>VYXC01012581.1:27215-128478 GCA_013397175.1 Platysteira castanea | reverse complement strand
TCCCCACACCTGCAACTGGAACTCAGAAATCTCAGTCTCACTACTTCAGAGTGCTTGCAAGTACCTGTGAAACCCACATGCAGGTCTTACGCCCTGCTAGCCCTGTAAGGCTTTTCAAGCACACAGAGAGATAGTAATAATAACAGCAGCAACAACAAAATTAACCAACACCACGACCATTAAGGATTATAAGACTTCAAATTCAAGTGGTCTGTCTTAGAAAGTGCCACAAGTCACCGTCATACAAAACTTAACTCCTCCCCACTTCACACATCTACTTTTCCTGGGAGCTTGAGTCTTGTATTACAAAACACTGCCCCTTTAAAATGAAACCTGAGCTATTAAATAATAATAATAATAATTATAATTATTATTATTATTATTTAATAGCTCAGGTTTCATTTTAAAGGGGCAGTGTTTTGTAATACAAGACNTAATAATAATAATAATAATAATATTCAATACATATTTTAATCCAGTTAGAGTAGGGGGACCTAACTGGGACCAGGCCTCTGAACTGTTCTAGAGGCTGTACTGAGAGGAAAAAACAAGTCTGTGGATAGGGAACTTCGATTAAAAATCAAAGTTTGTACAGGGAAACTCCCATGGTTTTTTTGTGAAAAACAGTGATATTTACTCTTAAATTTGCCTGGATCAAAATGTAGCTGGAAACAAGCTGTCAAGAAGCAGTTCTGTGGGTCCTTGCAGATTAGCAGCTGTGTGGAGTTGACAGAATTACTATCTTTAGCACCAGCATTTTGCTAGCTCTGTATTTCCGAGTAATTTTTGAGCCAGGACTTTTGTAGAATAGAATAAGTGGCTATGATCCATTGACCTACGATCTGAAATATTAAAGAATCTATAAATTCTCTGTCTGATGGGATGGATTTTTGTTTCCCTTGTGATGATATGGGATTGTCTTTTAAAGGGAGAAACAAGATATACCAAGCAATGCTAGTGAATTCAAAAGCATCTCATTTGAATTTACCAAGAAACTGGTGAGCAGAAGTTAGGAAGAAGTGGGGTGAGCTGCATCATCCCTTCTGAAAAAAATCAAAAATCTATTTTTCTGTTTCCTAGCCACTGAAACTGGGTCTGCCTGCTGCTGCCATCACGTAACTACCACACCTGAAGAACTTCATGTTCCCTCTACCTTCCCAGGCAGCCACAAAAAGTGGGCAGATGTGCTGCAATACACAGGATGATTAGACCTGACGGCCGGTTCATCTGGTTAAAAAAAGTTATCAGTATTAAACAAGTAGTTCAAGTAAATGACTAAGTAATTTTCTGAACAATGTGTTAGCTTGCTGAAACTCTAAGTCACAGAAATTATATTGCCTAAGTGAAAAAACATTTGAGGGGTTGTCTTTCTGTGATCCTTTTCTTAGAAGGATAGTTCTCGGGTCAGTAAAAGGGGACTTCTGACACTTGATGTAGCTTTCCCTGCATGTGTGCACGTGTGTGTGTTTGCAGATAATACAAAGATCTTCCTATTAATGGCAGCTAACTAATAGATTCTGCATATCTAAGGCATCCCCAAGTTAAATAGTCACTTTCTAGAATCATGCATGCATGGTAATGTTATGTGATTAATCCTGGAAGCATTTCTCAGTACTTTTTGATCTGAATTTTGAATGTAACAAGCTGCATCATTTTGATACACACCAGGATGTTTTTATGTGGCCTCCCTTGGCAAAGCAGAGATATTGGCTACAGTCTGACCATCTGTAATTTGAACAGACTATCTTAATGAACACCACTATCACCTTTGATCTGGGAGTGACTGACACCTTGCTGGCATTCAGAATGGAATAAGATGTTCCAGCTGGTGCTGATAATCCTATGTTGTGCTTATGCCTGGCAGCTAACTGCTGTCCTCCAGTGTGTTAGATAAAGCTTATAAGGTTGTTGGTTTATTAAGAATGGCTTAATTAACCAGATAATTAGATTAATTGTTTTTGTTTATATCAAAGTAAATTAAAATAAATTGGGTTAATATTTATTTTATGTTACGTTTCTTCTTAATTATTTGATTTCACAATTAAAGTGCGTAAAATGGAAAACTGGAGGACTGAAGGATGAGGTTTTTTTCTCTCTCTGGAAATCAGGACCAGGTCTCTGAGGAATTCTGAAGAAGGTAATATCAAGCAATTGTTTGTCCCAGTGATTACATACACAGTGAATCATCTAACACTTGTGACACCCACCTACAGAGGAAATACAAGCCAGGTTTATAGAGATGCTTTGATACCTAACAATGCATAATGAAATTTAGTTATATTTTTTAGAACTATGTGCACTTGTCTGCATCTTTAGGCACATTTGACATGCAACATCTTTAAAGCTCCAGATCAATTAGCTTCTAAGAATGCCAGAAAGTCTGGCAGAAATAGTTTGGAGAGAACTATGTTTCCCAACCAAAGGAAGTAAAATTTATCACATCTTCAACTACATTTTTAAATTTGAAAGGGGGTAAAAAATCTTTAAACTCTCTCAAACTGAAAGATTTGGCAACTCTCTTTTTCTCTTTTTATTTTATATCAGTTTTCAAATAGGCTGAATTTTCAAAGTGTTGATACCTGGGGGAAAAAAAGAAGCCTGTTTATATTCTCAGCCATCTTTGATGCAATCCCATTGGCACCAGCATGGATACCTGCTGTATTTCAGATTTGTAACTCCCCCCACTCATACTGGTAATGATTATCAGTATGGTGCTATATACAGATGCATATATATGCAGAGACTCTTTTAGATATATATATATATGTAGGTGTAGATGTCTAAAAATACATAGAAATGCATTCCACAACCTGCACGAGGGGGATCAACGAAAGCCCACAGAAGTAAAGGTGGAAAGCCTGTTCAGCAACTCCACCATAACATCTGACACTCTTCATCCACCAACGTGCTCACACTCATCACACCTCAGCAAACAGAAATGCTTCTGTTGCCCAGGCCAGGGTGACCAGAGGCACTGGAGGAGCTACTGGGATGCTACAGAGTTCATAATAGTGCCAAGAATGGTGCTGGTTCTCTTGACTTAGATTTGCCTCCTGACACAGCTGTTGCACCTTTCCAAAGCTGCATAAATGGTATTCCACAGCAAAATGAAAGAAACCCGCAAGTGGTAAATAAATATTGTATGACCCTGCAGCTATACACTCTGCTTGCTTTCCAGATCTGTTCTGGTGATTTAGTTAGCAGAAATGTTCTGCCAGACAGCTGCAAGGGAATATTACATAACAGTTATGAAAAGTGAATTTTGAGCTCTCTAGAGACCTTCACCCCAGACTTACACTTGCCCAGCACAGGCAGAGAAATACCCCTGCCAAAAACAAGTCAGTGTACCTGTGAATCCGTCCACACCATATGCACACAGTCAGTCCTGCAGCAGCAGGGGAAATGGCTTTGGAGAGAAACAACTGGACATTTCACTAGTGTCTCCCTCCTGCCCTCTTGTTTGCCCCTCAGAGGAATCAGTGACTGGTGACATCTGGTCCTTTGGCTGCTTTTGTACAAATGAGGAGGTGAAGGAGGGGATTTCCCTGTGTGCCTGGCCAGTGATGGGGCTGAAGCTGGGAAGGAGTTGGAACACATCAGGTGGAAGCCTGGGCAGGTGTATAACCATGCCAAGAGCTCGAGCCCAGCCAGAGGCCCCCAACATACACAGGCAGCAGCAGACAGGCACAAAGGATTTGGGTCTCCTAGGAGCCCCCAAGGTCCTGGCTTGCAGACTGGACACATCTGTCAAACTGCTTTGATTTTGCATGCTCTCTAGGAGACTGCCTGAGGATAAGCTACACATGCAACATCGCTCACAGGAAATATTCTGGGAGCAATGTATGACTGCGAGGATTGGTTCTCAGACAGCCTGAGAACAGGGAGGAGAGGAGACAAGAAATTTTGGCAAGTAAATTACTCATCATAAAGCACGTTCTTCCATCTCCCCAACACACACCAGGGTTTACCCAGAAGGTGGCTATTGCAAGTACAAGAGAGATGGAAGCTCTAAGGCCTTTCATCAATGCAGGACTGCCTTATTGAGTCATCCTGATGATGAATGCCTGAAGCCTATACAAAAGTGCAGTGCAATTACTGCTGAGTAATAGCAGCAGGTGGAGCTTTTCAGCTCCAGCTGGAATGTGAGAGGTGATGGTGAATCGATCAGTGTGGAAGAGACCTTGGTTTGGAGAGAGGGGGAATGTAGAGGAGAATTTTTCCTTGAGTAGCCCCTGAATTTAGGGAAGAGAGAGCCTAAACTGGTTAAGAGTGGTACGGGTGACTGAAGTCAAATTTACTGTTCATCAAAGCTGCACCTCAAAGGAAATATATCTGAGCTCTGTGAAGCAAAGTGGTAACCATACCTGATTAAACAAGAAGGAGGTAAAAGCTCTAACAGGGCAAAGGGAAGAAGTGAGAATTGAGCATACACACTAGAACAACCCCAAATAATTACAGCAAGTTCAGTCTGCTGATTTTTCCAAGAGCTCTGGGACCTTTGGGAAGGCTGTTTTTGGTGCCACGAGGTTTGTCAAAGTAAAATGCCAAAGAAGGTGGAAGACTGGGCCCTCATTTTCTTTCAGTCAGAATGTTATTTGGTGTTTTGAGTGGTTTTCTGCCTCTTTGCTGGAGAACATGCCTTAGATGCTCAGTCTCTGAAAGTACATCACTGCCTGCAGTACAAAAGGCTTGGATTTCAGGGCTTGGCTGGTACTTTCATGATGAAGAATTGCCCAACTGTGGCTGACACAGATGTACCAGGGGAAAAAAGGCAATAAAACCACTGTTGTTTATTGCATGGGGAGGGATTCTTACTATATGCTTGAGCTAACCAGTGAGTTCAGCCAAGGCTGCAAACAACCAAAGGAGCAGCTGGAGCCCAGCCTGCAGAGGTCGGTATGCTGAGGCTATCCATGTTTCTTTCACACCCCGCAGCCCTTACTAGAGTGTACGGGCAGAGCAGGGCTAGGATTAGTGGGCTGGAACAACCCCTGAGATGCTCTGCTCTTCACATGTTCCGTGGGAAGAACGGCATATCTGTGTTCTGCTGGTAGCTGACATCCCATGTTGGACAGTCTGGTCTGGAGACTGACAGAAAGCTCATCACAATCAGATACTGAGGTAAAGAATAAAAACAGATTTGAGGAGAGAAGAGGGAAGCAGAGAGACCACGGATAAAATTGATGCCAGGCCTTATCAGTCTTCTGCTTGAAAATGACAGATGGTGCCTATGAAACCTAATTAAAGTTCCAGTGTGTCATAGGGAATATTTTTTTTTCCAGAATCTTAAAAGAAACTGGACAATTATATATTAAAACAGATTCTACTTCTGGTCACCTGTGTTTTAGATGTCTGAGCTGTGCATGGTAGACGATATGTCAGGCAGAAACAGCAAATGGATTATTTATTTCTCTGCAGGGAAAAGGCTTGACCAAAAGCAAAGGAAGCAGAGATTCTCTGCTGCTACATTGCTGACTGGAAATGAAGAATAAAGTTCCACTTTGCCTGGCAGTGGGCTGCCTTAAGGAGTGTCACCCTGTGCTCAAAGCACCAGTTTTGGAGCCTTGGTCCTGCCTTATGCCACAGGCTATGGACTACTTTGGGAAAGTTGCTTCAGTGCTCTGCAACACTGCTTTTCTGTATGTAAAAGAAGAGAACTGATAACTAACTGATCCAGAAGGTTATTCCAAGGTTAGTGCTGGTGAATCACTTCAGTACCTTATGACAAAAGTTACTATAGAAATGCTTATTATCATAACCTCAGTCTTCCCCAAAGGTTAATACCGGCAGAACATAAGGAACTTGCCATCAAGAGTCAGGATGTCCATATTTAGGCAGAGACTATTTAAAGATCAGGCTTGTATCTTGCATTAATTTTTCATGAATTTCTCATTTTTTTCCTTTTATCAGTAGGAAGAAAAATAAGAGGTGGATGAATGAAGAAAGACTCTTCTTTTTCCCCAGCTCAATGTCCTCTTCTTTTGCTCCTGTATTCACTGCCAGTCTGCTATCTAAGAAAAGGTGTGCACATTGACCTATTTTAGGACATATATTCTTGCTCTGGGGGAGATGCATAAGACAACAGGAATACAGGAGCTCTCTAAAGTAATTTCAAACAAGGAATGTAGATACCTGTAATTGTCCGACCAGTGCATGAGGAGGGAAACAGTTATTAATCACTAGTGCTTCCCTTTCTTTCTAGCATGTAAATAAGCCAGATGTGCATTAATAAAGGGGTAGGTGAGAGAATGGGGCAGATGGACAAACTGGAATTGAAATGGCTCACAGCACACCTGGCCCTGGCTGACTGGAAATGTTCTTTAGCATTCATGCTGATACTGAGTGAATGCAAAGGAAATTTCTTCCTAAAAAAATGTTATAAGAAACCCAGATCATTCATGGTAATGACAAAGTTTGAATCACATGGTCTCACTTAAAGAAAACACAGACCCTAAATCACTGCCCTTTACCTCCAACCTTGCTGCAAGGAGAAAGGCTTATTCTGCCTGGCTACAGTTAGAGCTCTTGGCTGAGAGGTCTGCAGCTGCAGAGGGAGCCTGAGATAATCAGTCCAACATTCATGTGACATTCCCCCTTGACTACTGCCTTCCTGGGAAAAAAAAGACCAAAGACTCTGATCTTCAGTGTTGTTCTTGACATGCGGTGAAAGGAAAAAAAGAACAACAAAAAGTCCTCTGCAAGTTTGTTTGTGGTTTGTTCCTATATTAATACCTATTGTGGGAATGGATAGAAGAGGATTAACAGTGGCTATCCTCTCTTCAATCTAATCTCCTATTGACTGAGAAACATCACATAGGGACGTCTTGAAGGAATTAACACAAATCCTTTTAAAACTCTTCAGTGCTGTCTCTTTTCCCTCCCCCCTCCTCAACCACATCCCCATCTCCCTGTGCCCCCTTATGCTGAATTTGTGGCAGAGGGCATGGCCAAGGAGGAACATGGGTAATCAATTAAGATGCAGACCTTTACCATTTGAGATCGTGGCCCCACTGACACCTCCTGAAATACAAACTCTATCTATCACATTGCAAATGAATTCAAAGTGCAAGATTAAAGAGGCAGAGGCACACAGTCTGTACACAGAATTAAATTAAAAAAAGAAAAGGGTGAAGAAAAAGCATGAAAGCAGGAACTGCAGAGAGAAACTTGCCTCACCTGTAGCCAAACTTTACCCTCTGTCCTATAATTCTTCCAACGGAATAAGATAGGCAAGGATAATTTGGGATAGTCTGAACCATGACCTGGGTAAATAAAGGGGGTTTTGTCAACTTGAGATATGATGAAAGGACTTACACACAAAGACACTTCTCTTTTCTCTTGAGCTTCCCCAAAAGGATTTCTCATGCCCAAATGGATTGAATGCAGGTGTATTTGTTCGTCACCTATGGTCATTTCAGGCCAGCAAAGCACTTCACCATCAGTCCAGGGTGAGCACTAGGGAACCAGTAGTATTCAGTGTACCATGTCTGCCATGGCTACGAGTCTCTGAAGTACAAACTATTTACTCCTCTCCGAGGGGATTGGTGCTTCTCAGGACTCATCACCCTGATTTTAGAGAAGGTAAATCCACCGCAAAACTGTAACTCTTGTTACACAGGCAATTTCACAGAATTAGAGTAGGTGCTTTTTCTGCCTTATTGCTTTTATTTTCATTGTCCTCTTGCCCCCCTTCAAGGGCTGAGATGGAGATCTTTCCCATCCTGTTCAGAATTCCTCAAGAGTCATGGCATAAAGAATAGAAAAAAATTAGAAGAAATTTTAAATTATGCAAGGCCTTTTCTTCTCTGTCAAGTTTTCTGAATTTTTTCTGAAGTATCTGTGTTTATGATATCAATACCATAAAGGCATAAAGCTTTGAGATGAAAACAGAATTAATACAGCTTAAAACAGAACTCCACATGAGTATGATCAATATGTAGGCAATCCACAAATAAGAGCCCCCAGATCACACTCCTCATCTATATCTTTGCTCCCTGGGCTTGACCTAAGTGCACATCCAAATTCTGTGTGTGGAAATCAAAGGACATACAAGGGAATGAAGCTGAAGTTGTATTTTGGATGAGTTTTTACCCAGCTCGGCAAGGGCTTTGACTTCCACCCTAGAAAACCAGCCTGCTAAAACCTGTCTGCTGTTTCCAACTTTCTCAGTAAGAAGCATAAGGAATGGTGGTGGGTCTGCTGAGGAACTACACTAATTACACAACTGCCAGAAACATACATGTCCTCCTTCTTTAAAATTAAATTGTTATGTAAATCCCACCATTGGGAGCATCCATGTGTCACAGTCTAGAGTGGTTGAGGCACCACAGGGAAAGACGACTGCTAGATTCGCTTGCTTCCCATCTGTTTGCTCACAGAGGGCTGGTTAAGGAGCCCTTCCAGCAGAGACAGGAGACAGACACACATAGAAGGTAACAAGGACATGCTGTGGATTCTTTATCAGCCACGACTCAATTTGAGATTTGTTTTCGTGCTGGAAATTATTTGATGCTTATGAAGGGGACAGGCTGTCAGCACTGACAAAAGCCTGCCTGACAGCCAGGAGGCACCAGGTGGGTTTTCTGTAAATAGCCTTTGCCTGTACCCCAGGTTCCTGGTGTGCAGCACCAGCTGCCCTGGTCTCTGCCCCACTGCCATGCAGCCAGCACCAGTCCTGATCACCACACAGACCAGCAGGCACATCCATGCAGCGCTCCTGCCCGGGTCCACACAGTGCTCTTACCCACCTCACAGTGCCAACACAGCCTGGGAGCTGGGATCAGATATCGTAGGGGCATTCTGAAGGAAATGAAACAATTTGGAAAAGTCAAAAGCTGAGCTACACTGTTAACTTTTTTTCATTTCCTAACATTGTCAGTAAGGGACTTGCCTAACCTTTATTCATGGGAAAGGTAGAGGAGGGAGGAAAGAAATAAAAGGAAAGGGTTATACAACCTGGAAATGGAAAGAAACAATTCTTCTGAGCTGCCAAGGAAGTTCAACAGTCCCAGTGCCTCCACCTGGAGTCCCTGGTTTAGTGACTAGTTGAGTTATCAGTGACTGTTGGCAGTGTAACATTATAACCAGAAATACTCTTTCTGGAGCCCTCACTTAGAAAGTGGTACTGAATTCCCAGGATGATCTTTCCTGAAAGCAGGTGCTGAGGAAAAGCATCCACATTGTGTGCTGTCTGAACTATGAAATAGTTTTTGTTTCCTGCTTCTGCAGTAAGGAAGTATTTCTACTCTGTGCAGGGCAAAATATTTTTGTTGACTTTTTGTAAAAGTAATTTCTCGTGTAATTCTATTTCAGAAAGCCTAAGATACTTCAGCAGACCGCTCTAGTTTAACCATTCTAGAGTGGATTTAAAGGACTTCCAAAGTAAACACAGTGCTCAAAATTAGCCTGAAATACTGTACTTCATATAATCCACTTTGGAAGGCTCACTCATTACTACAAATATGTCAAATTCTTGCAGCCTCTGGAGGGATATACAAAATTTTAAACAATGCATATCACAGTAATGACAAACTGCCATTTGTAGAGTCCTCAATCCAAATGTCAGTTCTTATTCCTTGCTAGCATCCCCTCAAGGACTGATGCCTGATTTTACTACTTCTACTTGTGGAGAAGGCAGAAAAGACTCTCCCAGTAATTACCTCCATCAGTGGTGGCTTCTAGATTATAAGGAAAGACAAACTGTCCTCCATTTCCTGTCCTCTCCCCGCCATTTTTTTGTTCAGCCCCAGTAGGTTAAAAAAAGAGGAATATATAGCGGCCTTAAACATTTTTCTGCTAAAGTTTCATACATATTTCAGAAAAATGGAAGATTGTCATGCACTGTGCTTTTTATTTAAAAAAGGGAAGAATACTTTTACTCTGCCTCAGCAAAGGAGCAGAAAGGAAATCCTATTGTAAAAATCCAGACATAATCTATCTTTTTGCATGTGCAGTGATGCATCTGAAAAATAAGGGGCTAGCAAAGGATTTTCTTTAAAATAAGAGCAATTCATAAATTGGGCCAGATGTAGCCCCAGTGTGGAGGTTTTGGCTGCATGGCAGTGCAATACCTCTCTTGTCTCATGATTAGAAGCATATTTATTTAATCAGGCAGCACTGGCAGGGAAAGAGAGAATCTACATTCCATTTTCATTCTACCCTTGTGAATCTGTTCCCAGGAATACTGATGACCCATCATAAGAACCATCATCTGCCCAACAGAGAAGAGAAAAACATACAGGAATGAAAAAAACACTTGAAAAGCGAAATTATAAGCTTGAAATGCATCAGACTCTTGCCATGCTAGCACACAAGGACATCCTGAGTGCAGAACTCTCTTTTCCTGTGATGGAAACTGCAGAGCAAAGGAATTTGGGTTTCTACCTACTGCTGGGTGCATTTCCATTTCCAAAACAATACCCCGGTACTTCGTTTTGTTTTTTCAAGGAGGCCTTCACACACCTGAAATCCTTCCATCGTCCCAGAAGTGAGAGAGAACAAAAGGGTACGTATTTTGATCAGTCCATATTTCTGAGCATGCAGTTTGATAGTTAAATAGACACAGAACTCCACAATACATAGAGCTGAAAAGCACATACAGAGAAGTTAGCAATGTATTTCTTCACTTTCCTCCACCCTTCCTTATACATTTGTCTCCTGCTAGTCCTTTATTGCATTCTGATGAAAGACATGTCATAAAGATCTTCCCCCTATCGAAGTTTGTTGTATTAAGTTAAGATATTCCCCAATTTCAAAAACAATAACCCATGCTGGCTCAATCTGTCATTCCCCTCAGCATGTATCATTTTTCATTTCTGGAATACCTGGCTGTATTATNGGTATAAAACAAACAGAAAAAAAAAAAAAAAAAAGAAAGAAAGAAAATTAATTGGAAATTCAAAACACTACAGTGTATCCAGGTGGGATTTTGAAGGGAAAAAGTACCCAGAAGTAGGCCATTCATCTCAGGAAAACTGGGAATAATGCCAGCTGCATGCCGAAAACACATGCATGTGTGTGGAAACATCATACTGAGACGTTCAGTAGTTCAGCTGTTTTGAAAAGCCTGCTTCTAATTTAATTTTGAACAGAAAATGCTTCAAACTAACTGACTTCTATAAAAAGCCAGAGCCACTGAGACAGGATAATTACTTTTGCTTCACATATTTTAGACATCATGTGGTCCTGCAGAGGTGACTGGAAGGTGACAGATAGGAAAATAGCTGTGACGTCTTCACACCTCTTATTCTAACTGGTCTTGTATCCTTCTGCTTTTTCTTCTGTCTTTTGGTTTCCACACCCATGCCCTTTCCTGTCAAGCCAAAAAAGACCAAAAAAACTCTTATTTGAGAGTTTGCTTGACCCTCACCTTGCTACCGGACAAATCAAGGTAGCCATAATAAATGAAAATTAGCTACTAAGGTCCCATTTCAGATAGGAGAAAATCACTTAAAAAAAAATTACATCTGTAAGATCATCTAAAATCATAATAATGCCAAGCAACTTTAACACCTTTAAAGCCATTTGAGTCGTCACTTTTCAAGCCTGGACTTGGATTTCTTGCTATCACATTTTAGATAATTTTTTTTGCTGACTGAGGAGTCATAGACAGCATCTTACAAAGTCAGATGAGCAGAAAATTTATCCATGCTATTTACATCTTGGCAGCACAGATTTATTTTTATGAAAAAGGATCTACCCTTTCCCACTTCCTCCTGCAAAGTTAACACCATGGTTTAATGCTCCCATCACAAAATAACATGACTTTGATAACATGACTTCCTGGCCTCAGCAGCCAGTCCAAAATATCAGCGTTTTGCAGGTTCTTGCTGTCAGGAAATGAAATATTTGGATGATGAAGGTCTTTGGACACACTCCTGTAACTACAGTGGTATGCATCACAGTCCTGCTGTTTTAGAGGCAGGAGGAAGTGAACAGTCAGAGCTTATCTGCTCACCTGCTCCTGCCATTTGGTTGTGCACGAGCTCACAGCACACTCCCTTCCTCTTCCCTTCCACTTCTTCTGAAAACACTTCTTGCTGTTTCTTTAGACACATTTTTTTATACCAAGGGTTTGTACTTGATCAGTTCCCTGGAGTTTTCCTTACCTCCCTCTTCTTGAGCTGTTCCTTTTAATTACATGGGTGTACCTGTCCTTTCAGAAGAGCTTTTCTAACAAAAAAACCTTCAAAATTCCTCATTCCTTTGTTTTTTGCCCCACTCTGGATGACAATGTGTGCTTGCCTTTCTGGTTTGGGGATTGCATCATTGCCAAAGCTCCCTGCTTTCACAAGAAGATTTAGGGATCCTCTCAAGCAAATAATTAACTGATTAGACAAAATTTTGGTAGATTTAACACTCAAACTGTGATAATATTTTCCATTTTAAATTTCCAAAGGATTTAGTCAGGCTAAACAGGTTTCTAATCCCTGTGTCTTTCATGAACCTAAATTGGCTACAATGTATATTTGTATGGAGAATTAATGAAACAAAAGAGCCAGCAATTGTATTCTGTTCAAAGCATAGAAGGAATAATACCCACTTAATGGGACTTTTAAAGTTTCTACACAGGCATGTTTTAGAAATTAAAAAAAAAAAACAAACCAGCAAAACCCAAAACACCATTATTGAAGATATCTACAAAAAAAAAAAAAGATACGCATTCAATTTTCAAAATTTAATAAGATCAAATAAATTTATAAAGAAACATATTTTATAGCCAGAAGTTTATGTAACTTTTTTTCCTTCTGAAAAACAATAAAAATGGTATTATCATCATCATCGTCATTATTATTATTGTTGTTGTTATTATTAAGAAATTTATTCAGAAAGAAAAATCCTTGTTTGGGTGAAAAAACACTTGCCACTGGGAAAAGCTTCACAATGAAAACCCACGAATCCCATATACATTTTAAAAGAAGTAATGTGAACATAAATGTATTATTAGTTACAGCAGACTTTGCAGGAAAAAACATTTTTTAGGGCCAAATATAACCCTATTATGAACCATGGAAATTAGCAAATGGAACTAAAAATAAATGTGGAAGTTGCCTTTGTTTTGCATTTTTTTAGCAGTGAGATAAGTGCCGTGAATTCCTACCTGGTTGTCATTCAGCGATGCAGGAAGACTGGAAGTACTGAATTTTATTTTTACCTGTATTTTGTAATGAGGGGAAAACACTATTATTAGTCATAATTTCTCCCACAGTGCCACCTTTTTTTTTCCTATTTTAGACTGGACTTGCTTTCCCAGTGCAGCCCCTCTGTCCAGGTACCTGTAGGACACTTCAGACCAGGAGTTCAAACATGCTGCAGACTGTGCAGTGACCAGCTGAATGAACTCACACCTCCCACAGAGCCAGTACCTTTAAAAGTACAAATGGAACTTCTGACAATTCAGTGTCTCAGACTGTGCAGTTTCTTCAACACTTGCAAGCCTGAGTCTGTAAAAGCATCTTTTCAGAGCTGACCTTTTCTCAGCTTCCCTGACACTGTGTGAAATAAAACATTTCCTTGCAAATTCTGCAGCCCCTGGCTCAGAGGGAGATTATAGAGCACGCAGCTCCTCTCAGGACGTGGATTTGCTTGGTGCTGATGTGCCAACACAAGCTGTGATAACTTGGGGGTTTAGAGGCAGTGATTCCCTGGTTCAATTTGCAGTGTGCTGGTCAAGATGACAGTTGTCATGACAGACAGGACTCCCCCTGGTGACACACATTTCAGGCAGCAACAGGGACCAAGGGGTAGAGCTTTGTGATTCAGTCCCATAATGAAGACAAAATAAATAGCTTTTTTGAGCAGGGATTCGGCTTCGTTCTAGCTTCAAACAGAGGCTGGCTTTGCAGTGCCATCTGCCTTCCTGTACTTGTGGCTGCCCACTGGTGCCTATGATTAAGATACCACTGGACCTTTGAACCTGTCAGCACAGGACAGCAGTGTTGAAAACGTAGGGTGCCTCTACTGAATGGCAGTGACTAGATACTTGCCAGCTGCAGTGCTTCCTTACAAACTCTGCCTTTTCTCATAATCCATATTTAATAAATTAATTTTGCTTTGCTTTCCCCCTCTCGTAGGAAAGTATATCATGTGAGTTATATATGATAGAATTTCCACTGTCTTCAGAACACGTATTTTAAAATGTTTAAGTCAAGGACTTTTGTCCCAAGAAAAGGCTTCTGCCATTGAATTGCTGACAAAACAGTTGTTTTCACCAGGAAACAGCTGTTAAATACAGATCTGTCTCACAAGTAGTAAAATAAATGATAATTTCCTAGGCAGTGGGAGAATATTGGAGACCAGGATTCATGGGCCTACCCTGGGCATGGGAGGGAAGTATGGTATAAAACTTACAGAAAATACTGAGAACATGACACTTGATTTGAAATGCAGCAATTGACATCAGCTAAAGCAATTTGCAAGGTGAAAGATCTACACTGAACCCCCAATGCAGCCTGAACTGTCTTTATCCATAAAGTGACTTGGCAACAGAAAAAAGATAATAGGGCCTGTCTGGTGGGCAATTTTGGAGACACAAGATTTTTGATCAACGTGAAAGGCTGAAAAGGGCATGGAAATAAAAGGAGTGATCCATACAGGTATTATCCAACCAGCAGAAAACACTCTCATTACAGCATTCTGGATGGGAACTCTCACTCTGCTGTAATTCTAAAGCACTGCCAGCCTTACTGACAAGTTCATTAGTCAGTCTGTGGTCCCCTGGGCAAAACTCAGACACATGTGAGGGGCTTCATCATCGAGACAATTTCCTAGCAGTTACAGAGACTTATAAGATCATTTGTTGCAGCTGACGTATTTCTACGTCTGAATAATGTGAATTCACATGCTCTATGCTTAGATGTTTGCAATACGCACTTGCTTTTGATAAGTCCCTTGGAGTCTAGAGTAATGGGATGATGCCCCTTTAGCCAGCCAGTTCTGCTTTCCCATTGCCTTTGTTATGTTTTCCATTCAAAGGCCAACAGTCTATGGTTGTACATGTGTACAGCCAGGCCCCGTGCTGCTGAACACTGCTAACAGACTTGGGCAGTTGGCTCCTGCTGGGCCCAAGGGGTTCACTCTTGTGCTCTTTGAGGGGAAGAAACATTACCAACACTCAACTCATTCCCTGGAGAGAAGCGATAGTCTCTGGAAAAGCACTGAGAGATGTGGCAGGCTGGGGCTGCCTGAGCAGCGAGCCCCATCCGCAGGCCATGGGGAAAAGCTCTCCCATGAAATGCTAAAATGCTTTAATTGAAAGAAAGGCCTCATGATGCAGTTTAGAAGTAATTTGGCTGCCCTCAAAATGAGCATCCACTTCCCACACTACTGTGCAAAGCCTTAGGAAAAGCAATCATAGGGAACTCAGTGCCACTTCTGGGCAATGGTCATAGCACTTTAGGGACCAGCTTCTGCCTGAAAGAGATGGTTCAGAATTTATTACACATTTTTCCTTTTCTTCTCCCCAGAAAATTGACTTTACCAGCTGAGCTTGTTGAACTTTTCAGCCTTTCAAATTACATAGAATTTTCATTAATACTCTTACAAAAAACCATTTTAGCTACAACTTCTAAATTGTATTCAGAAATAACTCAATAAACTTCCACCTATTGCAGAATTGTTAAGCTGAATCCAGCAAAACCAAAAAGACTCAAAAAGCTAGAATTCTTTTCTTATTCTTATTTTATTATTTTCCTTATTTTTGAACTATCTGTATCTTTAGGGAAGAGGTAAGTGTATTGGAAAGGAAGGTCTTATTTTCTCCAAATCAGTTATCATAAAGATACAGGATGACTAGATATTGATTTAGTTGAGGAGTCCTAAAGAATTTGTATGTTTATAATCAGCACAAAAGTCCTGTTTTTTCAGGGATGCAATTCTTACTCCTACTGCCATTTAGCCATGGGCTAAATTTTACTTGTAATGAGTTTTACCCATTAACCACCACTGGCCTAAGATACATGCTTAACTATTCAACTGAGAGGCAGTTTGGACTGGAACTGCACACAGCCTTTCCCTTGTCCTAAGAGACTGATATCAAATACTCTAATCTGAGAAAAAATAAATTGTACATAATATCTTCAGTTGAGCTCCCTACTCACATCAAATTCTCAAATATTTGCAATATCTAAACCCAGGGAACAGAAAAAAACACATTTTAGCTGGTGATGAAAGGGCAGCAAGTGAAAGAAAGGCTGTTCCAGAGATGAAGACAGAAAACATCAGCTGTGTTTCTTCAGTATCACTGATTCTGAGCCCTGGATAAAAGTATCTTTAGCCTCTTTCTTGAATTTTCTACTGGCAAAGTAAAGTTCGCTACTAAGTAAACAGTATGTGTAACTTCTTGTAATTGTGTTGATTTTCTATGTGACCTCAGGAATCATGTATCTCATCTCTGCAGGCTGTGTCCTACACTGCTGAAAGAAACAGGCTGTCTTCTCATAGGCTTCTTATTCTAATAGCCACACATACTGTTTCCAGGATTTCATCCTGAGCAGCAGTGGTGACAATCACTGTCTGTCTTCCCTCTGACAAAAGACAGCTTTTAGGCTGCTTTCTGAAGTGAAAAGACAACCATACTTATGCAATTGCATTCAGTATGTTAACTTGTTTATTCTCTCCATGCATTTAGCATTCCTAACTTCTGAATTCTGGCTGATTTCAGATAAATTACCAGAGGAACACTCACCTGAAATATTTTAAGCTCATTTAAACTGCTGTTGATAGTCTTGAAGAGAAATATATTGTTAGTATCCAAAAAGGAGCGAAACGTGAAGGGTTTAATTTCTAAAGAGGAAAAAATCAATTGACCTTCATATCTTTAGAAACTAATCCAGAAAGTTTTACGGGTAACCAGACCGCCTTTGATCTGCTACTCACAGGAAGACTTGCTGAAGGGAGACTCAACTTTGCTCATCCATGGAGGTACGGAAAGAGCCTCCAAACAATTCAGCTTCTCCAGCCCCCTCTTTGCCCCTAGCATTTGCATCCCCACTCTGTTGCGCACATACAGCAGCACTCCCAAATTGCTGATTAATGTAGCCAGGCTAAAGGTGAGTTTCCCTGTGGCAGCTGCCTCACTTCATACCTTTTCTGTCCCTGCAGGCTTGCAGGTGATGATTTCAAACTATCTGTGCATATCTTGCTGCATTAGCTTTCCTCCAAGGCTAATGGCTTCCAGAAAGGCTCCCTCTTTTCTAGTTAATTTAGGCTTTTTTGAGCAGCTGTAGGCAGGAACTCTGGCTCTCTCTGAAGTTGCCAAAGGCCCTTGGCCATACTTTTCTGCTGTTTTTCCTCAGATCTAAATGTTATCAGTGTGGAGCAGATTTTACTGGAGAGTACATTTCCCAGGGAAATGCCCTGACTTCCCAACACATGCCAACTGACAGTTTGCCAAAACCATACCCTAAGGCAAGAATTAAATGTAGGCAAATGTAAGTGCCTTGAGAAATTCAGGCCAGAAACAGAGAGGACATAGCAAGCAGACAAGAAAACATTTGATGTCAGCAAGAAAAAGATCCCTAAATGATGGGAAGTGTTTCCATTTTAATGGAAATTTGCTTTATGTGCAGATGTAAATCCCAAAGAAGAGATTTACTTCTCCCCTGGCTAATGTAAATATAGCCTTTCTGTCAGCAGTTCTTCTCACCTTAGTTTAAACCCCTTCCAGGATAGTTTGGCTTTACAGCAGGCAAGAAAACAGTCTCAAGACCACTAATGATGGGGCATTTGGGATCCTTCAACTCTAACCTACACTCAGAGCTTCTCTGTACCCTAAAGACATCCTCATGTGTAACTATTCTGCCCTCCTGCCATTGCCAGTATGATTGTTCATACATTTATCCCTGTTATTAGATAATTACTATCTGGTATCTTAACAGGAACATCTTTAATTCCCAGAAACTGTAAAAATAGCACTCTGACCCTGGATCCTCTTGAAATCTTTTACCTGTTTGTTGTAATTTTAGGTAAAACATACAGTTATCCATTATATTTTTAATATGAGAAAATATACGTCTTTGTTACAGTTTAGTAATTAGCCATATCTTCAACTAAAATTTTAGAAGCATTAAATGTTTGACAACAGTCAAAAATAGAGCAACCATGTAAATTTTATCAGCTTTTGCCCACCCTTTTTGTAAAGTGGAGCAGAATTCAAACTTCTTGTAGCTTTCGTACATGATCTCAGTGTTTTAGCCTTGCAGTGATTCTACTTGCTACACTTTACAAAGAAGGACACTTCTTTGCTTTGTTTCAGATGTGGTACTCAGAAATCCCTTGGCATCAAGCCTTTGGACAGTTCTGCCACTGTTCCAGGAGAGCTCTGTGACCTGTGTAACTGTTTTTGAAGCTTAATAGATCAGCATGTCAGAACCCAAGCTTCCTCTTAAACTCAAATGCATTTCTTTCTTGCCAAAGTCCTTCCAAAGGCACAGCGTCCTCATCAGGGTCATCTTTTCTCCTGCTCTTGCAAAGTCTATGAAGCATGCCCCTCAGTGATGTCCTTCAGCCTCTCTCCTTTCTAGTTAAAAGGAAGTCTTGGACACAGTAATCAAGGACTTTCTTCAATTTTTCAGCTGCCTCAGTGGTGTTTAAACCCTGTATCTCAGCATTCCCTGTTCCCTGAATTAAGGGTTGCCATGCTGTCTTCCAAAGTAGCAAGAAGGGAAACATAAGACCTTTTTCAGCTCTGGACTGGGAGTAAAGGATATTGTCTAGAGCAACTGAAGAATGTCTAATTATGCATTTTTCTGTCTCCCTGCACGACATGTACCTTCTCCTTTGGCCAAGTATTTATCCGTAATCTTCTTGAATCCTTTCTGACAGTACTAACAAATAGCTTCTCAGGGAGCCTTTCCTTTCTCTTTCCCAAATTCTTATGTGTTCTCTGCCCCATAGCTCTTCTAGCACTATCCACAGCTCCTATCCCAATGTTCTCTTCCCCATGGTTCCCATTCCCATTCCCTAACCAAGCCCACAATCAGTAGCCAACAGGGCTGTGTCCCAAGGACAGTTTTCATTTTCCTCAACCCACCACCATATAGTACCATCCTGTTTGTGTTCAAGGACAGGGATCTCTGTCAAAGTTAGTATTTCTGGTAATTCTCTCTGTTCTCTTCATTGCACTGGATACTTAACTGAGGTAGGAATTTCCTCTATGTGCAGCCAAGTTATACCATTAGCTTGTGATAAGTCTTTCACCTAGCACTTACCTTGCTCACCTTGCTATAAGCCTGCAAGTATTTCTCCTTTTTTCATCACTCCAGACATTCAAAAACAGCCAGACTAGCAGATGGACCTGTGTGTTGACACCAGTGAGATGATCCTTGACCACCCTGCTACCAAAGCAACAATTCTGCCATTATTAGCATTAAGCAGTGAGGAGGTACCCCTGGTTAAATACTGAAAAACTAATATTGGGCTTTCAGAAACCATTCCTTAACAATATTTCACAACCCTCCAGAAAAATCTCATTAGCAGCAGTAGAAACCCTGGAGCTGTGCAGAACACATCCAGCATGTGTCAAAGGAGACCATTAGTTTGTCTCCTGATGAAAGAGGCCCGTGAGTCACAGTGTAGGAGTCACTTGGGGGCCAGCAGAGATTTTGAGAATAGTGAGAAAGGACATCTAAGAATCTAAGTGGAAACCCAGCAGCAACAGAAAAGTCACAAAAAGGGTAGCTGTAGACATTCTGAATGGAGAAGAAACAAGCAGAGAGTCAGGTTTAATATTTCTCAGCTTTTGAAGCAGGATGCCAGTTTAAGTTAATTTGGAGGAAATATCAGCATGCAGTACAAAATGATCTCTGCTACATGATATCTCTTCAAAGAGAAGAGTTCAGCACCTTTGGTATGAACTTGGCCAGAACTTGTTCAAAGTTATTCTTTCTCCTTGGCAAAAGCAATGATTTTACTTTTCCAGTAAGTAAAGTTCAAGCAGGAATTATTCTGCCCTTATCCCCTCAGTACAAAACTAAAACATCCAAATGAACAGATGTCAAAATACCTTCGGGATGTTGTAAATACTTTTTAAATTCTTCCGTTTCAGATTAGATCCAACTAATGTAGCTAGAGATGCTCCACCAAAACCACACTTGAAGTTTTGACCTAGGTGTCTTTTACATTTACATTCCTCGGTCACCCTTATTTTTAATGATGCTAAGGAACATCTAAGAGATTCAGCTGCTTGCATCTCTCCATTCTCACCCTCTACTTCTCTGTCAGAGACAGCCTTCATCTTTTTCAGGAAAGCAGTTCTTGCAAAGTGCCAGGTATGCTCAGCTGACATTTAACTGAACAGAAATAGGGGCTGCTCGGTCTCCTGAAATAACTGCACAGATCTTTTTAGGACTTTCCAGATATACTGATCTATGACGGACTAATTGGAATTGGAACAAAACCCTTACACTGATTTGGCTTGAGCTAAGCAGGAACAAGAACAAAATTCTTCAGAGATGATGGCTATCCTAAGGGTCCTTGCTTCTTATTCTCCTGTCAGACACACTTCTTCTGGTATCTGGGTTTTGTTGGTGGTGGGTTTTTTTGGTTTTTGGGGTTTTTTTTAATTTGGGGGTGGTTTTTTTGGTTTCTGGTTTTTTTGTTGGTTGGGTTTTTTGTTGTTGGTTTTGGTTTTGGTTCTGGTTGAGTTTGGTTTGGTTTGGGTTTTTTTTATATAAAAGCTGCCTTGTCCCCAGTCAAAAGAGTGACATTAAAGCTGAATATTGCGCTGCCCAGTTTCAAGATTTTGTAAGTCTCATACTCTGGTTTCTTGTCATCTTAGCTACTTTTCAAACAAGAGAAGAAAAAGAAAATTATGCTTATGAAATCTAAATGCCAGAAATGCAAATAAGAGGAAACCTCATCTTATTTTGGTCCAAAAATTCAGCTGCAAGATATCCGAAGAGGATTTAGGACTGGTGATATCTGCTGACTTTCCCTAGCTGTTTCCTTGTGGAGTCTGTCTCCTGCAAATGCGACACAGATTCATAGAAGTTATCCTTGGTCATCCGTATAATAGTGTTCACCTCCCAGACTTGCCTGTTTGCAGATGCAGAAAGTAAAAGAAGAGGATATGCCTAACAGCAGAAGAATGTTAAATAAATTACAGGTATCTGAGGCAGTCCACGCCCTTCTTCATCTGAAGAGGAGAGCATAGGACACACACCTGGTGCATACCTTTTCCTGTTTTGTAAGTCCAAAGAAGGGCCTTAAACCTGCAAACAGTAATTAAACATTTTCTGATCCCAGATTCATCTCTGTCTATGTCTGATGACAAATATTCCTTACCCTAGCATGAACTTGCATGTCACGAAGTTGTTGCGAAAATCAGCAGAGCTCTCCATTTCATGGACAGACTGAAGCCTTGACCTCTTTTATTCTCCACTATGTCATAGAATCATAGAAGTGTTAAGGTTGAAAAAGACCTCCAAGATCATCAAATCCAACCATTTATCTAACACTGCTCTCTTCACCACTAAACCATGTCCCCACCTGCTACCACTAGACATTTTTTGAAAATTTCCAAGAAACTGTGATTCCATCACATCTCTGAGCAGTCTGTTTCAATACTTGACCAGCCTTTCAGTGAAGGAATTTTTCTTAATATCCAACTAAGCCTCCCTGGTGCAACATTAGGCCATTTTCTCATCCTGTCACTTGTTACCTGGAGAAGGTGTCACCTACTGACTTAGCATGAGTGGGTCAGACTGCCCTGAATGACATGAGCACAGCTATGCACTTAGCAGGCTGTCAAAGGAACAAAGAGAAGACAGAGTAAATCATAATCTCTGCATTTGCCAGGGTTTTTAGATGCTTTGAGGGGTGCACAATGGCACATTATATCAATTCTGGAAGACATTCTTACCACACAGAATAAGGAGCCTATTACTGCAATCTCCATGATCACTGGTGCTTTCTCCACAAACTCTTTCTACCTCTCTCCCTGTCACCAAATTTAGATTTCCAGGGTAAAGCTGATGGCAGGATCATTCCACCTGATTTATCACCTTTGTCTGATAAAACCCTAAAAAGGATGGAGGCAAGCTAAAGGAGAGAAAGAAAGTACCCAGCATCAAACTATAAGATGTAATTTTTCCCACCCACACAGCATGTGCCTGAGGGAAAGCTGAGAATAATGAGCATGGCAGTCTTGTTTCAAGGGTTTGTTGCTTCTTTAAACAGAAATTAGAAGGCAAAACAGATCTTTGTTAAATGTTGAATGTTGTGCATCTCTCTGCATTTATGTTTCAGAACATCTGGAATATCCTGTGGGAGCTTTTGTAGCTCCCCTGTAAGTGGGACAGAAAGGAAAAAGAAAAGAAAGCCACAGAAAACACAATGCTCCAGGAATTAGATGCCAGCTGCTCATAGATAAACCACAGCATCAAGACTCAGAAGAACAGGACACAGATACTTCTTTTTCTGGATCACCTGGAAGGTACCTATCAAATCAAGCATCTCTGTCTCACCAGGTCTGGAATTCGTCCATGCTCCATCCTCTCCTTCATGAAGTATCACAAAATCAGGTGCTTCTCTCTATGCATGGCATTCTGAATCACGGACACATTCACAAGGATGGTACCACTAAACTATGAATGGAAAAGTTACAAGACCTCTTCAAAGCAAAGCTTCCCATGTTGCAACTTCTTGCACTCCGTTTCATGTGAAACTGAATTAGTGAATGTTTACAAAATCTTTGGCAAACTTCCTCCATGTGGCTTCTGTGTAAATAAATACTTGTTTTGTGCAGACAAGGGAAAATGCATAAATGCTGAATATGTAGGGATTTGCATAAGACAAGGAGAGAATGCAGTGGAAGTAGATGTGAGCATCTGAGTCCATGACTTCGTGCAGTTATAGATTGTTGCAATAGAGGGGAAAAAATATGGACAGGACCAAATAGTGATTAATGAGGGGACAGCCTGTGCAACAGCATGAGACAGAGCTTGACACTGAGAAGAAAAGGCACGTTACCACAGAAGCTAAAGGTGGAAAGCAAACCATTCTGGTGTGAAAGGAGGAGAGAGGACAGAGACAGAACTTTACATAGCCCTGCAGAGGTTTGTAGAGTCTGAGACCATCCCTCTAAGTGTTCAAAACATATAGATGGGTCACTAAGAGATATGGTTTAGTGGTAGCCTTGGCAGTGATCAGGTAATGATTGGAATCAATGATCTTAGGTTTTCCAACCTGAACAATTCCATGATTCTTTGATTCTGTGATTCTGTAATTCTGTGATTCTGTGAAGTGGAAGTGCCTTTAAGGGAATGTCCTGTTTGTTGAAAGTGGAGTCTGGGTCCATTTGCATGACATGTCATCTTCTGCTTCCTTACAGAGTTTAGGATAGCTGTCTCCAATACAAAACTTCAGAGTACAGGAAGATTTTTCTTTAGATGAAAGAACAGACTGAAAAGAAAAAAGAGAAAAATTGAAATTCATAGAAGCAGTGTGAAACTAGTTTAGAAATATTTCATTAGACACACTGGAGGTCTGTGGCACACATTTAAGCAGACAAGGGGAAAAAAAGTGTACACTAATGGTAAGCTATATGAATATATATGTAAACATCTTCCAAAAACTAGACCAGACAAGGCTGGCATAATCAATGAATGGAAATCACAGTCAGCACCAGGGAAAAGCATTGTGATCTAAGTATTACTTACATGCAGTTCTGAAAACAACCTTACCTAAGTACATGCTTAAGTGTTTCAGCAAAACAAGTTTAAAACATTGCCATTGTCCAAAGAGACTCTATAATTAGAACTGGACTCCCAGGATAGCATATAAGCATGAAAAACTCTCTACCTTTTCTTTTTGATCACATTTCTTTAAAAACAAAATACCCCAAAGAGTTTCATTTACGTGTCACAGACAGCTTGATCTATATTCAGAAAGAACACCATGTCCTCCTTAGATGTCAAAACAATTTTATCTCTTAACCTGAGTTTGGAGTCAGACATCAAGGATGCAATGCATGTGGCCCCATTAAAGCGTTAATCTGTAACACCTGCAGTTTACAGAAGTTCTATACTTTAAATAAACTAAAACTTTTCTTTCCTATTCCACTGCTGTTCACTGCTTAGTTGCAAATTGTTTTTCTAACTTCACTTCCAACTTTGAAAAAAAAAAATGCAATTTAGACTTGCTACCTGGGAAGCTTAATTCAATTTCCTCTTCCATCACAGATTCCCTGTGTGTCTTTAAGGAAGCCACACAGGTTGTGATTTAAGAGATAGATTGGAGCTTTGCTTCCCTTAAAAATACTTTGTAGTTCTGGCCCTAGTCTCTGCAACTATCCATAATATATATACAATGATACAGACATACAATCCCCTTGGAAATAGCTTGTAGTGGATTAAGATTTTTCTGCCTAACAGCTATCCATTATGGGCCTCTGCCTGTCTTTGTAGCCAACCTGCATCATGAGGTTGTATGAGTGTTTATAGCCTGCTTCAGTACAAAATCACCTAGTTTAGCCTGAATTGTAACTGAAGGCAGTGTGGGCTATTGGCACAGCTCAGGGAGCTGAGGGACAAATAACACCTGGAAGACAGTCAGTTCCATAATAAACAGTAGAAAAAAGGGATGGGGCAAGAATAACTTGATCAGCTACACTTATGCTTCAATACAGAGGACACCCCTGCCTTTAGACACAGTCATGATCCTCAGTACCAGGCAGACAAAAGCAGGATGAGGGTAGACAGGTTAGGATTATGGTACACCAAAAAAAAGTACAAGCCGGTTTGTCTGAAGACAGAGAATACACAGACAGCAGTACCAAAAAAGGACACAGTCAGAAGTTTGTGTGTGTGCATGTGTAGTGGTTCAACACCAGCAGGAAATTAAACTCAAAATAAGCTACTCTGCTACCCCTACTGCTTCTGGTAAGGGAGGGACAAAAGCAGAGCTTATGGGTTCAGATAATAATTTACTGAAAGCACAAAGCAATGGAATAAGAAACGCACAATAACAACTGCAATAGTAATAACTAAAGTGTACAGAAAGAGAAGATGTTTTACCCACCGAAAGATGTTCACCACCACCAGGAACAAAAACAAAATGGCGGGCGCCCCCCACAGGTCGCAGCCACTGGCTTCCCCGGACAGAGGGAAGGTGGCGGCTGCTCCCACACACCGCTCCACACGGCTGTCGGGAGCAAAGACAAGATGTGAGGGACTCCCGCAGACAGTGTCTCCCACCCCAGCCCAAAACAATGGAGACCGGTGGCAAACAAACCCCCTCGAAGGTAGGTTGTCCGAGCTGGGTTGCATTACTGCCCCCGCTCCGCTGGGCTCGGTTCCCCTCAGGTGCCTGCCCCGCCATTTCTACCACTCCACTGCACTGTGGGGGGGAAAAATCCCAAATTACTGGGGAAAAAAATCACTTCTACCCAGACTCTGAAAAACAAGGATTATGTCTGAGAGCCTCCCTGAATTATAAGCAGCTGACTCTCTTCCCAGGCTGCTCAGAAGTATTTGGTAGATATGTGAGATTGGTAGATGGTGAAAAACATCCCTTCCAGGATTTTGTATCAACATATTACTTTTCAATCAAAGCAGAAACTGTTGCCTGGAATCAAGAGACAACACCTTTCCAAACAATATTAAGAATGAAAATATAAAAGCAAATCTTTAAGGAAAGCTTTCAGGTGCACAAAAATAGCTAAGTGCATGAGCGGTACAGGATTTCTACAATTTTTATAAGGTTAGTTAATCAGTCAATCTAGCAGGTACATCCAATAGGAGAGCAGTTGCCCTGGTGACCCAACTTTGGGCCTGCCCCTTGGAGGTCTCCAGGGAGTTCTTTGCTTTATATCTTGTTTTGTCTCTCAAATGCTGGTGGAAAACAAGATGTCCTTGTTAAAAATTCTTTTCTTGAAAATAAGACTAAATGGAATTTCAAGAGTATGACATAATGTTATAGAAAGGGTTAGCTATGGTTCTAAAGTGTGAAAAAGGGTAAGAAGGTGCTAGAAACTATAAAACGATATATTAAAAATCTACAGAGCTAAAAATATATGAAAAAACTAAAAACCTTTAGGCATCACAAGTCCTCCAGATGTGAGATCCATATTAGAAAAGAAAACAATGGATACTTCTTATTCTAAAATATTCTGCCCTAAATATTTGGATGCTAAGAACTCAATTTTGGTTTTATCTGAGATGCCTCTTACAAAACTGGCATTTTAGATTGTCCTTTCCCTCATCTCCAAAAGATAAGTTGTGTTTGCATCACAGAACTACAAAAGTTGGCCTGTTTCTGCTGACAAATCTAACCTCCAATGAACCCTCGTATTAGTAAGCTTCGTTTTCTTTAGTAAGCTGTGTTTTCTTTAGTGAGGTCCTTACACCGAGCATGGAGACTGCTTATGAAAAGTACTTTTAATGAGGTCAGCATTACCACTCAGCATTTGGTTGACCCTATGGAAAGGTAAGAATGAGCTCCAGTGCTCCAATGCTAGCAGATCTAGTGCAGCAAGTGTTGTGAAACCTGGTGTCTTACTTTATTCTGCAGCTCCTGGATGTTTGTAACTATTTGGAATTCAAATTCATGTTAAAAAGAAAGCAGCTATGGTAACAACAGAATTAATAATGACTGGTTTTCTATTTACTTACATCCTGCATCTGTTCATCTTTCTGCCTGCCCCTACCACAATTACTTCAGTTACTCCTCTGCCCACCCCCAACTCCCTCCCACGTGACCAAACCTCTGGTCTATAACTTTATATTCTTCACCTACTGTGGTTAGTTCAGCCCATGCTGAAGACTCTTATGTTTGTGCTGAAGCTTTTGCATCAGTGACAGTATTAATTTGAGGCTTCCTTTTTTCTCAGCTGTCAATTTTTGTGAAACTTGTCAGACCTTTGTAACTTCAAGATACTTTGCCCTTTTGCTGATTCTGATAGGATCAGCCAGCTTGGTCAAGAGGGTGAGAGAGCAAAGAGCAAGCGAAGAGACTGATGGACACAGATTTCAGTCACATTTCCTTAAAAAGCCAACCATTCCACAAGTCATTATGGTCAGCAAAGAATGCTCACATTATCCCTAAGGCTTAAAAATCAAGTTGTTAAAAAAGGCACCTCAAAACTGCTTCATAATATCTAATAATTCTGTGGACAAGATTCATTACATATATCATCTGCAGTTCTGTATAAGTTAAATGTCTTTGTGACCTCCTCCTCTGTGACCTCCTTTTAGATAGCTGGCTTTCTGCTGGCACACACCTTTTTTGGAGATATGCGATTGATGTCATGAGGTCCCATTCTTGTTAATTTGTTTCAAAATAATTTTCTGAAACCTCAGAGAAAAGAAAGCACCTTTTCCCCTGCTATCCCGTAGGCTGTACAGTGTATAAAGGCTACCAGTCCCTAACTGTGCAATGAAAACTGTGCAATGCAACTTTACTCCTCTCAACAGAAGGTACAATAAAATAGGTTTTCCACCATGAAATTACCCTTATTCTAAAGGTCTTAATCTTTCAAGTTCAAAGGTGTTCTCCACAGCTCCATCTTATATTCAGGTGTTCTCCACAGCTTGCTCTTATGTTCAGCAGTGTGCATTGATGTTTAGTTTTGCTCTCCCCACCTCTTCCTTTGATGCATTAGTGCTTGCATTTTAAATGAAGAAAACCCTGGGAAACTCCCCTTGGAAAGGCAAGCTGACTTTTCCCACAGGTACAGCTCATGCCGTGTTACTCATTACCCTGGCTGCCTCTCACACGCTGGGCGTGCATGTGAGAAGGGGGGGCACAGCAGCTCATCCTGCCCTGGAGGGTGCTCACATCGATGCCAGGGGCTATCCGAACCAGAAACAAAGCATGAAAGTGCTTTATAACCACCCCACTGGGACAGCAGGAATCTGAGCCAAAGCACTTTGCTACCAGCGGAAAAAAAATCTCCATCATTGCTGTCTTCACAACTGCTGGTGCTGCGAACCAGCTTGTAGCTATGTGAGCCCAGTCCCAGGAAAACAGAAAGTCTTAGTTAGGGGTCCTCACCTGTCCAAAGGAAATAGTGACTCTGTCTGTGCCGAGTCCTGCCAGGGACATACCAGCCAAACCCCAGAAACAGTGGATTTTCCTGTGTCTGTGAAATCAGTCATTCTGAGTCTCATATGCAAACTCTGTCTAACCCCAGCTGCCAGTCCTGTAAATCAAAAAAATACACACTAAAATGATGTGGTTACCTTATAAATCCTGATTTGCTTTTTACACCTTTTGAGTAATTTTGGGTTTTTGGAGTCTTTGGGGTACACTGACATTGTTTTTTCTAGCTTTTCTCCACAAAACAAAATGATGAGAAATTCTGTGTTTGACAGTAACACTGGAGGGGCTGCCAAGGTTTCTGCTCTGGGTTGGCACAGTGGACAGCTGAGCTTCTCCTGCCATTTACAGGCACAGCCTAAAGCCTGACATCTTATGGCAGAGCAAAATCAAGCTGTAAACTGAAATGGCTCATGATAAGCTTCATGAGCACTTCATCAGGAATGGGAGGTGTGAAAACATAACCCCAGCAGCAGCCTGAGGGAAAACTTTCCTTTTCATTATCTCTTAGTTCACTAAAATTGGAGGAAATCAAGAAATTGCAAAATTCAAGAGGTTGTGAGGAGATTAAATAGCTTCAGACAGTTATATGGTTTTAAGATTCAAAATACTCTTTAGATTTGGAATCCCTTACTATACTTATGCTCTCACCTGCCTGATGGCTGAGAAACACCTCCAGCCAGGAATCAGGATAGGATTATTCAGGAAACAGTGTTTGAAGTGTCACACAATTCTAGCGCCTGTTGAAGATTTTCCATATGATGTCTATGCATCAATCTTTGTCATTCATTTTGACCTGTGTATGTGATAGGTCTGCCTTGAAAGGTTCACAAAAAGAGAGGTGAGGGTTATGCTGACCAAAAAGAACATCAGAAGTCAGAAGTGGGAAGGAGAGTCAGTGACCTTTCCAAAGCACTACTGAAAAAAGAAAAGAAAATTAGAAAGAATAATTTTTCTGAACAGCTGATAATGGGCATGTTACTCTTTGATTTTTGTGTTCTGTCAATATGTCTCAGTCTGAGCCATGGGGTTTCAAAGGTAAAATCCAGATCTGGCAAAGCTGGGGTTTTCAGACATAACAGATTCTTGTGCAAGTTGAGTATAGTGAAGTCCAGAAGATTTAGCATCTTCCTTAGGGCTTAAAGGTCTATTAAGATTTACACATGCTGCAAATGGCATCTACTATGCAGTGCCTGGCATCAGCTTTTTAATAAATGAAGTATGACCTGGCAATCTATAACAAGATAACATTCATCTCTGAGGACAGAAAGATGGGAAGATGCTGCAGGAGGTTTCCACTGTTCTTTTCATGGGAATGCTGTCTTTTTCCACGTTCAACAAAGACCTATGTGATGTATTTTCTTGTCAAGCTCAGACTTCAGAGTTAGGAAAACACTGCTTTTTTCTGTAGTCTATAGGATACATTTTTATTTTTATTGTGCTACTCTGTACCATCACTTGATACTGACACCACAGCTGTCTCTATCTTCTTTACTTCGTATGCTAAGGACAGGTCTGACAGCAACTTAACTGGAGTTCAGCAAGTACTTACCTGATCCCTCAGGAATCAGGTCTTTTAATGTTAAAGAAGAGAAAAAAAAGATGAATAATAATGATTTGAAGTTCCTCTGTTTCTCAGTGCCCTTCTAGAAATGCTTAAGATAGGCTTGATTTTTTTTTTTTTGCTGAGAAACTTCAAACCACCAGGCATAAATTAGCACATGAGTAAATCCTCGCAGAGCTAGAAGCTAAGTAGGTTGCACAGTGGAGAAATATTTTGTAGCAATTTAGACATGTTTCATAAAATGTAATCAGTTATTATCTAATATTCTGTTATGACTTCCCTGCAACTGCTATTAGAATCTTTTGAACACAACAGAACATGGGATAACAGGTTAAAAAAAAAAAAATTCAGTTCGAAAGATGGCAATGAAAACTGAACAGGCAAATGCAATCTACCTGAGTCAATGAGGCCAGATTTCTTGCTGATAATAATTCTGCATAGGAAAAACCATATGTGAGGGAACTGCAGCAGGGCAGAGCTATTAGCAGAAGTGCAGCTGTCTCATGTTCAAAGCAGTCACTGGGGTGATAGCTTCCAGTAGCTGTCTAGGCATTCTCAAAGGAAATAGAGCATGTAGACCCAAGATCAAGGCTCAGCAATGAGTGTTTCCCTGATGAAGGTCAAAAGCTGCATTATCATTACCAGGTATTTTACAGAAGAACATTTTATCTTGCAGATGAGCAAAGGAATGACTGCTACTATTGCTGCCAGAGATAGTTTTGTGTACTGTGGAGATAGTCTCCTCATCCCTTGAAGGCAAGAGGAGTTTTATAGTTCAGGCCAGGAACACTGGGCCTGATGTTAAAGCATGCCAGAGCCTGCTTGCATTCTTGTTCAGCAGACCCACATAGAACAAAAAAAAAGTTATTCCAAACAAATAATTTAGACTATTATTATTAATAATAATATTAATAGTGACATTAATATCATAATCAATGATACTGTAAGTATCCAATGGGTCTTTTGCAAATATCTTATAAGCACTTGTACTAGAAGAAACGTTGCTGAAATTTGACATATTTGCACTGTCTTTATTATTCTTAGCAGTGTAAACTTCAAGCAAGTACAGGAATCCAAGAGTAAATTTTCAACAGACAGAATCATAATGTGAGTCCAATTTAAGATGCTTCAAAGGGCCCAGTTTTCCAGATGAGCAGTGCTCAGGTCTTCCTCAGAAGTGCTTTAAGATGTGTTACTTCTGAAAATACAATCTCATATTCCAAGAGTTAGGCTTGTTTATTCAGGGATTAGAAACTATTTTAAAAGCATTTGAATTTCTCAAGTCTCAATAGCTACAGTTTAAGACCTGTTTTACATTAATATTTAAACATCTTAATAAGTTGTCTAGTCCACAAATTTCTTGGTTCACACAGTCTTCAAGTAAGTGTGGGATGCTTCTTCCCCCAAGTGAACCCAAGAAATCATCCTAGAAAAAAGAACCTTCCAGTTTCTCTGTATAATTCATGTGTGACTTCAAGAGTGCATTTCACAGATGCAAATAAAAACAAAGATGTCTTTTCAGCTTCACAAACATCAATACATATATTTGTTTTGTCTTCCTTCCTTCCTTCTTTCCTTCCTTCTTTCCTTCTTTCCTTTCTTCCTTCCTTCCTTCCTTCCTTCCTTCCTTCCTTCCCTCCTTCCCTCCTTCCGTCCTTCCCTCCTTCCCTCCTTCCCTTCATTCTTCTCTCCCTTCCTCCCTTCCCTCTCATTTTTCAGGATCTCCTCTCAGTTGAAAAGTTGCTTTGTATTCTCTGAAATAATGATTTTTTTTTTAGGCAAAATACCAAGACCCTCAGGAATCTCTTAATGAATGAGACTTGAAACAGTATTTTGTCAGGCTAATTGCATGCTGTAAAAGATTCCAGGTTAAATCTGAAAATATATGTGGCTCGAGGTTGCAGTGTTATGGATGAAACACTAAGAATGTCCTTCTTCATTATTACCTGGCTTATTTCTTTGAGCAAATAATAATAGCCTAATCATTGCCCTTGGACATACACTTTCAAGTCACTCTGAAGACAACAGGATTTTTGCCTGCATGTCTCAGGGCAAGGTTTTGCCCTATATTTCCAGTGATAATGGGTATTTTAAGCTCATTTGTAATTAATAGTTCACCAAGAGTTCTTTTTTTTTTCTTTCTTGTGGATAAACTGGTTAAAATGTCTAAAGTAATAGTGGAATATATCATTCTGGCTGGCAGAAAGGCCAGTGTAGCAAAAGTGACAGGCTTTGGTTCCATTTCTTATTCATTATGAACATGACTAGATGCTGTTCATACATCCTTAGCTGTATGGCATGGGCACAGTATGGTGATATCCTGTTGGGATTTAGTTTGTTCCTTGAGTATGTAACAAAACTGAAAGATTTAAATTGTGTATAATGAATCTGTGCAACTTTTTCTTGCTGGGCAATTCAAGCTATAATTTCATCATAATAAGAGATTGAAAACCCCTTTTATCCACAGCATTATCTATCTATCTTTGGAGTGTTTCCCACAGTGCATGTGCTGAGGTTTCGATCAGCTTAATTTTAAATGTCCCAGGTAATAGGACATCAAGACTTCCCCTCTGCCATAACTGTTCTGTAAAAACCCCAGTGTCAGGAACTTGCTTATTTATAAAATAATGCATTTTTTAAATTTCCATCATTTAACAGTGTACAGTCCTATTGCCTCTGTGGGTACTCTTCAAGTGCTTTTAGGCTATAACTGTACCAGAATCTATCCCCAAACACAGTTTTGTATCCCATTTGAGTGCCCACCCTTGCCCATGGCCCATCCCTGGTCCCTGGTTGATGCCAAATGCCTGGGGTTGGGGCTGGGGCTGTCCCCAGTGTCCTGCTCCCTGGCTGGAGCTGTGGCATGCCCCCTGGCAGCCAGGACCTGTCCTGCCCTATGGCTATGCTATCCACAGGGTCTCACGGGTAAAATCCATTTCTGTATGTGCTTGTCCTGTTATTGATGCCCAGTGTAAGAGAATGGGGTCATTACTATCTTGGGGATGAAGCTCTTACAATAGTTTGTTGGCCTGTTTTGATCTTCACATGAGGAAATGAGAAGACAACTGCTGTTGAACAGAGTTCTGCTGGGGGTCAAAATTTACAGGAGAAAATCAGAAGCCCTGAGTTTTCAACACTCTCAGGAAATGGCAGAACACAGAGAGACCCAGACTGCAGGTTCTGCAGCTCCCTCACACTCTTAGCCCAGAGGGACATCTGCTTCTGGTGAGCAGAGCTGCTCCAGGGCAGTGCTGCTCTGGATTTCATGAAGATAATACAGGAGCAGTTCAATTAAGAGAAGAGATTAATTAGAGAATTGCCCTGTAATTACACTTCCTGAGGCAGCTGCACACTCTTTGTGGGGCTACAGACATTCCTTCGCTCTCTAGGGTGGCAGAAAAGATGGGTTTACTTCTCACACCATCTCCAAACAGGCCTCTGTATATCAGGTGTTGATCAGGTGATGAATCAATCCCACTGTGTAAATATTAAACAATATTAAGTAATAGGAAGAGAGTATAACCAAAGCAATCTGCAGTATTGCCTAGAGGAATAAAATCTTTTAGTGGTAATGAGGGGAGAAATTCTGACAAGAATTTCTCAAACTAGAGAGATTTGCAACACAGTAACAGATCAGATTTATTTTAGACAAGTGCAAGGTAACCAACACTGAAAGAAACAGTTTAAAATACTGATATATACTGATGGATTCAGAAAAAGCTGTTATTTCTTAGGAAAATAGTTCTCGGCATCGTTACAGATCATTCAAAGAAGACATCTGCTGTGCATGAAGAAGTAGCAAATAAGATGTTTGGCTGCATTGAAAAGGAGATGGTGAATAGCAAAGACAAAATTATATAAAGTGCCATTGTATACAACCTGCTCTACAGCATGTCCTTACTTCAAATACTACATTTACTTTTGGTCAACTCAGTTAAAGAGACTGTGAGAGAAACTGAAAAATATTTTGAGAAAGGCAAATGAAACTTTTAAGAATCACAGGAGAATATTTCAAATAGAGACAAAGCAGAAAAGAACTAGATCCATTAGTTTGGTTAGGAGAAAAGTGAAAATGTCATGGTTTAACTTCAGCTGGCAACTAAGCTCCACACCACCAGTTGCTCATTTCTTCCCAGGGTGATGGGGAAAGCAAAAGTGAGGAAACTCGTGGGCTGAGATAAAGACAGCTAAAGAGGTAAAGCAAAAGTCATGCACACACATAAGGAAGCAAAACAAGGAATTCATTCATCACTTCCCATGGGCAGGCAGGTGTTCAGCCGTCCCCAGGAAAGCAGGGCTCCAGCATGCGTAACAGTGACTTGAGTAGACAAACACCATCACTCCCTCCAAATGCCCTTCTTCTTTCTTCTTCCTTCAGCTTTATAGGCTGAACATGGTGCCATGTGGCATGGAATGTCAGCTGTCCTGGTTGTATCCCCTCCCAACTTCTTGTGCACCCCCAGCCTCCTCACTGGTGGGAGAAAGCAGAAAAGGCCTTGACTCTGTATAAGCACTGCTCAGCAGTGCCTAAACCATTTCTGAATTATCAACACTGTTTCCGGTACAAAGCTAAAGCAGAGCCCCGCAACAGTTACTGTGAAGGAAATCATCTATCCCAGCCAACACCATCACAGATTGAAGAGAGCTCTCCAAAATACTATATAGTGTGGAAAGAAAGCGAAGCATATAGTACTGTCTCCACTTTTCTGTGATGTAGGTATACTCAAAGAATGTTCTAAAAGGACACAATGAAATATCATTAGATTGAATATTAGTAAATATTTCTTCACTGAAAAGGTGACCAAGCCTTGGAACAGGCTGCCCAGTGAAGTGATGGAATCACCATCCCAGGAAGCATTCAAAAGACACGTAGGTGTGGTGCTGAGGGACATGGTTTAGTGGTGGACTTGGCAGTGGTGGGTTAATCTTTGAACTCAAAGATCTGAAAGATTTTTTCCAACATTAATTATTCTATGATACCATGGTCATTCATAAAATAACCTGCAACACCCTGGGATGCTGGATGAAATCGCAGTGAGAATATTTAGGTCCTAATTATCCATTAATGATAATGACTGTCATTTACAGGAGGGTCTCACAACAGCTGCAGGAATGCTCTGGAAGTGCCTTACTATAAATAAGAATAAGTCCCTTATCAGAATAGGTGAAGAGGCAGATTGGGCTAAAATTTTCTAAGTTCAGATAAGATATCAAGGCTTATAACATCTGTCACTAAGGCATTATTGTTAACAAAATGGAGAGGATGACACCATGACACACAGGATCTTAGAGTTTTGTTAATGTAAAATTTTAGTCTGCAGCACTGAACATCAGCCCCATCTGCTAGACTAAGTCCTAGATCTACACAGATAACCCCAAGAAGCCCATAGCACCTTGGCCCCTCCATGAACCATGCTTATTAATCTCTCTGGGAGACTCATCACTGTTTTTTAAGCCACAACTGAATTTAGAAAGATCTTCCCCCTTTGCAAAAACTGGCAGTGAGGCTGAGGACAGAGGGAAATGAATGTCTGGGATCTCACAGAAATGTGGAAGATGAAATTAAGGAAGAGACACATGCATGTGTTGGGAAAGGGACATATTAAAGTAAAAATCTTCAAATGAATGATGTAGAGAGAAAGAAGTGAAATATCTGAGAGACAAGAGGATACAATGAAACAATAGAAAGGGTGAAGATAAAATGGAATAGAAAAAGACTGAAAGGAAAAAGGAGTGGAAGGAAAAATTATAGCCCAGATTATTCAGAGGCTACAAAGAATAGGGATTATAAAGGCATATAAATTTGAGGGGAAAAGATGGTAGGCAAGTACAGAAGGAGCAGAGAGAAGAGGCAAAGGAAAGGAGACCAAAAATCTTGGAAAAAAAGAAAAAAAAGGGAAAAAAAGGAAAATAAAGGAAAAAATCTATTTAAAAGACAGCTTGAAATTTGCTACAGAATAAGTAAGAAAGACTGTTTCCATAGAAATAGAAATACCAGCAAAGGTTGTGGAAAGCCCTCTAAATGGCAGAAAGCAAATAGACTGAATTGAGGAAGCATGTAAGGTGAAATTTGAGAGAGAAAGACATGTACTGCCAATGCCTTCCAGTGTGGGACAGGGATTGAACCCTGCTCTGGCAGCCACCTCCAACTCGGAGTTTCTTCTGTGTAGGGGCAAAGTGAAATATACACAAAACCACGATATAATTAATATACCTTAGTGGTATAAACACTGGACAATTCATAATACAGTGCATCTGAGAGCAAATTCTGCTAACCATTGTAGAAGAGATCGCATATTTTCTAAATCCTGTTGCGAATCCCCAAGGAAAATATACATTCTGCAGAAGTACTAGAAAAATGGACCAGTCCATGATTTGTGTCCTTCCACAAAAATGCAAAGCTAAGGCCTTGTAAAAGTATGTTCTAGTGCACTGCTATCTAGAAAGTAAAATTATTATAAATTAATTTTAGATAGCTTTCAAAATTCTTTAAAAAAGCTATTCAGTATCTAATGATTTTCTGATTTTAGGATATGACTGCTACTCAGGGCATAGGAGCAAGTTCTGTAATTTCACTGACTTCCATCCCTTCCTGACATGTGATTTTACAATGCAGTTTCAAAACCCTGTGCCATCCACTCTGGCTATTTCACACTCACAAGGGCCTGAGATCCAAGAACAAGTAAGCCTGATACCTGTTCTTCTACCACTTGCTTCAACGGGCAGAGCAGGCTGGCAGGGAAACAAGTAGTAGATCTAAGGAATAGATCTAAAGGAGTAGATCTTGGAATTTCAGACATATTCGTAGAAGATGTCACTGGCTTTTGTGACTTTTTTACACTTACTATTATCAGTGTTACCTCCCTTGCCTTTTGCTTGCCCCTTTAGTTAACAGTTTCATGCAACGTATTCTACAGCATACAGTGCTTAAAGACATCTGGTCACTCTGCAGGGCGAGGATTGCAATCTACTAAAGATGGTTGCTGCACTGTCCTTGGCTGTTACTTGCAGTTTGCTTAGCTATTCACTACTGTCACTACACATCCTTGTCCTGGTCCAATAAAAGCACGAACATGAGATGTTTGGGTTTTTTCTATGTACTTTATCAAAAGGGGTTTTTTTCCTGACCTCCTACTAAGCTTGTGATAGAGATTTATTCTGTAATTAGACTGCTGTTAACAACTTCCTGGAGCTCTTCAGCTTTTTCATTCCTTGCAGGTTCAATGACTGTCAAAACCTCACTTTATAGAGATTATTTTTTGGTTCCTGAAGAGACTTCAGTTGTCTCCATAATCTTTTTTTATTTTACTTCATTTAAATTTTGCAATTAATTTTCAGACTGGAACAATGAATAAACTTAGGACTGGATGAGGGTGGTAAGAGTTAAGAGACTTTTTTACTTCTATCAGATCTCCTTTCTCTTCTGATTAATTTTCAGAAGTAGAAACCCTTCTTTCAGTTTGTATTGTTGATGAAAAAAAGAAAAAATAGAGAGACAAAAAGGTGGAAGAAAGAGTAGGTTTAAAATGCATATTAGGAATGAAGTACTATCATTAATTTAATATTACTTAGTCTTTTTGCTCACAAATTTGGAAGAGCGATTCAGTGTAGGCAATTTCTACAGATCTTTGCCAGTGATGTCAGAGTCAGGATTTTGCTGCTACTTGTCCATTTCATCTGGGGCTGCCTTTTACTTCCCGCCTTTTTATATCATAAACAATAGCTCTGCATCCCCCGTTCTATCCCCACACCTTGGCAGAACAACATTTAATGGAGATAGAAGTGGTAATGGGATTTACCTTCCCCACAATATTTAATTATCCATGAGACATGCAGCCAGGCTCACCTCCCTGGCCTTTCCTTTGGTTATACCTGACCATCCTGGTCAAACTCTTGGATTCCCGTCCTAACAGCTCTGCATTCTGTACTCAGCTTGGAAATGGATGGATTTCTGTTGCTGCTCCCAGCAGTGGGGTATCTATGCCCTGTGAGTCTCGAATCATTTTTACCAGTGGCAAGGGAGGCCCAGATCAAAGTAAATCCTCACGGACAATAAATTCATATCCACTGAATTTAGTGGAGCTGCGTTAGTACTCATAACTTCCTATCCTTTACCTGCACTCCACTCAACAGCATTATAACAACTGGTTTTGTGGCTCATTTTATATACGCTTGTTTATCATTCCCAAGAATAATTTGATTTTATTCTTTGAAGACCATTCTCCTCTGGCATTTTCCCATTTAGATTCACCATTTAGCACTTATGGCTTCAGTTCAGCAAAGCGCTTAAATGCATGCTGAAGCAAATGCATTTTAAACATGCAGAGACATATGTTGCTGATATATCATTAGGACTTAATATTTATATGGACACACTGCCTAGCAACCCAGCCCTGTTCCAGCAGTTCTGCTGCTGCCGCGTGTTGCGCTGCCACAAAACAGAAAGACAAACACTGTTCCCAGAAGCTTCCAGACCTGAGCTTTGTATACTCTACCTCCCTTGAATGTGTAATGAATATTAACCTGTGTAACCACTGCATTATGCTGAGGGTTAGATGAGCTAAGGTAGCTCCTGTTTGTTGATAGGGAAAATTAAGCAGCGAAACAGTTGTCAGTGTCAGCCTTTCTGTACCAGCAGTGCAGCTGAGCCCATTACCCCTCGTGGGCTTTATTTATTCTTCTGGGTTTAGGTTTGGCAGCTATACCAAAGCACTGCTTCCAGGATTCAACATGGAAATTGAACATTTTGTTGATCAAGAAAAAAAAACATATTGATATGCTATATTGATTACATGACCATAGAGGATTTTCAAGCTCTTAAATATGTGGAACAGCAGATAACAAATCAGTATTACAAAGAAGACCAACCATTACATTAAAATATCAATTTGCATCCCAGCATAATTTTGTTCTTGCATGGTTTATTCTGTTACGGATTTCTACCACCTTTTTGTCAGTTAATCAGTCTCTTCTGGTTTTGACAGTCACTCTGGAAAGCTTTATTTTAGTTCTGTCACAAGATGGGTTGAAAAGGCCATATTTGTTTTGTAAGTCCTCACAAACTGGGCTTTAGAGACTCAAACTTATATCAGTATGTTTTATATATGTTTCATCCTGCGCTCTCCTGACCCTGACAAGGCAAAGAAATAATTTTAGATGCAAAATGTAGGGTAAATTTCTCCTCCTGCCCTGCTTCTCAGCTTATAATTGTTAAATGGGAGTGGCTCTGTAAGAACATTATTCTGGCACAGCTCAGCTCCTAATTTACTATGCTCAAACTGCCTTGTACTCTCCAACATTAGATTTGTGTGGTTGTTTGAATGTTAGGCTGATACCAAGAAGATATTCCATCTACTCTGGAGACCTCCACACATCTCTCTAAGGTCATTATTAGAGGCAGATCAACAAATTAAAAAGCTTTTGTGTTTAATCCAGCATGTAAGCCTACTTAGCCAATTATGAGGATTTGATTGGGTCCAATCTCATGTGATAATCACTGCTGGTCCGTCTATTTAACACCCATTAGTTGTTTCTATGAAAAAGTGCTGGGACCATCAGGCCTTTGGTCAGTTATGGTAGGGACCCTTCTGTGGTCCAGACACCAAGGCAAATCTTGTTTTAGCTTGACCTGCAGCTGTTTTAGCTTGACCAACAGATCTGTTAAAACATTGCCTATGTCCTTGTGTACCCTGACACACACAGTGAAAAGACTCATTAGGATACTCAAGAAGAAGACGTGCTCTTGTGCCTAACAAGGATGGTATTGCAGTCTCCCAGCTCCCATTTTGCTTCAAGTGGGCTTTAACCCTGCCAAGACAGTGCCTGCTCCCAAATCCCTGCTGCAGAACACCCAGCACTGCTTGCAGACACCACAGCCTTCCTGCACCAGCGCTGCACACAGAAGCCTCGTTCACATATGAATGGGAGGCAACTGGATCTCTATCACCTTCCAGGGATGAATTTCCAGCTGCAGCTGCCACTTTCCTCACTAGCACCATGGATGGAAGCCATTGCTTTTGCATTCCACTCCTCAATCCTATTTCCTTTTGTAGATTCTGATGGTTTTTAGTCAAATTTCTAAACTCTTGACATTTAAACTGAATATTTCTATCTTCCCAACACTGTGTTTCCACTATACTCCAGAGTTTATTTCCTTTTTATCCTTTGAAAAGACACCAAACACTTTGATATTTTTTAATGCTGAGACCAATAAAAGAAACTGATAGGATTGAAACAGAAGCAGCAAGGAACCCTGAGAACAGTCTGGTCTTCAACACAAAAGAGAATGTGCTCTAAGAAGTGCAACAAGAGCACCCAATTCATTAAAAGGCTTATTCTTCCGTTTTTCTTTCATCCAGAAGTAGCCAGTAAGAAAATAAAAGTAAAGAAAGCCCAGGAAAGCATACTGACCACAGCAGCCAAGAATCCCAAGGAAAGATTTTTGTCATAAATAAACATGAATTTGTTGTCTCCTGTTTGGCCTTTCTTTAGAAAGCCTGAGTCATAGGCATTTCTCAAATGGATAATTATTTGATAACTAAAATTGCAGTTCGAAAATTACTCAAGCTTTTTCCAAATCCAGGTTGGATTTGCAGACTGCTTTAGCCAAAATGAATAGAAGAAATATGTAAGGGGGAGGGTGGGTAAAACTCAGTGTTTCAATTCAACATTTTTAACAAAAGTTTGATTTTTGTTTGTTTTAATCTTGAAGAGTGCTTTGAGATCAAGTGGAACAAAACTTTTATTATTTCTCCATTTTCCATTTCAGTTTTAAATAAAATCATCATTACTGAATGTTTTATCTGGGTGCAGAGGAAAATTTTTTGTATGTTTTGACAATAATATTTTCTTTATTAGTTTCAAGCTATTATCCTTTCCTCCTTTCTGAGTTACAGAATCAAAAATTTAGAACACTGGAACAAATCACAAAATGGTTTTGTGCAATCAGCAACCTTGTTTGACAGAGGCAGAGGACTAGAATAGCAAAGGGGCGGATATTTATTAACAGAAGTCTCTGGAGTACAGTTATGTCTGGCACTTGAACTTGAGGAGCTTCAGAAGCAGTGCTACACACAGAAGAGACACAAGACTGGCATGGCATAAGCAACTTAATAGCAGGTAGAGAACAGTATATTGAATTAGAGGCCAGCATAACAAAAGCAGTTCTGGTAATTTGAATTGAGATGAACTGTCAAAGCTGAACCAGATCAGCTGGTATAAAACCCATGGAAAATCAAAGGTAACTTGTGTGGTTAAAAAAATGAACGTGCCAAACCTAAGAGTACTTCTTCCAGACTTTATCAAGGACTATGCAAGCTTCATGTGATGTCTGTGTGGGCCACTGCCACCAGCTCCTTGTTCTCTGGTACTTCAGCAAGCTTGCTTGCTCCCTGGAACCTTCTGAGGTGTTAATTGTTTGTCCCACAGCAACAGCCTCGCTCCTTGATGTCCAGTTAATAACCAGCCCCTGTGTCATCAGCTTTAGCTGTCAGTGTCATCAAACAGCAGTAAAATCTGGGTCTGAGAGTAGTTTCACAACAACTGCTTGTGGCCTTGCAGGGAAGGAAGCTTTCCAACTCACACTCTCTCTAATGCATTTTATATTTTGAGTCTTGTTCTTCACCACCTAACAGGACATACTTCCAAAGCCTTTGGGCCCTTTTGCAGGGCTTGAGGAGGAGATGGAAATGACAGAGGTAGCTACGGGAAACAGAAAAGAGGAAGAGAAGCTCTGTGAAACAGCAGAGGTGGCTGAGGTTCATATTTCCACACTTCCCAGCCACTGGCCAGCACAGGTAGGAACAGACTCTTTCTGTGAATGCGGCCACTAGATCCTGAGCAGTCCTAAGATTTCATACAGTATTCATTTCAGCAGATAAACATTTCTATGTCGCTTCATGTTCAGTGCAGTTCTGGGATAACTCTAGAGCTGCCGCATCACACCTCGGTCTCTCTGTGTTCAGGACACAACTGGCTCTCCCCAGACCTGCACCCAGACTGGCATCTCCAGGGGTCATTCTCAAGGGATTGATGGGAAGAGTATCCTGTGAGCGAATGCACTGCATGACCATGCTCAGGAGTCTCAAGTCCTTGTAGGTTTTCCCCCCACTGATTTCCAGAGAAGGCAAAAAGAAACCTCTTACAGTCAAATTTTCATGTGATTTGAGTGGGAAAATGTTGCTGCTCTTTGCATACATTAGGCTCATCTTTTCAATTGAGAATGGAAAAACAATGTTCAATATTCAAAATCTGTAAATGACTTGCATTAATACCTTTATCCCTTAACACGTGGAACATAAAATTCAGTTTCACTGGGCTTTTTTCAAAATATGTAGAGGTTGTTCCTGAATTTCTGTAAGAAAAACCACTCCAGGGAAAGTGTATAATAAGTCTGGTGGGAAGTCTGTATGCTTAAGAAAAAAGAAGTAAGAAAGAATCCTTACATCTTCAGCTTAGCAGATTCACTGGCTTACCTATGTGGTTGCATTTAAAACTTTGATATAAAGCTTGTAATAGAACAAGTACATGTAGAAGTGAGGCTCCGTCCTACAGACCCTGTGTACTGTACATCTATTGCTCACTGACTGAGGTTTTACTTTGGATTCTTGTTGTGACACAGAAGATGAAAGAGCAGGCTTTACTTAAGGAAAAAAGGAAAGGAGAAAAGTAGAGTACAGATAGGGAAAGAAAGGATGGAAAAAACGGTAGGAATGAAAATGTTTGATGTTGCATTTGCCATCTTTAATTGAAAAAGGTAGAAAAGCTGGGCAAAATCATATTATCCTTATCCTGAGGAATAGGGGTACTGAAGATGTGATTGCAGTTGGGTAGGGAGAACATGACTTCAGCACTCTGCAGGGTTCATGGAAAAAGAAGAGGCGTGCTCCACACAATGCTAATAGCTCCTGGTGCTGCTCAGAGCACCTCTAGCAGCAGCTCCTGTATGCAGTTAAGATGCTGCTGGATCCAACATATTCTGAGGTACCATCTCAGGGCATTAACCTAGGCTGCTGAGCTGGTGCTATACAGGTCTCAGGTCCTTCTGATCCTTCCAGGGACACCACACTAGAAGCAATGGATCCTTTGTGTCAGCTGGTCTCTGGACTTCCCTGATTAGAAAGAGAAAGAAAGGCACACCATGAGAGGGAGACAGAGTGCCATATGAAATCTGTGTAGTTCCAGGGTTTTTTTACTTAATATGAACCCAGAGATATCCCTACATATTTGCTTACTGTTATTGTTTTGACTGCCCACTGACATTCAATTGCCAGAGTTCTATTTCAAATTTAGTAGGTTATGTTTCCTTTGCTGTTACCTTTTGTCCTGATAAAAATAGGTCCAAAACAACTTGTCATTGAGAAAATGGGCTCCAGTATTTCACATCTCCTGTAATTCCTTCCCTTCCTTCCCTTTTTATCTGTCTTTCTACAGCATTTTCACTCTTTTTCTTTTCTATTTTTGTTTTCCTTTATGGCATATCCAGGAAAAATGAAGTAGGATAAAGGAGTGAGCGAAAATAAGTTATTGTGCTGTTATGGGCAGGCCTGCATTTGATGATGGTGAGACACAGAGAAAATCATCTACATACAGCAAATCTGATAGCAGTAGAATACAGCTAAGCTTCCCTGAAATCATCCAGGTCAACATCTGGCCTATCAGCATTTGCTTTTGGCAAAGGAAGTGCATCTTTCCATTTACAAAACCACAGGATCACAGAATAAGCTGAGTTGGAGGGGACCCACAAGGATCATCGAGTCCAGCTCCTGGCCCCACGCAGGACATCCCAAGAGTCACACCATGTGCCCGAGAGCATTGTCCAAAAGCTTGTTGAACTCTGGCAGGCTGATGTTGTGACCACGTCCCTGGGAAGCCTGCTCCAGTGACCAACCACCCTCTGGATGAAGAACTTTTTTCTAATATCCAACCTAAACCTCCCCTGACACAACTTCAAGCCATACCCTTGGGTCCTGTCACTGGTCACCACAGAGAAGAGATCAGTGTCTTCCCCTCCTCATCCCCTCAGAAGGAAGTTGTAACTGCAATGAGGTCTTCCCTTAGTGTCCTTTTCCCCAGGCTGAACAGACCAAGTGATTAGGCAGGTGGCAGGTTGGAATATGAGTGGTATTTATCTGCATCACTGATGTTAAGTCAGTCTCAATGTTGGTTCATCCCTGGGGGTGAAGCCCAATTTGTGCAATGTTCCCATCTGGCAAATCACATCTAGGGACCTCTCCATAATATGAGGCAGTGATGCCTAGGGAGCAAATAGTCACTTAGCAGACTGGTGATGGGGTAGATATAAGTTTATAAGCCCAGGCAGACATGGAAGTGTTATTGCTCCCACAGGAGACAGCTGGTGCCTGCTGTATAAGTGTAGGAACAGTTTTGCAGTTCAGACTAGAGTGTCATCCAGCCCTGAGCTCTGCTTTGACTTTTTCCTTCCCACGTGTGATTTCCAACAGCCCACTGCCAGGCTGACATTTCTTGTCACTGCTGCTCATGGATGGCTTCCTTGCTGTTTGGGAACTCCAACAGGGCGTTGTGACTGAGCCATGTCAGGGGGATTTACAGGTTTGTACACACAGTGGGCTGGGGCATCCAAGAAATAGTGATGACATTTCACATGTGAAGGCAGAAGAGATAATGGATTTTGTAGGCTGAGGAGCAACCGAAACAGGTTTCAGCTCATGAGCCTTGAGGAGGTATGGGGCCAGTCAAGAGTTTGAGTCTGGCGCATGGGATTACTGAGCTACATGAAGGGGAGGCAAAGAAAGATGAACAGGTGAACAGCCATGAGAAAAGAAAGCCATTAGGGGGAGAATTCAAGGAATAAGAAGGAAGAAAAACCGCAAAAGAATACCTCCCTCACCAAAGATAACTGCTATGAACTTTGCTCTTCCTTCTTCCCACACCCCACCTCAGGAAAGAAGTTACATTTGACATTCATGCTTTCATCACTAGCGTCCCCATAAGGAAGAACAGCCTGTTGAGTGTGCACATTCGCAGAGCAGAGCAAATCTCTTTCCTGGCTCCATCAGGAGATTCTTATTACTCTTCCTAACCTTTCTAGCAGTTCTTATGCAGGTCTTATATTTACTGCAGGTCTTCCCTACAAGTCCAGCGGAACAAGTATCCACTGTCTTACCACTATCCCACCAAGTGGATAACATGACTGACCCCGAATTTAAGTCACTGTGCTGCTAATCCAGAAGGATAGTCTAAATACCCAAGTCTGCCAAAAGCTGTGGATCTTGCTTTGGTTTCCATTTGCCCACTGTAAAATGGAAAATAGGAACACCCTTTCTTCCTTTATTCAATGGGACCATGTACATGGGTAGGCCCAAGAGGTGCAATCACTCCTCCTCCAGCTTTGAACCTGTGGGACAGAAAGCAGAAATGTCAAAATATCTGTCTGAGGGTAGCCATGAAGGTAGCCTTGCCTAATGTTTCCTCTCGGTGGGAGGAAACACTGAAAGGGCAGTCCAGGACTGGTCCATCTTATCTAGTTAGGCTGTAACCACTTGGAGGAAGGGACTGGCTACTAATATGGGCTTTGCCTGTTAAGGAATTATGATCTCAGTTTTCTCTCTTGTCCCTCTTAACATTTCCTTCCTCTTCATTCCCCAAAAGCATTGCAGATTTCAAAATACTTCCTTGGCAGCTTCTTTTGTTAGTTTTTTCTTTGTTTTGTTTCTTTTTTTCTTGGTTGTCAAGCATGTCTAAAAACTCATCTGGAGGTGTATATGCAACATGAAATTTCTCACAGTTTGGGCTGCCTTATGTCTGTGTTTTTAGCAAGGTCAGCTCTGAGAAAGGATTTGTCTTCTCCTGTATGCAAGCTTTGTCATTTTGCCATTTGTCTGTGCTGTTCGCCAGGTTTCACTGAAAAAGTCAAGCTCCCTTCCACTCCTTTCAAATCAAGGCAGTGGCCACAGCACTGCACTGTGCCTGCATGACATGCACATGTGTCTGTGGGGAAGGGGAGCAGAAGCTACCCCTTTATGGCTTGTGTTTGATCCAGCCCTGCTCTGCCTTGGACACTAGCTCTTCCTTGAGCAGGATCTTGGATCAGGCAGTATCCAAAAGTCCCTTCTGACCTAGGTTGTTCCCTGATCCTGTCTCGGTGAGACAGGCTGTAACACACAGAGTACTAGATACCCTCATTTGCTCTGCCATACTATCTTATGGGGAAAATCTAGACCTTTCAAAAGTCAGTGACCAAATTTTAGCTCCTAATTCCAATCACTCTAACTAAATGAATGGATCACATAGGAGAGAACATCTGTTACTAAAGAAGTGAATCAAGGCCACTTATTTATATATTTCACTTCAAGCAACCAGTTTGACAATCTCAGCATCCTTGAATACAAGTGTTGCCTGTTGACACAGCTGCTACTCTCTTGCCATTGTCTCTCAACCTTCTTTCAGCCTGATACATCACAACAGCACAGCTGAAAGCATCGCTGGCAGCATTATATGAAGCTTGTCAGCTCCCCTCTTTCTTCTCATGCAGTTATAGCCCAGGTAACCACTGTGCATGGATTGATGATGCTGTCTGCTAAAAAACTGCCTTGAGAACAGGTGGGTAGATTCCCAAAGAGTGAAGCTTCTGCTTTAGGCTTCCTTATTTAAATATATGCATGGACTGGAGGTAATTTTGATCCAAATATCAAAACATCTGGAAGATTTTTTTGGGCCCTTGGATCTCCTTTTTAAGCCATTTGGATCCAGAATCCTCCAAGTTTCACAGCTGTTTAGATTTATGCAGTGAATAGTGATGGAGCAGGTGTGGTAAGAGTCCAAGACACTATAAAAGTATGGAGGCAGAATTATAGTTCCACGTAGGATGTTTTTCATGGTTTCGTATGGGACCCCTTCAGGGCTAATAAAGTTCAGATTTGTGTGCTCAAGGAGAGTCACACCTCGCTGATACTGCCAGCAATGCCCTCCTTCCTGCGTTCATACCCTGTGCAGCAAACCTCCATGGTAAGACAGTGTGTTCCCCAACTGGAAAACTGCTGACAAACCTTTTGTATTAAGAAGAGAGCACTGACTTAGACATAGAAGGTGAGGGATACAGAAAGAGAAGGTGATTTCAATTTTGGAATAAAAGTAGAAATAATTATGTTAGGAAAAAAACCCCAATTATTTTGCTTTTAAAATTTAGTTAAGAAGCACTGGAAGAAGTTTTTCTGTCTACTCCTTGACATTTCCTTGCTCCTCCAGGAATTCCTATTTAGCCTAATTAGGCTCTGTTTCTCCTTCATTTGGGTTCCATAACTCATTAGCTTCCAGCTGGGCAACTCATGATTCTAGGATGTCTAATTACCTTCTTCTAGCAGATATCCTGATTGCCTCTGGTCAAAAAATGCTGATCCAGTCCCCTCAGCTGATCTGAACTGATCTCAAAACGAGTTGTGTCATTAGCCCCTTCTAATTTCATCCGTTCTTTCTACTTATTCCCCTTGGCCAAGATCAACATCTCATGTGACCTGATGTGGCAGAGGACCAAGAATGTAACACAGTTGGTATCTTAAAGGGGAACAGTCACTAACTCTATTGGTCTGCATTATTTTGAAAATATCAGAAAGTTTAGTTTGAGGTTACTGAGGCCCATAGATGGATGAATATCTTCATCTCTTTCAGCTAACCACAAAAGCTAGCTCTTTTTCTCTTCTTTTCAAGGGTGACATTAAATCCATTTTAATCAGGTATGAGACCCTAATTCAATTTTGACTCTTTTCTGGGACTGTATCCAAAGTCAATTTTTCACAGTCACATTCAAGTTTAGCTCAGTCAAATTCAAAGCAAAGTTTATAATATTCTTTTAAATTTGGATAACTACATCAATGTATATCCAGACTTTAGTAAGAGGTTCATTTCATTCTTTTTGTGGTTCAGTTTATTCAGATTTAATTAACTAATATTCTCTAAAGACAAAAGTCTTCAGTTGTAAGAACTAACCTTTATTTATCCACAGATTGTCATTTTTGTCTATAATAAATGCCCCAATCCCAAGACATCTGCTGTAGCAGGGAAGAATTGCACAGTTCAAATTGTTAAGACAGATCAGGATTGAATTGTTTGTTGATTTATTAATGACTGGTACTTAAATGCCAGTCGGCAAAATAAATGTTCAGGATATAATGACAACAATAAACCAACTGATAAACCATAAGATCAAACTCTGCCACCTTACAACTTTGTACACCGGCACATTTCTAAACATCTTTTTACAACTAGTTCAAAACTTCTAATCCCACCGATATACGTATACAGAATTAATTTTCCAAAGGTGGGCTATGTGGATACCTCCACTCTCAACTATTACAGAGCTAGAGATTATCAGTAGCTGGGACTACGTGAGTGAGATATCTACAACATGACCTCTCATATTTGTTCTAAATGGCATTAAATTGTGTTCTCTTTTTCCAGTAGCCTCTTTCTGTCTTGCTCTCCCAAGCTTTATATAACAATTTCACTTGGGCTGCAGAGAATTTTGAAGACATTCCATTGAATCATTGTCTCATTTCTCATTGCTGTAGACTATTGTTTCCAGACTAAAGGCTGCAGCTAAAGTGTCATTTTCTTATGTGAAAAAAAGAGACTTATCCTCTCCCTAGAACAAAAGTGTCTGCCTATTGTCTGTCATGAATAAAGGCTGCTTTATTCTATTATATCCTCACTAATTACAGAAAAGTTCTGTGCTGATATTCTGCCACTCACCATGCTCTGGTAACTCAGCCACTTGGAGGTGATGGAGATTGTGCTTCAGCTGCAATTGAGACAGTCCTTCTAAATCACTGCTCAGCAGTCGGGGCTGTTACAAACACCCTAAAATCCATGCTCTGATCCAGGTGCTTATGGATGCAAGAGGCTGAGGAAGTGGCTTGTACTACCAAAGTAACATCAATATTTCAGGCAGAGCTCTGTATTTATGTGGCAGTGATATCTGGAGTGAGCCAGGGACACGTCAGTGAATTCATGCTTGCAGTGCCACTGCAAGCACATCTGATCTGCTTTTCAGGTGTGGAAGTTCATACCTGGAAAGGTGACTTATTTAAGACCACACAAACTAGGTCAAAGGGGTTAGACTTTGGAAAATGTGTTTAACCCAAGGGACTATGACTTTTTTCCTGTCAGGATTCTGGGTTTCCAAACTGGGATACACTGAACAGATGATGTTCAAATTAAAGCAGTAAGGCTCATCTTAAGTTTTAAGATGAAGTTTTAATCCACCCTAAGGATTGTATATTGACTTCATTTTCTCATTACTTCACCAAATATTTTGATATCCAATTGAGCATTTGGGTTTCCCTTGGGCCCTTACATTTCCCCATGAAGTGACAACTTTTCATCTGTCATTTAAAAGTATGTCATAAAGACCCTGGCCGTGGCATAGAAAGGAGATGCCTTTATGAGGATAAAGTATTTTGCTTTTGCGGCAACTGTGTTGTCAGAAATAAGGGGTTTTTTTCCCTTCATAACACTTTGATGGAACATTGTTTGTTTTGTGCCTACTTATTATAACCTATGATTTGGAGGTTTTTACTTTTAGTGGAGATATAGTTAACTCCTTGGCTTAGGCATGTTGACCACTTTATCTAAGTTCACATGTGCTTGTCAGGTGTGCAATTTATAAAGTCCTTTTGCTGGCATAGGTGCAATGTTGTGCGTCCTTCCATAAGTGAAATGACAGATTTTGCTGTTAAAAAGATCAGCCAATGTAACACATTTTACTATTTCAAAAGAATAACAACTTCATGAGAGTAAATAACATCTCTCCAGGAAGTTACTGCTGCCTCTTTAAGTGCAGGTGAATGCACTCCCTCCCCCTTATACTCCAAAAACTGGGTTAGCTGATATTTTGCCCTGATGTGCCAACAATAGGATAATATGATAGATTAATCCAAGGCAGTCACAATTAATTCCTAACCAGTTTTAATTTAATTTTCCTTTTTACATAAACCCAATTTACCTCTGTGGAGGTGTGACACGTCTGATTACACACAGAGATGCTGAGAGCAGCCATGCTTGGAGAGGGAGAGGGAGGGAGAGAGAGACAAGAGTGAGCTCTGTGCATGATGTGATAAGAGATCAAAGCTAACAGAGCTCCTCAATATTTCTATTAGCAATAATTCAAAGGAACCTGCATTTCAAATGTACCTCTGTAACTGCTTTAATTGCAGAGATAATGACTCTGAATCCTGGTAAAGAAAAGGAGAACAGGGTCAGTTCTCTAAGCAGCAGAAATTATGTAAATTAGAAAGTCTAGTTAAGGAAAATAATCCTTGTAGCCTCCTGCTTCCTCCTGGCTTTAGAGTACTTGGTTTTCAGCTCATGAGAGAGTAGCTGAGCAGTGGATGGTGATGTGCATTGGGCCTCTTGCAGGAATCAGAGGCAGATTTTTAAATGATCTTTAAGCTCTACCACGGGCTTTCTGTTTTGCCTCTGTTTCATGACCTTCTATACCAGCTCCAAGAACAAACTTTCAAAGCTTTTTCAAAATTTCCTTTCCCTTGGTAGCGTACGCTGGGTTGAGCATGTGCGTGAGTTGATGTGTGTGTGTCCCTGTGAGAGCCCATGGCTTTGTAGTGATTTCTAATTCTTTAAAAGCTTATGGGCCACACTCCCAAAACACAGTCTGTTTAAATAATTTCATTCAGATGGAATTACATATTCCAGAAATTTGAGAAGTTTAGCAGCAATGGTGGCTTTAAATATTTTAATATATTTGAAGACAAAATCCTTCATTGTGACTAGGTTTACCCCATGTGAATTTTAAGCAAGTGGTAAAACTTAAATCACACAGGCTGTTGCTTGGCTGTTGTGACACTACAAAGTAAAGGTTAGAAGGCAGGAGACTGACAGGGATTTTAACTGTCCAACACACATGGGCAGCCCAAGGGCTTGGCGTGGTGAGAGAATTATTGCTGGAAGGAGAAAAGGCTTGCACAGGAAAATAATCATAAAAGTGACACCCAGCAGGGATATAAACATCAGAGATCAAGTGGAAAGGTTCATCGGTGCCAGTATCATTTTAAATGTTGGGATACAAAGACATTTCAGATACTGAAGAATTTAGATTCAAAAATCAGACTTTGCACCCTAGAGCAGCATCTGGTTGCCCATCCAGAAATGAGCCTGTGTCACACTGCAGCCTGGTTCTCACCTGCACTGAGTGGCTTTGACCTTCCACGTCTCAGGAATCCAAACACACTTCGTGACAAGTGTCTTGGAGCTCATATGAAAGGGGGTTTGTCAGCCTGAATGTCAGGGAGAGGGGGTGGCTCACTGTGTGCTACAGCTTTTCCCTGTGTCTCATGATCTCCATCCATGAAGGCAGGAGCAGCCACAGATTTGCTCTATCACAGAGCAGAGTCTCAGGAAGACCTTCAGTAGTTTTACAGATACAGGGCACAGGAAATCGTTTTGAAGTCCTTGTTGCCAAATCCTTTCCATCTTTTTTCCATATTCCACAACAGCAGAAAGGGAGAGCCCTGTCCTCTAACAAGTACCCAATTCCCAACGACATGAGCGGGAATAAGGCACTTAAATGCCTTGGGGAATCAGGCAGTGAGGCTCTCATTGCTGGAATGCATCTGTTTGAGACAATCACAGCAAAGGTGTGCATTTATTTGGCAAGGTCATTTCTGACATCCACTACCAAAGCTTGCTCAAGCAGGGTGAGTCAGCACTTGCCAGGCTTGTGAACTCCATGCAGACAGTGTGAATGAAATCCTCATCCCATTAAACTCCACCTGGTGGCCCATACCACAGGTTTTTAAAAGTCATTATCACCAGTCCGAAGTATAAAGCTGTGAAAGGTGACAGCCACCAACACAGAAAACCTGCAAGAGCTAATGGCTGTGGTCAGACCATGTAGTTCCACACTCAGGGCCACAGGAAGTGATTTGCTAGCTTTGAATTTGGTAATTTCTGAATCCAGAAGCTCCAAGTGGTACTGGAGCTGACCTAAAACAGGTTGCCCAGAGAGGTGGGTGGATACCCCATCCTGGAAACATTGAAGGTCAGGTTTGATGGTTTGATAAGGTTTGATGGGGCTCTGAGAAACCCAATCTAGTTGAAGATATCCATTGCAGGGCATTGGACTAAGTGGCCTTTAAAGGACCCTTTTAACCCAAACTGTTCTATAATTCTATGATTTTATCATTGTTTTTCTCTTGCATTATTTATCTCTAAGCAGTAACTAGGACTAGATGAAGTTAGGAATCAAACTTTGGGTATGTTTGGCAAAGAGTGAAAGCTACAGCTGTTTCTTATTTGTTCTCTTTCCAGATATTTTGTCAAGATTTCTAGCTGTTTTAGAGATGATTGCCCTGATCCTCAACTTTCTCCATCCAGGAACCTATAAATGCAGACCTCAGACTGGCTGGAGAAATCTTTGTCTCATTCATTTGATTTTGTCTGCTCATGCTCTAGCTTAGATCAATTTTATTAATAATACAACTAAAGTGTTTAAAGTGTTTTCCAGGTGGACTGTGGAGGTTAAAGCGTTAATTTTCCTATTTTCTCATGCATTTCATGTTTTCAGAAACTAAGAAAAACCTACCTTAATTGCTTCTGTGCCCAGTACTCTGTACTTTGACCGTGTTCATTCAGTTCCATCCTTTAAATGTGTTCTGCAAAGCTGAAGGTTGTGACATATTTAATGTAGCTTTTCCTTGAAGTGGGGAATATGCATATTTTTAAAACCCCACATGCAAGAAGAATGCCAAAGTTTTATTACATTTGGATTCTGCTTCACATTTGCTATTTCTATTGCTGTCTCTCTGTTCAGGAACTAGGTTATTCCATACAGTTTTTGTGTCAGTAATGTCTATCTGCCACGCTTGACTGGCAATTACCACTCTTCTCTCTTAGCACCTTGCATTCTTCATTTTATACTCCACCTTATACACCTCTTCAGCAAAGGAGAAGTGGGTCATCCTGAGAAAAACACAAAAGCTGCGACAAAATCAGAGAAATTAAAACTAAATATAGAGATCTCTACCTCATCCGACCTTTTTCTGGGCCATTTTGCAGAGCCTTGCAGAAGTAGAAAAGAATCTTTTTTGTGGATGATGATGATGATGATGATCTGTAGTCAAATAGGCATTTACCTGGCTTAGGTACCTGAATTTGCAGTCAGGACCCAGTGCTTTGGTTCCAGAAGTCTTCTTCAGGTTATCTTTCAGCATCCTGGCTGACTTCATTAAAGGTTTAGAAATTAATTTCAACAGTGGAAATCATCACCAGAAAGCAAACAGCCTTTTTCAATATTGTGTTATTATGCCATCCTACCCTTCTCCCATATGGAAGGCCATGTTTTCTCTGGATACCTTTCTAAGGCATATCTATTTTAACCAATGTCAGCTTTCGTAAATTCTACCAGAAATCCTTCCACCATGAACATACGGAGGCATAAAATGGCCTCTCAGTTTATTAATCCAGTGTTTGGCTTTTCTTAATTCTGTGACAAAACTCTGCAATTGCATTCATGAGAAAATCCCAAGGACTTGTTCAGTTCTGTTTAGACCAGTTGTTATGTTTATAGCTCCAATCAATAGCATATGGCATTTAGTAGAACGAAGATAAATGTAAAGTATTTGCATCCAGAATTCTGAATGGGAAAGAACAAACTTTAAAGCAATTATTTGCAGAGTTTTGCACATCCTGCACTTTACCAGGCTTGGCTCCATGCTTCTTTAGTGAGCTTTTTTTGAAAAGTTTAGAGAAAAAGTATTTGTATTTGCCTCATGCCACAGAGTGGGTAGAAAAATAACAAAGGGCAGATATTTACTGAGTATATGAGTTTACTTAGTAGCAAGACCATCATGAATCTCAGTCTCAGAGGCTGACCTCCTGTGAAGGTAACCAAACCAGTGATAGGATGCTTTTAATTATAATAATTATTTCTCCATTAGGTATAGGGACCCTGTTGCCTTCAGCTCTACACAGTAAGGCAGCAAGGTGACCCTTGGCTCAAAGAGCTGTCTAAGATGTTAAAAAAGTGGCTGCAACACACACAGTAGGGAGCACAAGATCAAATCCAGGCTGTTGCGGCTGCGTGACCAGGCATAAACACAGGACCTCCACTCAGTTTGCTGGTATTGACCAGTGCTGCACTGGCAGGCTGCCTCTGTTCCCCAGCTACTGAAACTCTGGAGTGTGGAGAAGGAGTCTCAGCAATCTTCAGCACTGCTCAGCTCACTTACTATTGCTGGTGTACAGAAAGTTCTAAGAAACTTCCAAGAAAATGTGAGATGTGGTGCTGCACATTGCAATATGCTCAGTCATCATCTATCCCAATCTCCATGTATTTTTGCTCCATAGCAGCTGCATTATAAGATTTACCACTGGTACTGCAGCACTTGCTTCCATTTCATGTTGCTCCCACAGACCTAAGATGGGATAGAGCAGCTGACTCTAATTTTCTACAGCCTTAAAGGTTTGGGACTGTCCTATGGAAGGAGCGGGAAGTTCCTATGTGAGAAAATTCTAGTATAGGTATAAGAACAAGAAAAACATTCCTTTGAGAGTGAAAGGAAAACTTTTCACTTAAACAGATGATACTTAATGAGTAAACCCCTAAATACTGCTTCTGAACACAATGTTCTTTGCTCCCTCTGCTGGCTCTGACACGGCAGCTCAGCAGCACCTCTGCCAAAGCAAGCTGCTGGTGGCCCTGGGCACAGGGCTCAGCACAGCTGGTGTCGCAGGGGATGGCTGCAGGAGTAGCTGCTGGCATCAATGACATTGTACCCACCCTCCCCTTCAGGGAGAAATAAAACAACAAACCAACAACCCTGAAAGCACAAACCTGATAACAAAGTCACAAGAAATGATCATTATAGCATTTTACAGTGTGCATCAGGCTTACAAATGTAATCACTTCTCACTTCAAGGCAAAGATAGTGAAAAAAAAAAAAAAAAAAGGGAAGAAAGCTTGCTCTCAGTTCACACAGAAAATCTTGTTGTGTGACATAAAAACAGACGTAAGAATCTCACATAAATAAACATACTGCTAAAATAATTTCTTATTAGAAAGAAAATCCCTCCCTTAGTTAAGAGATTAAATCTCTTCAGATCTCACCATGGCCATTTCTTCACTGAGCAGTTGTAACACTGATCCAAAATAAAGATTGAGTTAATTACATTCACAGGTGATACAAAACCAGGAACTGTTGCAAATCCCAAGGAGAACAGAGAAGTAATGTAGAGTGCATTTAATTCCATGTAGCTTCTTGTATTTGCCCCGTAACTGTCAAAGCTGAGAGAGAAATAGAGTTTGAAAATAAAACAAAATTAGATTCAGCCTGGGAAAATGCACACAGGGGAAAACTCATCTGAAACTAAATTTTTTTTCTGAGGAAAGGGAAATGCTTGAAGAGATGACTGGTGAGAGATGGATGGTGGGAATGAATAAATGAGTTACGAGTGTGCAGTGCAATGCACTGAAGAGAAAAGCCAGTGTGATTACAAGTTTCTTCCACCTGAGGCTGTGCAATCATGCAGGAAAGATTAAAAGACCTAATTTGGCCAAAATCAGGCTGCTGCGTTCGATAGGGTTCATTTCGTCCCAGATGTGTGCCCCAGCATACAGAGTTTGGGTATACTTTAGGGAAAGCAGCGTCCAGCAAACACGGCTAATTTTCCTGATCCTAGATCACATGAGCCAAAGCTTCAGGTGTCACAGTCAGCAGCACAGGTACCTTGCAGAGGACACAAGTGGGGAAGCACTGAGGGTGGACTGCAGACAGCTGGTGACAGGGCTTTTCCAGGGATCCTGTTGTGGCACTGCAAGACCAAAAATGAGTGTGGACCAGACTCTCATATCCAGAACGAGAGGTAAATTTGAATTCAATAAGAGGTGTAGGTTGACTATCTATGGCTAGTGTATCTCTAACCAAAAAATGATCAGCAAAAAGAGAGGGAGAGCTGGATCCATAGGTGGTGTGACTTAAAAGAAATGACAAGTAGGTGAGCAGAGGATTGGAAGACAATTTATATATCGAAAATGTTCTAGTAATGAGCTCTAGTTAACTGGTGAATAATCCCAGGGGAAACAATAGAAACAATTAATACATTAAAAAAGCCTGTTCAAAGTACTAACAAACAGAAAAATAAAGGACAGTCCTGCAATGGCTGCAGAGAGATGACAAGACAAGCTGATATGATCTCTAACTCACATTATTTTATACCAAAACATCACTGATCTCTCAGGAGCAGGAGTGAGGCCAAATTTAGCCCTGGTAAAAGCAGATTAATCTGTTTAAAAGACAGGAGATCGTAGATTATGGTGATATGCACTAAGCTCCTGACAAACATTATCAGCCAGTAATTCCTGAACCATACACATGCATTTTGTGTTGTTTTCAGTATTGATGGAGAAATTCAGAATGCAAGGTGCCACTCAGCAGGTAGAAAATGTGTTATATCTCTTGATAAACTAATTCAGCAGTTAATTAGCCTGATTCTTTAAAACATGCACTTTTCTTCCAGTTTGGTATTTTACTCCTGTTTGCTAACGATTGGGCTTCGTCATGCCTTTGCTAAAGAGCCTCCAAACACTTTTCTCCCTGCATAGACAATGCAGCCTGCAAACTAATCTCCATGAAGTCAAATTAAGGCATTCAGTCCCCAAGAGAGACGTGATTTAAAACTCATCCCTCCTGTTGTTTTCTCCTATTGGCTAATTTAAGTAGCTCTCTTCTCAGCATGCTGGCTCTAGTGAATTCTGTTCCTTAGCACCCAACCCTCCAAAGTGTCGTTAAATCAGGAATGAAGGGTTTGAAAGCCAGGCACTGCAATGTTCGGTGTTTGCAGTGGAAGTACTTTATTGGATCTGTGCCCCAGGCTTTGCAACCCTAAAAAAAGAAAACCCTAACTAGACATACCTATCCTGTGGATCTTGACATCTCCACACCAATATTTCAGGAGTGTTGTATTACCTCTGCTACTCCTTTCCTCTAAATATGAGATCTTGCTTTATGGAATATCCCACTGTAAGTTATAGAGAGGGTATTTAATGCCACTATTAACAGCTGGTCTAATAGATTACTAGGTAGTGACCCATAGACAGGAGCTAATGAATTATGAAGGGAAGAGGGTGAAGTAGATTCAGACATGTTATGAGTGGATGCAGTGACATCAGGTTCACAGAAAGTCAATTTTAAATCAGTGGTAGGTTGGGCCTCTGCTTATTTTGTGGGTCATAGTAAAGAACTGCTATTTTGGGACTCACCCCAATATGTAGAAGGATACCAAAAATTGGCAAGGCTTGCCATGGATCTATGAGGTAGGGCAAGAGTGTGTCATTAACTGAAATAATAACCTATTCAACTGGAAATACCTTAAGAGAGTTATTTGACTGAAACCTACTAGGAGAACTAGTTCATCCATGGCTCTGCAGATGGATGAGGCAACTAGAAAACCTAAGCAGGAGAAGTAAAGAATCAGGAATTCATGGTGGGATATAGAAAGCCAAGTGCTTCGCAGGCAGACTAGTAAGCCTTGGGTGAGAGACAAAAAGGAGAAATGCAGGATTTTATAGGTGAAGTTTTGATTAACTGTGGGAGTAACCAAGTTCAAAAGAAGCCAGTCTGGAGGCAGTTCAGAAGCACCACAGTTGGGAGACTTAGCCAGCTGGTCAGATTGATAGACAGCTGCAGGGAATGATTCAGCCCAGCTTAGGTCTGATTCACCCTCTGGAAGTGCCAAGCTTTTGATTTAGATCTTAGGTAAGACTGACTCACTCCCTGAAGGTGCCTTTCTCCAAAAGCTGGAGAGGACCCGCGGAACAGAAGGGGCTAAAAGACAGCTGGAAGAACTGAGTCTATCCACAAGTGATTTTCATTGCAACCTGTCCCAAACAGCTGAGCCTGAGGACAAGTTGCCTGCATGATGGGAGTCTGGGAAAGACTTCGTGCAGGTGTGGAATAAGAGAAGGTGGTGCTTTCCTTTGAGACAAAGTCATGACAAGGGAAGCTCCAGAGAAGTTATATCCCAACATAGAGAAGCACATTATGTTAGTTTGCAGGTATCTAAACACACCAGCCTGATGAGATTCCCACTATGAGCAGATTACAAGGACTGCACGAATGCCAAATTCATCATGTACGTTTGGCAATTTTATACCTATTACAAAGCATGTGTGTTTCAGCTGACTCTGAAGCAGCAACCTAGAATACGTCGTACCTTTCTAAACCAAAACCAATAATAGGTATTTTTTCTTTATTTAAGGAAGAACTATTTAATTGCTTTTAACTATTTAAGAGATCAATATTTTTGCCTTTACCTATCTTTCTCTCTTGATTCTATGTCGTTTTGAAAGCTATCAGGTGAAACATACATTGCAGGATGTGGGAAGCTGATCTTCCTACTCGGTCCTGTCCTTACTATAGTGGTGATTAGTTATTTCTTAACGCTGTTGTGAAACTGATTTTATTGCTGTTTACATGGTGCCACAAGGCTCTTGGGTGGACAAGACAATGACCTTGTAAAAATGTGTGTTTGGATGGTGTCTAAACTAAACAGCTGACGGTCAAGTGCAGGGATTAAACATTGCCTTTTACCTGCTCCATGAAGAGAGGTACTACACAAAAATTATTTCCCAATTATTTCTGTAGATAAAACTCATTATGACTTTCTCAATTCTTAATCAATAGTTTAAAGGCCCTGTGTTTTATAGAACATCTCATCAATATTTTATTTATTTTAATAATTTATCCTTTATTACAGAACCAGATGGAGCCTGCAGCACACTTGTCCTCAAGAAACCAGAACAAGAAGGAGAAGGTGCCCAGAATCTATATCACCTGGGACTGAAGAGTTGCATTTTCATCTCTCCTGTCCATATGTCAGCTAAGTCTTGGGTTCAGCCACAGGAACAAACTATATCCAGTGGTTCTGCAGTCACACTGTCACCTTGGGATGGCAGGCTTGTGGAGAGAAGATTGTTCTGCTCTCCTTAATACTGATTCCTAATTGTGGGAAATGCCATCTGTTCTTGCTCAATGGCTCACATCTCTCAGGAGACTTTAACATCATTTTCCAGGTTTCCCTGGGTGCTCTCTGGACTTCGGGGAAAGGAGTGAAGTGTTGTGATGAAAAGGTCTGTCACATTTTTTTTTTCTCTGAAGCTGGGAAGTAGAGTGAAAGTCATTTCAGCTGAAGGGTCTCGGGTGCATGATTTTGTAAAATTGCCCCTCGCCCTTTCCTGTATGTATTTATAAACATGTATGATGTCAGTCAAGAAAAGGTATTTTTTTAATTTGAGGTGTAGGTCTGAATTGAGGAGCAGGTGAAACTGGTGAAGTAGAGTAAACAAAGTAAACAAAGACAACAGACATCAGAGCAGCAAAAGAGAGCTGGAAATAGAAAGTGCAGAAGACAACAAAAAATCATCCCAACTAGATAGGTTGCTAGATGTAAGATGTTGAGAGAAATATGTTTAAACAGTTTTGTATCACAGGGAAATCAGATTAAATACAAGAACAGTAGAATACAAAAGAAATTATATAGAATTTAATGGCAACAGATATAAAGAAGGGAAAAAAAGTAAGGGGAAGAAAAAGAAAGACCTAAAGCAACTGAGACAGAATAGGCACATCACACTTGATTTTTTTGCAGTGCAGAACAACTAATATTGCATCAGTTCCTTGTAAAACAGGCAAATAGGCAGACAAAAGGGTAAGTTTGGACTGACAATCTTCTTCCCTCCCAGGCTCAGATTCATCCCACTGGTAGTTAGATGCCTGACTGCACTCCCTAGAGCCTGGAGTATTATTGCCTTAAAATCACTCTGTAATCAATGACTAGCAAAACAGTACCTCCAGGAGGGAATTCAGACTATCCATCTCTCACTTTTGGCTGGAAGGACTCCAGGGTGATCAGAAGCCAGGCCTCAGTCCTGTGCCTACCTCTCAAGCAATCTTCCTTACTACCCCACAAGCCTTAACCTCTGTGTTCCTCAGCTTATTTATGTATAGAGCCCTAATCTGCACACTCATAGCCGTTTCTCATCCTCAGAACAAAGGCTGCTGCAGAGTCCTCTGCCAGGGCACAGAGCAGCTGTGCATGCTGCCACTGTGTCTGGTGAACCTTTTTTGTGAAGAAATACAACATTTCAGTAGGTGAGTCTGCTGATACATGTCAGTCACAACCTGTAGTGGTGCATCCCACACATTACACTGTGATCTCAGAAATGTTCCTCAGACCTCAGCCTTGAACAACAGCACCTGGGCTAAGCTCCTCTTGAGCTTATCAGACACAGTGTCTGTTCCCAGGAGCTAATGCTATCTAATGAGCTCTTGTTTTTCAACAAACAGCCTTGGAACCTTATTTTTCTTGCCTGAGTAATAATGCAAGTGGAACAATTTTGAACTTTCAAAGAAAGCTACTAGCCTGAGTTGTGACCAGAATGGAAAATTGCTATGATTAAAGCCAATTCTATTGCAAACCTATAAACAGCAGTCCTAAGTGAGACCCTTGGAGCTCTCCTAGATGGCAGCAGGTTGCAACCAGCAATCTACGCCTGAGTGGGGCCTATCTGAGCAGTAAACTCTCAAGTCTGCTTTAGTTGAGAACCAAACAGTGATGACAGAGCCTGGCCTGACACCGCGACTCCTCGAGGCTCAACCCTTCTCCTGTTGAGACACTGAGAAGATGCAAAAGCATCCAGTGTAAGTACTTCACTAAACTTGAGGGGAATTTTTTTACACGTATATACCTTGTACATATTCCTTTAGGTTTGTGTGCATGGGAGTGCGAATATGCTGTAGCAAATGTAGTATGAATGTTGCTCTCTTGGATTCTTAAGTACATATGATTAGTAAGTTACATCTGTAAGTGAGTTGCTGTTATGCCTACAATAAATTCTATAGAATCTTTTGTTGAATTGTTTAAATGAAGCTACTGATTAAGTGCTGTTAATTTTAAGTGCTGTTGAAATCTTTTGGCCTAAACAGTTGGTCAAGTTTGGGGCTATGTTTTGTGGTAGGGTCCACTATAAACCTTGTGGCTCAGTGGGAGGATCTCCCTTATTCCTTTTTATTCTCACCCTTTCCCATCCTTACCCTTTTTTCATCCCCAGCCTTCACATACAACATTATTGGTTGATTTTCCTTGTAGATTGATTGATTTTACATGTTAGTCCAGTTTTTCCCCTGTGTGCTTTAAAAAGCTAGTAAATAGTTAAATGAACCTTGCCAATGAACTTTGTTGTGCTTTAGCTTCCATATTAAACCTGCTTTTGCTGGTACTTTTGCTGGTGATTGTCTGAGCAACCTAAACCACTAATTTGTGACACAGCCTAAAAGACTTCCCAGTTAGAACAACTTAAGGCTTCTCTAGAGCCAGAGAAGGCCGTGTACACCCAACTCTGCTGTGTCAGGAGAGCTGTAATTTGAGCTAGGAGAAAGCAAGTCAGTTCCCTGCATTTTCTGAACTTGTTCAGGATTTAAGCACTTTTCCAGCTGTGGAAAAATGTAGCTGCCACCAATGCCACTAAGTTCGGGTATTGCACATCTTACATATTTCCCCTTCAACAGCTCCATCTCTTTCAACAAAATGCTTCGTTAGAGTCACTGAGCTTAGCAGAGCAGCAGAGTTATTCTTTCACTTGTCCTTTCCCTATCCACAGCTCAAGCCTCAGAGCGTTTTAAGTCACAACACATGAGACCAGTCAGATGCGGACATGGTGTGACAAGCTGTGCTTCTGTGGCGTCTCCCTTGTTTAAAACCCTGTCGATTACATTTTCTTCTAAAATACAGGATGATTTCCAACTTTACGCCCACAGAATGATTCATTTGACTTCTGAGTCGTCTGAAAGCTTATGAAGATACCCTCCCAGCATCCCCTCAAAGGGAGGAGGGTAAAAAAGGGGTTTTGCTTCCAGAAGTTAAGGGCAAACTCAAGCTGGATAAAGGCTTTCCTTGTGCTTAGTGGAGGGTTTATTAAAATGGAGCAATTGAAGTCAATGTTCAATTTAGTCTCAGTAATGCAGACGTCTTCCAGTTCCCTTGAGACCAGCCATACTAGAGACAGATGATAGCAGTGGTTTTCACAGCACCAAGGGTAAATATATGCAAATCCCTACATCATTCAGATTAGACCAGTGCTAAGTGGAAGCAAAATGGGTTCTTCTGGATCTAATTCTCACAGAAGCAAAGAAAAGATCTATACAGACAAAAGCACAGTTCTTCTAATAAGCTAAAGGGCCTGGTGAAAAAGCAAAGATGCAAAGCCAACCACCTGTTTACCCATTACCCATAGAAAGGATTAATTTTTCTTAGAGAAAAAGAAGCTCAGAGGATGGAAAAGATTCATAGCCATGAAAAAGCTTGTAAAACAGATCTACCTATAGAATATCTATTGTTTATAATATGTCTGGCAAAGGACAATACATAGACAGAAAGGAATTCCCTGCCCAAAGAACCTACAATCTAATATTGGTATTTTCATGGCTAAATATTTTTTTAAAAATCTCTATGGTAACAGAATTTCACATCTTTAAAGAACACAGTGAAAGTGTAGTGCCTAAATCTATTTATAGAGATGTGTAGGAAACACAGTTAAGGAGAGAGACAGTATATTAATGGGAATGGCTTGGCTATTGAATTTCTGGAATTTAGCACCAAAGTGAAAGAGACTTGAGGGAGAAAATTCAATAAGGACTGAAGAGTTCAGAGGGGCATGCAAATAGTACCTTTTACTCAGAGACAGATTTCATCTCTACTGCAACTCATCCATCTGAGACATTTCTACTGCAAAATTTCCTTCCCTAACCTTACAGTTCAAAGAGCTTCTGGGCAGTATCAGTGAAGTGTGGTGAATTGATTGACCTTGAGCAATGTGCTGTTCACAAGTGGTTCAAACAGGTCTTGGGCAGGGCTATACAACATGACTTACAGGGAGAGGCAGCAGGGAGAACTGTGGAGTCTGGCTAGCTGGTTATCTGAAAGGAGCACAGGGAAGTGAAGCCAGTGTCACTGGCCTGCCTGGGATCCAGTTCACCACCCACAAAGAAATGGAGAGATGCCCTGTGAACCACCCACCTCTGAGCTGCCTTTGATGTACCCTTCTACTCCCCTCGGCCCTCTGTGAGCTGTAATATGTGTCAGGACTTAACAAAATTCTGCAGTGCAGCTTGCAAGATCAATGAAACTGACCCTTCTCTTGTGGGCTGCTTCACAGAACAGCCTCAGAGACTAGCCCCTTCTGTTCCCCTGGACATAATGCTTTTATTTGGCAAAAGGAATGAAATTAAGAAGACTTAAGGAAAAGGGTAAGCTGCACACAAGTAGGCACAGCTTCAGGTGAGGGGGGAAGAAAAAACCAAAAAGTTACGGAAAAACAGGATTTTGAGAGTCTAAAAGACAAGTGAGCATCTGCGTGGTGGAAATGGAAAAAGCTACTATTGCCTGGAGCTCATCCCAAACCTTCCTTGGGGTCTGGCTGTCTGGCTCAGGGTCAGTTTTGCTAAAGCCACTACTCTCTGGCCTTGAAGTTATGAGAGAACTCTTAGAGAAGCTTTTTCAGGAGCCTTCCATGGCCCATCATCATGTTCTTTGGGGCCAGAAACTTACTGACACTTAGAAAAGATATTTTGCCCCTTCTCCAATAAAATGAGATAAAACAGTTGATTTAATGATGTAATGACATCTACCAGTTGGTAAAAAATGGGCTGTAAGTACTAGATCCATGTAGAGAAGGGTAAATTTATCATTGAAAGGTTTTGATGGAGAGCACTATTTTCACTGCAGTCAGAATATTTGCCTGAAGAATAATCCTCTTAATAAGAAATATGAGTCAACAAGCTAATTTTTTTCATTTACATTCTCTTTTCCACAGAAAAATATCTTTCTTTTTCTTTAATGAAAATCTTCCAATTTGGGTTGCTTTTAATGCATTGTTTCCAACTGACAAACTCCTCTCTGAAGCAGAAATTCTTATTAGTCCCCAGGCTCATGATGGTGTGGTTTAAGGTAGTGACTGTCATCCTGTTTCTGTTATTTCAGTCCTTAACATTGGCCCCTTGTCCCTGTAGCATTGCTTTCTTTTCTTGTATATTGACAATATTTCCCAACTTAGTATAACTGAGGAATATCTCCTATGAATTAGAAATTCATCACTTGGGAACAATGGTGAATGACACAGACCTATGTGATAAATCAGTCACGGGGTGACTGTGCCTAATAAATGTGATTCTGTGATACAGTAGTTTTAGTATCCCCAGTAAGGAGACAGAAATACTTCTGCCATTGTACAAAAAGGTGGTGAGCCTCCGTGTATCACATTTACTGTTTTGCTGATAGAACTTAAGAGAGAGAAGAACAGCTCCACCATTACAAGATGTGGTACTGAGACTTGCTTATAAGAAACACCAGGATGGTAGGAAAGAGGGCCAGGGGAAAAAAAAGGAGCAGATACAGAGGGGAAGAGAGAAGGAAAGAGTGTTTTTTCAATCTGTGAAAAAATGTATGTAGGTAGGAAATAGAGGCAGTGGACAAAAAATCAGTGAAAAGGGACAGATAAACAGAAAGAAAACAGTAAGACCTATGATGGTTTAGGATTGTATCTACTCTAAAATTTTGCCTCAAGAAAGGTGTTTGAGAGTAGAAGCGAAAGGCAAAATGGTACCTTAGGAGTAAAACACCTGGGGTGAGCTGGGACTGCCAGGAAAACTGCTGTCTGCCCCCAAGGTAAGCAATTTATAAGGAGAAAATATCTTCTTACATTTGGAGTAGGAGAGAGATATTTTTCATTTGTATGTTCTTTTATTTCAGTTGACTTCACTGTCCATCAAATAACTTGAGAAAATAAACACAGAAGCGGAAAGTTGAAGCAGTGTGTTTTGGCATTTTGTGAACCAAACTCTTGAATTTTTTTTTTTTTTCCCCAAAAAATTCTCTTGTTTGGAAAGGTCCTTGTATTTTTTTTTCCTCAAAAGACACAGGTTTAACTCCATAATGTAACATTCTGCTTGATCTGAGATAAAAACTTTAATTCTTATTTAAAAAAAAAATGTTTGCAGGTGGTTTTGGCACCAGTGGTGAGCCCATAATCTGCTGCATCTCAGACGTGCATGTGGTGTGAATGGCAACGTGGTACTGAGCACTTGCAGGGCTTCACGTCTTCGCAGAAGGGATCACACATTTAGTGAAGAGGTATGGCAGCAGCAGGCAAGCCATCCCCTCAGTGCCAGGAATATGGTCCTTCTACATGGAAGCACAGGACAGAATTCTTAATAAGCCACTCTCAACAGTTTCCTTATTTATAACCTCTTTCCATCTCAGTGCTGTCTCAAGACACTTGGATGCTTGTCTTCCTGGGTCATTTTCTTTGTGGCAACCCATTTGACAGTGTGATTTTCTACACTTCTCTCACAAGTATCTTCTGAGCCTGAAAAACTGTAGATAAGTGAACTGAAAAACAAGGAAATAGTTTGGCTGGAACGGTCAGAGGGGGTGAGAGGCTTCAAACCCATTCAGTGTTCCTCGGTCAAATTTAAGGCTGAGGGGTTGTTGGAGACTTTTTTCTTGTGTGTATTTTTCTCCCTGGTGTTTCCCCTTGTGGTAGCAGATGCTCAGTCTAGTGGGCAGGTAAATTACAAAGCTGTCAGGTTAAAAAGGCAACAGAAATGGCCAGATCAGATTTGCAGATCTCTGGGTCTTCTAACACAAACAGAGAGGCCACAAGCAATAGCCATTGTTATCTGTGGCAGGAAACCACCTTGTGCCTTGACTCTGCCCACATCACGTGTGAACAAAGATATCTTTCTGATTCTTTCTATCCCCACCCTCTTCTGTAGACTTTCCTAAAAGCCAGATGTAGTCCAGTCCTGACAAGAAAGGAAGACATCTCTTTTCTCCTAATCCCGCTCCTGCCAAATTAGACAGCTTATTTTTTAGGGCAGGAGGAGGAAAGCAATTTGATGACACCCAAGAGCTCCACAGTTCTTTGCAGTATCCTGGTGCATTTTGCTAGGAAGGCACAGTTTCCAGTAGATTAGTGAACACATGGCAAAATGGGAGGTAAAATCACAAATGAACAAGAACAGAATATGAGGGAGGAAACCATGTGCAAGTGAACAGCCATGTGTGGAGTATGAATGAATATAGAACAGAGAAACCCAACAGCTCTGTAGGAAAGGAGGTGGGAGTTACAGCAGATCACGAACTGAACATGAATCCACAGTGTCCTGCTGTTGTGGAGAAAGCAAATATCCTGCTGAGCTGTATAAACAAAAGAATTGTTTGCCAAGTCCACGAAATAATCCTTCCACTTCACTCAGAGGTGTCCTCGAGCCAACCTCAAGAGCTGCAGCTATGTGTACCACCCTAGGTGCCAAATTCCAACAGCGTTTTTAGAAAAGCCCCAGGACCATAGACTTTGTTTAGATTTGATAACCTTCACTGGATGGCAGCTTAGAAGCAGTAATTATGTTCCTAATACAAACAGCCTCCCCATTAACTATAAATATATTCTTGTGCTATAATACTTTACATAAGCATTATGTATTTATTAGCCAAAATAAGAGTTTTATTTAAGGCATCTAACAAATTATGTTCCCTGTTCAAATGTATCTTAATCACATAACATAATATTTTCCCTTTTTTAAAGCATATACATGCTTTAAAAACTTTGAATCTATGTTTCAAGCAATACATTCATTCTCCTCTTGCTACTCCATGTCTTTCCTGAAATGATGAATATTTTTCTCTTCTTCATCAGTTGTTTGACTGCAAGAGGTTCAGAGCTAGCACATCTCCCAGACATTGCATTCAACTATACTTCCCTACTTACCAGAAGGCTGAAACTAAATCTCATTTCCAAAGCCCCAAGATTACTGGGGTTGTTAGTGACCAAGTCATCCAGTCCACACTGAGTAATATCAGCTGTTCACCCCTAACTTGACACACTGAGCACAAGTTCACAGTGCAGAGCTCTTCACCAAAACCCTCCCTGAAGGTTTGCACACAGCTCATACTGCACCTGTCTTGTATAGTGAGAGCTGATTTGACTCAGTTCCATCCCTTTTGACACAAGAAGTCTGATAATGATACTCATGGAAGCAGACACTGTTTTTCAAGTCAGCAAGGTTCAACTTGGGAAGAAACTGGGAGCAAGCTCCTACACTTCTGCAGGGTCAGGGAAAAAGTTAAATCCATTGCTTTTTTTGTTCCCGTTACATAAATATTAGGCCTCACAGGTTTACCCTACTTGCAAGTTTACCAAAAGTGTTGCTGCCTGGTTGGGCATGAAGATCATCCTAAAGGATCAATAATGCTCTACCTCTGCCATTAAGTCTCACTCCATTTTGCATTTCAGTTTTCTAGTGCATTTTTTGAGGGACATTGTTGTTAACCCAAGCCAGTGCAGAGGACATCCATCTTCAACACCCATTATAACTGATTTGTATCCATCATCTGAGGCACAGATAAGGTGAAAAGTTAAATTTCTTCAAGGATATATTTAAACAATTGGATTTATGTATTCTAAAGAAGAGAGAAATGAACAAAAACATAACTGTCTGTAGAAACATGTATAAAACTTCTGCAAAGGAAAGAATCAAGTTTTGTCCATGTCCATGGTGGATAAGGTGGGAAATAATGGGGAAAAACTGAAAGCAAGATAGCATCAGAAAAATTTTAGCAGTAAGCATAGCAAAGCATTGCAATAAGTTTCCTCCTTTACTGTAAGTTGTCATAGAACTATTCTGTTCTCCAAGAGATTTGGAGAGAACTCTCCTGTAACTTTACTGAAGGGCTAAGTAAACTCACAGTTAAAATTCTTCCTTAACAACAGACTGAAGTTGGAAGAGATGGTTTGTCTGATTTGGAAGCCTCTCTCTCCTTTGAGAAAGCTAAGTTTCTTACTAATATACTTTATTTGAAATTCACTTCCTAACCCATATCAGACAACCCTTAGGATCTTGAAATTCTCTGTGCCTTTGAAAATTTCTTTCTTGGACAAGTGGTCCTGAGGCCCTTAGCAGAGCTGCAGCACTTAACTTCCTTCAGTATCAGTGAATGTGGTCAGCAGGCCTGCAGTCTCAGTCAGTGTCAAGAGACATTCATTTCCCATGGTTCAGATTTGTAGTGGCATTTAGGTTTTCCAACAAAGTTTTACACAATCCAAATGACTGGGGCACCTAAAATTTAATTATAAAACTATTTTAGACCTAAAGTCTTAAAACTAAAGGACTTTGAAAGGCCACAAGACCTTTTCAGACCCAGACCACCCAAGACAAGAAGTATTTAATCTCCAGTGTTTTCACTAGAATGAGATGCTAAATGCTGATAATATTCTGTACTTAGGTGTCTTTCAAAAAAAGGCTTTATTTTCTAAATCACATGTGTGCTTTTGAGAAATTGTCCATTGACCTTTATTTCAATGCCTTCAAAAATGCTTGTAGTGCCTTATTTTTATCAGTCATCTCTGTTAAAAACCCTGGAGCTCACAATAGTCCCTGTGTAGTAACTCAAAACACAACACAAGATGTTTAGCGTTAGCTAGAGGTTTGGATTTTTTTCTTAAGCTTTGTTTTTTCTCCAGGTTTTATGGAATTTATCAGAATTTATGTTCTTGTATGTGTAAATAAACACCCCACTGCCATGGCAGTAGATGGGCTATAAATCAGAGGAATAAATAAACAAACAGATTGGGCCTGATTCACCAGGATGAAGACAGCATATGCAGCTCCTGAGTGTTTCCTCTTGTTTTAGCATGTCTTTTGGGAGCATCACTTGAAACATCTTATTTTGCCTTACAGAGTGAGTATAGCCATATTATTTTCTTTTTCATTTCTCTTTTCTGGTTGGGGTTTTGTTTGTTTTGTTTGTGTTTTGGTTTTGTTTGGTTGCTTTTTTGTTTTTGGATTTTTGGTAGTAGTCTAGCTTTGGAACATCGTGTTGGGATCAGTTGGAAGCACTAACATTCCAAGTGCTTTCTAAGCATCAGCAAGGACATTCCATTGTCAGCTGCTTCTCCAGCTTAGGGAGTATCCATTGCCAGGAGCACAAGGGTAGAAGAAGAGCAAAGGATCTCATAAATCTGTTGTTGTAGAGCAATGTCCAGCACAGGGTGTCTAGTGGCATTTCCATGCATGATCACAGAAATTACCATAGTCTCAATTTCAAAAAGGAGTGGTTTTACTCATTGTGTAACTGTTTGGCTGGTCATTCGTCATGTTCTCTCAAACGGAGGCTTGCTGCTGTCTCCCAGCAGATGTTTGTTCCAATCGGCCCCCTTGAACCTTAGCATCCCTTTCAATTTTGGGAAAGCATCAGTGAATTGCACTAATGCAGCTGTGAAGTAAAAAACTCCTGTAGTTTTGTTTTTCTTTGCTTTTTTCCCCTTCATTTTGTTTTGTTTTCTTAACAAAACTGACTATTAATTCTTGTGGAGGGCAGATCTAAGAACTTGAGTGTGGGAAGTGGTTTACAGTTTTCATCTACTCATTACTGTGAAATGCTGACCTGCAAATTTTGCAGGCATTCCCACAACCTCTGAAGTACCACTCCAGCAGGATATAAATACAGCCATTCTCTCTGCTGTCTGCGGTATCAGAGTAGCTTCTCAGCTTATCAGCAAGGGAAGCAGTGTACACGTTGGGGCACTGGGAGCCCAGAGAGCTAATATCTTCAGAATTATACACACTTGCATGAAAATTACCTAGAGCACGACTACACTTCCTAGTTACGCGTCATCTGTATAATCCAAGGGTTTAACTGGGATTTTGCTGAGCCTGTACTGACTCTCTGATGAAGAGAAACCTTCAGCTACTGCTACCAGTAGTGATTTTGACCTCTAGATATTGAGATTTATCTTACCCATACTGGTTTGGATAATGTGTCAGATTCATAATGTGCTGATGCTGCATCCTCATGGCGACTCTTGAGATAATTACAACATGCCTGAGCTAATCAGAGGAACAACATTTCCTTCAGCAGTAGCAGACTTAAAGCAAAATGAGCAGCATGGTAACAGCCTCTGCTATTTCAGTGACACTGGGCTTTTTCTGCTTATGTTACAGTTTCTGATAAACACCTTTGCACTTTCTACACTGCATGGCACCTTCACCTTTCAATGGGTTCCTATTAAAACCCACAATTACCTTTACATTATTTTCCTCCAAAGTCACATTAAGGCCATCAGAGCTGTTGACACCCCCTAAAATCCTTGAGTCTGGCCCAGCAGCTGCTGCATGTGCTCTGGCCGTGGTTACGGAGCTTCTCATCACTGTCTCATAACCCTGCATGCTCAGGGAAAGAGCCATGGGTTTCTTTTGTGTTTGCACAACATTTAGCACAGTAGAGCCCTGATTCAGAATTAGGTAGGATGGATAGATCCTCCCACATTTCAGAAATACAAATAATAATGACATGGGAAAGAAGGAAAATGTACAGCAGAAATAGTTGCATTGCCAATCGATGCAAGTCAGAGGAATGGTATTAAATTTAACCTCCTACAACACTCCAGAGTTAATCTGGGGTCCGTGGGATTTTTAAGAAGAAACACAGCCTACTTTCCTGAACAATTAGACAAAATGATTTTTGCTAAAATGTACTAAACATGCATTAGGAACAAAATAAATCTAAAGATTAAAATTTCCTCAAATTAAAAGCTCCAATGAGCATTTCGGGGGAAGGAAGAGAATCTCTGCTCCTGAATTTGCATAAAACCTTTTAATGGGGGGTTTTATTCAAAGCCTCAAGGTAACTCCAAACATTTTCTTTGAGAGAATGGAAGAAGTCAAATGCTGAATTTTGGTTCTGTGACCATTTTTATTGAAACAAATTCTGGTGTTTTGTGACAGAGACAGCATGCAAATTTATGTGGTTGAGCGTAAGGACTGATGATTGCTCCTATATATGGGCTATTTTCATGTTTTTCAGGCTTATACTGTGTTTGGTTTTTCTCTTTCTCCCCTGAGCTTTGTGTGAAAACTCACTGAAGCAGAAACTGGAACTCTATTTGCTCCTGGCTTTCACAACAGAGAGTTATCTTTTTCTGGTGAATATTTAAATATGTGTCCTTATAAAGGAAGCAAATTGAGAAGAGTTTGTGAGGGAGTATAATTCTTGAGTATCCTGTAACCCAGGGATAAGGGCTGGGCTGAACATCATGATCTGAGGAGGGGTGGAGAAGGTTCCTGAGATTAGTTTCCTTTGCAAATGCCCTCCTATGAGAGATAAGAAGAGAAAAAGAAGGATCTGAGCATGCAGCAAGAGAAGTTGTTACTCAAATGAAGCTTTTGCTGTAGCAGAGACATCAGTAACAACTTTCTCCTAAAGATTTGTTAGTGGTGAATAAGATAGGATGGAAGAGCCAGCACAGCTGCTTTTGTGTGGTGAAAAAGATGGTCAAGTTCTTGATAGGGGTGATGGGGACAGGAGATAGAGGAATGGAGACTGGGAGGCCAGGTTGTAGTTACCTAGTGCTCATAAACCCTTTGGCTTGCAGGAGAATTGCTGACCAGGGGCACAGTGTGAGCTGTAAGCAGCATCACTCCAGCAGAGCAGCATCATTAAAAATTCAGGTGCTGAAACACAGTTACTGTGGCTGTATGTACATATCCTGGGCTTTAGGAGACTCAACAGCTTCAGGGAGGTGTTTCTAAGTTTAATCCAGTGTAGGGGTTGCTGGCTTGTTCACCAAAAAATGTGGGGAAATAGCTTATAATGCTTTGCCCTAAGATCTCAGCTGTGAGGTGGATGATTACAGTAGGTTGGATGGAGGTGGGTGAGGCAGAACCATGGGTTTTGCCTGCAGAGCACTAAATTACTGCATCAGCATCATCTGATGGAAATTTTAAAGAGATGCTCTTCTGCTACAGCAAAGAGGGAGTGGGTAATTGCACCATAGGGACACCCCTGGGATCCAGCCATTTATAGTTAATCAGAATTATTTGTCTGTTTTGTAAACTTTTATTTCTTTTGTAACAAGTGGGAAAACTGACTAAGGATGCAGTGAGGAGTTACAGTAAACACACCAGCCTGGGAGACCTGTGGAGGCAAGGTAAGAAGCGTGCAAAGGAATCATTTACCAAGCTTGTTTTCAGGTGGAAATGCTGAGCACAGGAAGTCTGCTCCTGTTCCTAGTGTTGAAACTGGTCAATGCATCTCCCCCTATATCCCTGAGATGGATTGTATTTTAATAGGCTTGGCTTCCATAGAGAGCAGTTTAATGCTCCACCTGACGGATGATGCTTTGCTGGAAGGCTGGCAGCTCCTGCCAGGGCAGCATCTTGCTGAGGTAGAAGTGTGGTGTCAGCAGCAGGGAAGAGTCCAGTTCAAGGTGTCCATCTCTCTTATACATCTACACACACACACAGAGCCTGTCTCCTGAAAGGGTTAGCAGAAGGGAGGAGGAGAGCAGCAGGACCTATTTAACAGGCACAGGTGGCTGATGCTGTAACTTTAGCCCTTCACAGCTTATTTGCTACAGTTGGAGTTTCAGCTTTAATGAGTATCATGGTGGAAACTGACCTTCTTTGTCTGCACAGGCATTTGCAGGGGTGGGTGAAACCAGAACAAAGCTAAAAGCAAAAGGGGCCAAAAGCAGGGTCTCCATCTGCCCAGCCGGACATCACATCTGGTTCCCCATATGGGCCTGTTCTCACCTGGGGCACTTTCTCCAACGCAGTGGTGAAGTTTCCTCAGCAGAAATCTGGTGTATTAGGCCAGGAATAATATTTTCTCATTACCAGCCAAGAAGGTCTGATGGACCAAAGGGAATAAACCTCTGCTGAAGAGTAAAGATTGTTGATCCAGCATGTGGCATTCATGACCTGCATTGTAAATCATGTATGTGCAAGACCATTGATCTTTCCTCCCTGCTGGGTACATGTGCCCTGTTTATTTCCCCTCTCCAGAACTAAACTTCCTTGCTACAGGAAGAAGGAAATAGCATGGAAATAGCTAGCTGAAATCCAAGAGCTGCCAGGATAACTACCTATTTGATGATAGACAGATTTATGGAATACTTCTAGCCATCTGAGAAGCCTGAACCAAGGATCTTACAATGAGTGTTACTATGGGAAAAAAAAAAATTAGTCTTTCTCCTATTATCACAGATACCTGCAACTTGACTCTTGACTCTTTATTTATTATCCTCATTTCCTGAGGAAACAAGCCTTATGAAGTTGTTCTTCTGCCTGCTGCTTTCCCACCTCCTAAAGTCATTGCCTATTTTCAACCAACCTTTGAGGAGGTTTCAGAGATTTGAAACACCTATGCCTTTTAAGAATTGGGTCTGCACAGAGGAAAGAGATCCAAATCAGTGTCACCAAAGAAGGAAAGGCTTCAAAGTGAGGTCTACGGTTACCTGTTTTGCTCAGCCTGTCCATGCAGGTCTGTTGCACAACCATCTTCCCTCCTGAGTTAGGGGCATTGGGAGGATGATGCAAGTCCAATGATGCGGCCAAGGGAGTGGGCAGGCTATGAAAAGTCCTGTAAGCAATGACGTTGTATAGGAATTGGAAGGACAGGATGCTGGGGGATTGCATAGGAGCAGGGGTATTAAGGTAGGCTTTACTAATCCTGCTACTCTCAGAGCATGGTATTTGTGGTGGTAGCAGCAGCACTAGCTACACCCCAACCACAGGAGCACTGACTAAAAGGTAGATCCTCTCCAAAAGAACTGCTCACTAAAACCTTGCTGGTCATTTTTGTGGAGTCATTTAGGCCTTCTTTCAATGCATTTAAGCCTTCTTTCATCTAAGCTTATCATCCCTCAAAATCATTTAAAGGAAACCCTTGGCTTCAGCTAGGCTGTTTCCCAAATCAGGCCCAAGGCTGTGTATCTGGTTGTACCAAAGACCTAGGAAGTGAGGAGTGAGGTGGCATTGTGGTAACTACCTCACACTGGTATAAGTGGCCACTGATCCTGAGTGGGTGCCCTGAGTAGCAAAGCAAGCCTGTGCAGTTAAGCAGCATGTTGAAAGTTCCAGTAACATTTTAGGAAAGTACAGGGGAATATTTCAGATAATGAGGCAATCTTATCAACTTGTCAAAAGTAAAACCTGTAAATTTAAAGGTCCCTATTCTATTTTGCCTGCAAGAAGAAAAGGGGTAGAAGAGATTCGATTGAGGTATTCATAATTATATAAGAAACAGCAAAAACTAATCAGTCTGTGCTTTTTATATTGTCACATAGTGCAAGAACAAGGGGACTTTTAAAATGTAAATTAATGAGCAGCACATTTAGTGCTCAAATGTATTTTGTGAATCATGTAACAATTATAGTATATATAAATAATCCACCAATTTCCATAAAACTATCTGATAAAATTCACCCCTAACAATAATTCATTTCCCAATTCACTTTTCATTATTCCAAATCCTTTAGAAACCCAAGGGAAGCTGTTGGCCAGGGATTGTAAAAGGCTGTATATTTAGAACAAATCCGAAGGGTGGACTGACTTGTGCAGCATGTACTCCTCTTCACAAATTCAAAGTCCTAGGAAGGTGAGGACGTTAATGCAAAGGCTCTAAAAGGAAAAGGAAAAAAGAGCCCACACTGGATAATTTCATGACCATTAGTAACATTTGTATCTATACAAGCTGAGATAATTATAATGGTAATCATATCTCATGCTTCAGAGCCTAAAGTGATTGCCTACAGAGGCCTGGGAAGCCTTGGAGAGTTTCCATTGAAAGGAAGATTAGAAATGCTTAAGATTATTTTATTTGGTCATATTTGGCATAGCAGAAAGAAGACATTTCCTCTTTTAAATGCTTTTCCTTTCTCTTTTCTGAATCAGTTTCTTCCCTGTTGGCTTGACCTGTAATCTGGTAGCCCCACTGGCATCTGCACTTTTCCTTTCCCATCTATTTTGTGCCTGGGTCTTGCTGTTTTTCCCAGATCTATCTTCCAGTGTCTCAGCCCATTCCTCTCTTGGGCTTGTCACATTCACTAGATAACACCCCCTGAGTGTGAAGAGGCTTTTCTTGCATCCAGTGACCTTGACCAGACTTCATTAGCAATCCCTGTTCCGACCTTGCTCCTCCCCAAGCAGCATCAGCCAGTCTCTTTTCTTTGCATGTGAGCAGTTCCTTCCAGCACAGGAGCCTTTTCAAGGCAAATTCTCCGACTTGGTATTTCTGTACCCCAGTCATTCCTCTAAGACCCACAGGTATCACAATACTATCACTAAACAGAACAGTCTCATTTTAAAGATTATCCACTGTTCTAAAAACTGAGGGAAGTGAGTAAAGAATTGGAAATGCCTCATGTTGCCTTTTAGCCATTTCAAAAGTTACTGTTCAAAAGTGGGATCAGATCACCTGGTCTTCTTTCCCATTCTCCTGTCTTTTTGTACCTTCATTACATGATGAACCCATAGGGGTCCAGATCCAGAAAACATCTCACAGAAAATTTTAGATGCTTCCACGAAATAAGATCTCCACTGGCTTGAGTAAACCTACGTGTGTAATAACACATATGAGAGAACGTCAGAAGTCAGCCTCAGGCAAAGAAGACGTGGTCATTCTCCACACTTACAAAAAAATGAGATAGGAAAGAAACAGTGTCCTTTTATTACTCGGTGCCACCTGCTCACAACAACACAGTGAAGAATAATTGACAACAAAGGCCTGGTATTTCCCTCTCCATGCATTGCTCCTGAGCTGGAGTTTATGCCAAAGCTGTGACTCTGAGGTAGTTCACTTTAGGACACTTCAGAAGAAGGAAAGTAATAACTTGAGAACTAAAGGCAGCTAAGATAAAGGTATGGAGAATTATAAATGATAAAAGGAAGGCCAAGAAAGCACTACTAGTCGGCCTTTTTGGTAATAAAAAATAAATCTGTGGCCATTGAATGAAATTACAAAGCAACACATTGTGAGTGGATGAAAGGTGATATTTACAAAAGGTATAATTAAACCATGATATTCACAGGTCTAACTATTGAGCAGGATCACTCCCCATGTTCAAGTGCTTCAGCATTTATATAAATAAAAAGAACATCTGCAAGGACACCAGCTAAATACAATTACAAGGGCTATCAATTCTCATGCTTCAGGGCATGGCTACCTGCTGAGGTCAGGAAGAAATTTCTTCATGGTATAGCACTAAAAAGTAAAATGCATTATTGGGCATTGATGGGTATTGGACACCTTATTATAAGGACCTTTAATCTTCTCCACGATGCAATTCTTTTGTTCCCCCATATCAAAAATCAGTGAAGCATTTAGGTGTGTGCTTAAATTCCATTTTGAAATCAATAGGACTTGAATGTGCATAAATGTAAGTGCTCGATTAAGTGCTCTCCAGAACAGATATATTAAGTAACTACTTAAATTTTTAGAGGTATTGAAGCAGTTTTTGGTTCTGGTCTAATGTTTTGGTGTCCAAATCACAGATGCAAAACCAGTAGAACTTACTGTATCTCACATATTATCAGCTCACTTTGGAGAAACTCCAAACAGCAATGTGCTGTCAGTTCTAAAAAACTTCAACCTTTCATCTCAAAAGCTCAAAAATTTGTGACTATAGCTCAAACTATATTCATTGACTATATTCAATGCATAGGTAGTCCGATTCCAATATGTATACAGACATAATCATACAGGTCTAAAATAGTTAGGGTCTTCATCTTTTGGTTTTCTTTTGTGGGAATAAAATGAGCTTTGTCATCTGCTATAGTCTCCTCCCTCATGTTTGTGTCCCACTGGTTTGTCAAGGCAAGGTGTCAGCCAGGCATGGAAGATCTTAGAAGATTTAAGTTGCCCTTTAAACTTTGAAACCCATCCGTTTTCACCCTTCTTTCTTCTTAGAGGAGATATCATTCAACCCTCACAATCTTTCAGAGTCAGTAGGAGGGCCCTGAATACAGAGGAAACACAGTGCTGATCTGATCTCCTACAGAGTCAGCCCATAGTAGATACTCCCAGTGTGGAAAGGGCTTTGATCTGGAGAAGGTCGTGGAGAAGTATAAACAGAAGCTCGAATGTTATTCACAGTCCTTCTCAAATGTTGCTGACATTGTGGTGGTTAAAAAGTTTGATAGATAAAGGAGACTGAGGTAACTGAAATTGCTGAAAAATAGATGTTACCAAAAAAACAGGTTTTCAGCCTATAGATTTACTCTGAAAAAACAGCTTAAGATATGGCCACAATGGTGGGAGAGATTCCTGTCCTATGGGTCTTTCTCCTCTGTTTTCCTCACTGGACCAGTTGCTCCTTTTGGAGAGGGTGCAGCAGCTCACCAGGGGCGGCTGGGAGAGCTCCAGCGATGCACAGCAGGCAGTAATTCTTCCTTCCAGAGGCTGAACGTTCAGCCTGAGCAGCACTCAGAGGGACCTACACACTGAGATCAAGGGAACGTTTCCAATGACTTATGGAGGAGCTGAAACTAGGCCTTTATGGAATACTAAATAATTAAATCAGACCTCATGTAGACCTCTAACACTTAAGAATCAGCACTTAATAGCACACAGAAGGGCATAATTTTCAGATCTGTGCTAATAAGGAAAAGCATAAATTGAGGGATTTTTCTTAAACAGCTCTTTTCTTCCCCTGATTGTTAAACATAAAAGTAGAGATGTTGCCTGCAGTAGTCAGGCATACATCCTGAATTGCTATTTGCTTCCAGCTTCATTTAAGATAAAATTTAAACTGCTTAATTTAAATGCGCAATCTTAGATACCTATAAAAGACTGACTTGCAGGAAGTATTAAGCAGATGCTTTCTGCGAAACTGTTCTACTTTAGTCATTTCTAGTTCAGTGTTCAAAATGTTCCCAACCTGGTGCCTGACCAACTCGATAAACTTCTGTGATGAAAGAACTGGCTTGGTAGATGAGGGGAGAGCAGTGGGCATTGTCTACCTGAACTTTAAGACTATCAGGGAAGGCTTAATCCCATAATATCCTCATAGACGAGTTGTTGGAGTATGGGCTGGATGAGCAGACAGTGAGCTGGACTGAAAACTGTCTGAATAGCTGGACCCAGAGGCTGGTGATCCTCTGGTACACAGTCTATGTGGAGGCCAGCAACCAGGAACAGGGGGCAATACTGGGTCTGATTCTGATTAACATCTTCATTAATGATCTGGATGATGAGGCAGAGTGTACCCTCTGCACGTTTGTTAATGACGCAAAACTGAGACTAGGGTCGGATACTCCAGAGGGTCGTGCTCCCATCCAGAGGGACCTTGACAGACTGGAGAAGTGAGATGACAGAAATCTCATAAAATTCTCTAAGGGAACCCAGGCACCAGTAAATGCTGAAGATGGTCTTGCTGGAAAGCAGCATGACCTGGGAACCTGTTGGACGTTGAGTTGAACATACGTCAGCAGTGTACCCTTGGAGCAAAGAAGGCCAGTGATATCCTGGGCTGCATTAGGAGCAACATTGCTAGCAGGTCAAGGGAAATGATCCTTCCGCTCCACTCAGCACTGGGGAGACCACAGTTCTGGAGTGCTGGGTCCAGTTCTGGGCTCCCCAGTAGAAGAGGGTCATGCGCACACTGGATGGAGTCCAGTGAAGTCCACTAAGATGATGAAGGAGCTGGAGCACCACACACATGAGGAAAGGCTGGGAGAGATGGGACTATTCAGCACAGAAGAGAAGGCTTGGAGGGGGATCTTACTATTGTATATAAACATCTAAAAGGAGGGTGCGAAGAAGATAGAGCCAAGCAATCTTCAGGGGTGTTCAGTGACAGGACAAGGGACAATGGGCACAAACTGAAACACAGGAGGTTCCCTCTAAATATCAGAAAACACTTTTTTGCTGTGAGAGTGACCAAGCACTGGCACAGGTTGTCCAAGGAGACTATGGAGTCTCCACCATTGAAGATATTTGAAAGTCATCTGGAGATGGTCCTGAGGAACTTGATGTAGGTGGCCCTGCTTGAACCAGAGCATTGGACAAGATAATCTCCAGAGGCCACTTCCAATCTCACCCATTCTGAATTCTCTTATAACCAAAAGTCCCGGTCACAATTGCATATCTTAGCCTGGACTCTTCTGTTTAAGCCAACAGAGTTAAAAACTTTCTAAAGAAGTTTCCATGTATTAGAAGATTTCCTTTATCCTTCAGAAAGCTCCAGTATGTTGAGAACTCCCTTGCACACATAATGTTCTCCACAGTCCTAGTAATGTGTTCTGGCTCAGAATTTCCAGATCTTCTAAACCATTAGCATTTCCTATAGAATAGTATATACACTTGTGATTTATTTTTGATACAGAATTTATAAGGACACTATCAAAATATGTACTCAGCACTTCTAAAGAGTTCATGTTTCTGTATCTCACCTCTGGTCCCATCAGACAAAGCTCTACATCCCTTTCCTCCTCAGCTCTCATTTTCTGGGAGGACTTCAGAAGTTCTGCACTCTCTGGGTTAACACTCAACACAAGTGAAAATCTTTATCTCACAGTGTGTGGACAAATTGGTTTTGAAACAGCTACAGAGGGTCATCAATTCTTCAAACGGACATGGTGTGAGTATCCCATAAACTGAAACAGTCGGTGCTGCACAGATTCATCTGGAGAGGTTATTATTAGGGAATGGGGGGTGCTTTCAAATGCAGAGATGTAATTTATCATGACCAGGTTTTGGTAGCAAGGAATTTAGACAGTTTCTGTTACTGCAACCTAATAGGTCATTTTATCAGCATATTTGTTTCCTTGACTTGCCAACACCTTGGCAGTCTTCATACCTTCTTAGTATCACAACTCAGGAGAACAACTGACAAACAAAGAGAAATCACTGGTTGTGAACTCACTGAAATTGCATATTCCATCTGGGAAGCTTGGATAATGCAATTCGGTTATACAGCAGAGTTCATTGAAGGTACACAGGTCTCTTGCTCTCTCTCTGTGTCTTGTCTTTTACTATACAAAGAATGAAGACTCTGTAATTAAGGGAATATGTCATGAAATCCTACCCAGCTGCTTAGCCGTAGGGGAAACTTGTAGCAGTGTTCCTCAATACAGAACAGGCAAGGGTCTTAAGAGGAAGCCCAGGGTAAATGACAGCAGAGCTGGGCCTTCCTGCTTTACTCCCTCACCAAATATTGGGAGACTTACAGAGACACCTGCCTTACCCTAGTTAGATCTCTGGACTTCTGCATAACCTAGGGTCAGAAACAGGTGCTTGCTCCCCTTAGAAAAATCAGCTCCAGTTATGTCCTGCAAGACAAATTTCTCCTCATTTAGCTCATCTCTGCTATTGCTGAATAATTAACCACTTATTTGACAAGTACTTCACATCTTTCCATGTCCCTGATTCCCCAAGTGCACTCACAAACAGAAGGGCAATTAAAAGTTCATATACCTGTGGCCCTCTGGGATTGCCACATGCTGTGAAAGTCAATATATTTTTCTTCTATTAGGGTAGCAGAGAAGCAATTTCTGAGGTTTAAGAGCATCAAGGAAAAGTTACATGCAGACAGAATAGGCAGATTTCCAGTCCGGAGATTAAATGGAGAAAGGCCCAGCTTTTTTTCAATTGCTGTAATGAACAAAAACAGCCTTAGGAAGGGAAACCACAGCCCGCAGCTGGAAGGGCTTTGTAAATCACAGACAACTTCCCAAAGTGTTCTAAAAGCTAAGACAAAGCTGCACGAGTACAGAAGCTATTTTCCATTTCCTCTGACTACTTAAACAGAGTTAGCAGGCAGCCATAATCAGTGGCACAGGGTCTACTTGTAGCTTGTCACTAGTGTCATCCCACAAGGTTCAGTACTGGTCCCAGTATTGTTTAACTTGTTCAGCAGTGACTTGGATGAAGTTCACCGATGACACCAAGCTGGGAGGAGTGGCCACTACCCCAGGGGCTGTGCAGGCCTTCAGAAGGACCTTGACAGGTTGGAGAGATGGGCAGAGAGGAACTGTCTGAAATTCTACAAAGGTAAATGCAGGTCCCTGCATCTGGGGAGGAGTAACCCCCTGCATTATTACAGGATGGGGTCCAACCTGCTGGGAAGCAGCTCTGTGGAGAAGGGCCTCGGGGTCCTGCTGGACAACAAGCTGTCCCAGAGCCAGCAGTGTCGTGGGGGCCAAGGAGGTCAGTGTTGTCCAGGGTACATTAGGAAGGGCATTGCCCGCAGGTCAAGGGAGATGATCCTGCCCCTCCACTCAACCCTACTGAGGCACACCTGGAGTGCTGTGTCCAGTTCTGGGCTCCTCAGCACAAGACATGCTGCAGGGAGGCTGGACCAGATGGTGGTCCCTTCCAACCTGACCCATTCTGTGATTCTGTGATGTAAGTGAAGTTACTGCTGGTTTTATACCTGCAAAAGTGGAGTTGGAGGCAGTGTGAAAGAAATCAGCAATGAGAAATGACAGCTCAGTCCATCATTCAGTGGACTTCTACACACCAATAATGGTTGTGTGCACAGGAATGCTCTGCTATAATTAACAAAACCATTTACTATAAACATACAGTAGTAGTTATGCTCTATTATTTAAGTATTCATAAATAAGCAATTATTTCTTGCTGTACTTTGCAAAAAGCTTCTTGCTTTTCCTTCCAGATTGAAAGTTTCTGATCAGTTCTGGAAAGCTGACTGATCAGAAATCCTTTTTATCTCGTCAGTAACCTCTGTCTGATGCCCTTGGTGTCATTTCAGTTTTAAGGAAAGCATTTGTGTTGAGCTACACTGCAGGAGCTACAGGATAGTCAGAGAGAAGAGCAGCAAACAAGCAGACTGTGCAGGTTATATCTACCTGCCAATGTAAAAACTAACCCTGAGCCAGCCTTATTTGTCTTTTCAAACCACTTCATGTCAGAGAGCAGGAATCATGTCAGAGCACAGGACCCCTGCAATGAACAAACAGGGGAATTAATGTTCTCTGTGAGGCAGGGATGGAAACAGGTGATGTGGCATTTGTGACAGCTTCCCTCATCCCTGGGAATTCACAGCACAGTTTTAAATCAGTTCAAAGTGAAAACTAAGAACAGTAGGAGAGGCAGAGCTAGAAAGAAGCCTTGGCTTTGGGTGCCCGTATCTGAAGCCAGGATATTGTCGTTGCAGAATATTTACCATGTACATAATTAAACCCCTAAGTGCCAGCTGAACTGGAAATCATGCTGTGTGGTGCCTCTCCTACCATCTGAATGACTGTTAGAGAGTTGGCTCTGTTTTGACACAAAAAATGCAGTCCATCATAGGCCCATTCATCTGTCATCTGTTGCCTGCTTGTCTCTTTTCCCATTTAGTTGTGTACAAGATGAAATGTTTTCCTCCTGCTGCTTGTCTGGTTTTTTACACNGCAGGGAAAAAGTTACCAGGCATTGTTATGCATTCATTACTGTGACATATTAAGCAGAGAGCCAAAGTAATGATAGAGTAATGCAGCCAAAGAAAATTACCTGTATTATATTGTCATAGGCGATTGAGGCACAGTCAGTTACATGTACACAAACCACAGGAATTGTTTAAAGAGCAAGGAGTTATGGGGCCAAGGGACAAGGAGTTTAGGATAAATACTCTCATGAATTATTTATGGGAAGATTGTAGAAGATTTTTTTTCCAGAAAATAATTGCAAAAAGTAGGCACAAATCAGGCTATTTGCTGAGCTGGTCTAAAGGAATATATAAGTACGTATGCGTTTCTCTGCTGAACTGTGCCAGAGCTGTCTGACCCACTCTGGCAAGGACAGAAGTTCTCATTTTGTCTATTTTTACTCCTCAGTGAGGAAGAAAATAAGATAAATGTTTATCCAAGAATTTAAGCTCTGTGTGACCCTCTTGATTTGCAAGGGCATAAATCTCCCAAACCTTGGAATATTGCCTTCTGCCCTCCTGGTGTGTTTTTACAAACCACATGACAGCTCCTGAAGCCCACTTCTTCCTAAAAAGCTTTTTCCTTTTCAGTCAGTGANTTCATTTTCTTTGCAGTTTTTTACATACCCACAAAGAAATAGCCTCAGAGAGTCACACTGCCAGCCACAATCATGGATTGACATTACATTGGCTTAAGTAATAAACAGCCATCCTCATATTTTTCCTTTCTCTTTCTCATTACAAAGCTGAAATGAACAAATTATTAATNAAAGATGAAGAAACTTTTGAGAACCAGTGTACTCATGATTCATCATGAGTCATGATGCCTCAGTTTTGGAGTACCCTAAACATAAAAGTTAAACTTATCTTTCATTTCTTTAAGGAAAGAGCTGGGAATGGATATTTTTATTTTTAGTCACCAGAAGATTCAAGAAAATGCTTTACAGCACCTTGATGGACACCACCTGCTCGCAGTAATCACAGATGGACATCACTCATGCCATGCTCGTCACGACAGGTTCTCCCTTCCCCCCAGTCTCAATATCTGCAAGTGAAACCATGCTTCTGCAAAATAACCAGAGTATCCTCTGGACAAAAATTAAATAACTCAGTAAAATGAGAAATAATTAGGATTGGGCACAAGCAACTGCTGCATGCTCAGTGTGCTATGGGCACTGATTTTCTGGAGGAAATGTGTGTGTAAAGATGAAGATGCTATCTCTTAGAGAGACTCTGACACAAGGTTCATCAAAGCTTGAAAAGCCACTGTATTGCTAGCAAAATTCATCAGGCTGCATGCCAGACTCCCACTGGCTCTCACCCAGGTTCCAAGCTATCCGAGGAATTATTAGCTTAAAAGCTTCTTTAGATCTTGTCAGCCACATCTAGCTCACCGTGGATGTAGGTAAGATTCACAGTTCCTGACAAAGGAGATGGGATCTGACTCCAGGGCTCCCTGTCCTATTTGAAGAATGCAAGTTCTTAATGGCTGTAATGAGGGGTGAGGGTGTTACTATTAAATATATTGAGCTGATAATATTCAGATTACTTTTTTTCTTTTTAAAATAAAAGGTGCAAGTTAAAAAGATATTTATGAGATTCTCAGTGAAGGAGAAGGGTCAAAATATCAGGGATACTTAAGAGATAGACAGTCAAAATCAAATAAAAAGATTTTAAAATTATTGAAATGAAATTAAATATTTCTCTTGTACTTGAACTAATTTTTGTGTCTGGGGAGGGTTTTTGGCTATGAACGTTTTTAAGAGACTGATTTCTTTATTTTTGCCTAGGTTAGGAATAAATCTGAAATTTAAAAAAACATTATGGGACTTGAAGTATCTCCCACTCAACATCATTAAAGACAAAAAAGCAGAACTGATTGACTCATGTGTAATTTGGGCAACATAAACTTTGGATACCTCCACCTGCCCTGACCAGACTACCAACATGGTGATTCTATCTATTCTATTTTATCTATTCTATTTATTGTCAAGCAGTTAGATTTACCCAAACTGGTATTTAACACTCTACCTGGGACCTTGCTAATGGTCTTGATTAACTCTCCTCTTGAGAGTTCCTTGGAACTACTGGTGATTGCAGGCAGTCAAAATATGCATTTATGAAACAGTAAGAAGACAAATGTGTGACTCTGTGGAAGAACATGAGCTTTTAACTTTCACAGATTCTGTAAAAGGGAAAAAAAAAATAAAAAAAACCTCTCTGGGGTTCGTCTAACCAGCTTAATTCAACAGATGAAACAAGAGCTCTGCAAGGGGAGCTGTGTTCCTTACCGTGTCGGTTCATCAGAGGTGAGGTGGCAATGCTCTGCCACACGCAGCTGCATGCCGCCCCACAGCCTCCTGGATGCCAGGCAACGCCTCCCCCATCTGCCTCTCCGGCCAAGCAGAGATGCTGGCATTTGGGGCTGAGCTGCCAGTGACACACAGCAGGACAGCTCTGCTCCTCTCCGGGGTGCTGAGCCTCCCTGCGCGTTGTCTCCCGTTGCCATCCCGCTCCTCCCCTGCGCAGCCCAGGCGGCCGCGTTGGAGTATCCAGCTCCCGTGTTTCTATCCTGACTCAAATTCGGTCCCCCCACGGTCCACACCCTCCTGGACCTATTCTGGCACCTCGCCAGGGCAGCCTGGACGGTTGCACAGTTGTTGATCTGGAACAATCTGGTGTTGTCCCGTTCCTCCTGCTCCTGGGCTGCTAACCTGTCACAGAGCATCTGAGCTGCTTAAGTGCTCTCTAATCCTCTAGGGAGACTGGAAGCACAGGCTCGCATTCTTGTTTCTTTCCCAATTACTGATCTTTTGCGAGCACCTTTAGAAACGTCACTTACCCGGGTTTCCTGACACTTGCCTTTGTAAGTCTTTATTTTCAACTTCTACTCACTTCAACTGTGCTGATGTTTCCTGTGTGGGATTTTTATTTCAGAACAAGCATATGCATTTTTTTAATCTTTGACAAAAATGATTGAAAACCTCCCTGAAATGAGACTAAGGGGTAAAACCACTATTTTGCCATGACAGCAAGTAGATAAATCTTTATTGTCAAAGCTGTAGTGGCCCCATTCTTTGGAGGATGGACACACTACCTTTTAGAGATGGCCTTTCCCCCTCTACTGTTGCTATGGAAAACTGCTTTTACTGGGCGAAGTTGAGCATTTGAGACCCTTAATATGTGCTCATTACAGCCTTGTTAGAGCTTGGCTGCTAAATGTTTGAGATGTTTATGTGGCCATCTCTGTTGTGCAAGCACTGCCCTTGAGGAGGACCTGGGTGAACTCCCTCCAGGGCAGGAGAGGCAAAGCAGCACTCCAGGCAGACGGATAGGAAATCAGAGGGCTGGAAACCTGGTTTTCCTGCCTTTCCCAGCATGGAGATTCCTCCAGCAGGGAGGAGGAAGGACAGTGCAGAAGACTGTGCTGGTGGGAGAGGAGTTTACAGGGCTCTTGGCGGAAACAAATGCACAGAGAAGTCCAAAAGCCAAAGAGAGAAGGGAAGTAAGTGTAGAAAGAGAAGAGGAAAGGTGAGAAAGCTCTCCAGCCCAGTTCTAGCTGCTGAGAATGCTGCTGTCTTTTTGAATTTGCTCTTCTTTAGGTTGTGGAGGAAAAGTTCCAAAGTAGCAGGAGATAAGGTCAAACACTTGCTCCAGGGTAACAGCAATATCAAAAAACATATGCTGTATTGTGTTATCACCAATTAGCAACTGCTTCCACTGTGACAAATGGCCTTTGAATCACCAAACTTACACGGTAAGGAACTCCTAGGGAGTAATTGTGAGTCACACACATCTGAAGTGTTTATGTAAATGCTTATTGTTAATAATAACAGCAACAATAATGACAATAGAAAATCCTCTGGTTTGTATGGTTGTGGTTGCTCAGAACAGCTGTTTTAATGAGACATCTGCCAGTGAAACAATTTAGCCTGAGGATAATGAATAACTGTTACTTAACTGAGACAGTATTAGCATAAACTCTGTTTAACGGGGACACATTTGGCCAGTGAATAGTGGTTTCTTGGTACTTATCTAGGTGTTTAATAGCGAAAATCACAAGCTTGTGGCAAAATAAATGAATTAATGAATAGTGATACAGGATATACTGTGACTTTTTCTTTGGTTGCTTTAGTTTGAAATACCTTAAAGGGATCTTGTCAGGGAGTGAATTATTCAAAACTTAGAGAACCTTTGTGGTGGGTGCTTAGAAATGGTGAAACATTGATAATCATTAAGAATCTTGGTCTTTATCGTCTCCTACAGAAATTAATAAATTATGGAGATATGATCATTTGCATCCCTGATTTATGGCATTTTCTCTTATCTGAATCTTTCCATATATCCATTATGCATATATATGTGTGTGTATGTGTGTATGTGTGTGCATGCATATTTCACCCACCTGACTCTGGATTGTTTAGAGGTTGGATAAGTGAAGCATCCAGAATGGATTTCCAGGTAGGAAATTATGTTCTGATGGACTGCTCAGCAGAATTCACAGATTTTGCTAGTTCCTATATAGATGTGTTTCAGAGTGCTGAAGCAACAGCACAAAAACTTGTGGGCAAGAACAGGGATATGTTGGGATCAATGTCATATCTATGATTTTTGTACTGATCATCCATGCAAGGAGTAACAACTTGCTCGTAAGTGCTAATGTTATTTTCCTTCAAGGGAGATGGACTCTGCATGTGTGTGTTTGCTGTTATTCTCTGCCTTTAAAAGTATACTAGCAAAGACTGTGTTTTTTATGAAATAAGCTAGAATAATGAGATAGAGTGAGAAACCAGTGCAGTGTGATTCAATTTGTTGGGCCAGATCTATGAATGAAGTTAATATGAACCATGGGACCTTTGAACACTGTGAAAAGCTAACTGCTATTTCTCTTGAGGAAACTAAACGAATCTTTTCTCTCATAGGAAAAAGAGGCTGTTACCCTATTAGTGAAAAGAATTTACTAGATTTAGATGCTTGACAGATAGTCCTTCCTCTCATATTTTTAGCTATCTTTTCCTGGATATAAAGGATGCCTCTCCTGTCATGGTGAATCTAAAGGTAGAAGTGAACTCTTGTGATCTGGAAGATGGAGAAGACTTTGTTGACCTGTAAGTGACTGGTGTTCGGAGCTCTCTAGAGAAATACTCACCATTTGGTGGGTAAGCCTAACATTCTTACCTTCATTCTGGAACCCAGAAATTATGAAATTACCATTTGGGAAATGTTCAGAAAAAAATGATAATTATTTCAAATGCATTGAACTATCTAACTTTGTTAAATTGATTACTTGATATGTCAGCATAGCTGCACATCTATGTACCGTTCCTGTTGTGGGTCAAGTGTCAGAACTGTCTGGTGAGAATCATTTGGAATGGAGATGAATGTTTGAACAAGGCAAGTAGACTGTCTTTTAAGCAGGAATTTTAGGCTGTGATTCATTTGACCTATTTTAGACACCTACACGAAGACAAGATGAATCTGGAGAAGTGAATCATACCCGTTGTTTCTATACTGCTCCGGACTCCCGTTGAAACTGAAGCAGAGTTTCTCGGAGCTGCTCTAATTTCCTCAAGTTAGAGCACCCCCAGGAAGGTTCTCCAAAAAGTAACAAGAGTCAGAGCCATCTTTGGAGTTTCTAGCATAGCTATGGTACTTAGAAATGAGAGTCTTGCTGCTGCTGGCTTTTCTGACAGAAGCCCTAAACTCAGTTCTAAAGGCAGTTTGCTGGGACAGAAATACTGATTCCAGAAAGTAAGATGAGACCTACAGTCAAAAGACTTCTTTCACAAAGACAAGCCTTTCTTATGTACACTTAGAGTCTATCATGAGCAGGGGGAACTACTGCTCCTTTCAGCACCTGAGGTAGGACTGAGGAAGCTTTGAAATCTACAGGATGGAGACGCTTTTATTTGCCTGAATGTAAGTGACTGCTGTTTGTTCCAGAGCCGAGGTCAGCACTTGCAGATAGTGGCTTTGCTCCATAGCACTCCACCTTTCACCAAACATTTGTGTGAGTGAGCTGGGATGACTTTTGTTGGTGACCTGGTCGCTGCTACACCAGCTCTAAAAAATCAAGGCAGTGTGATTTTAATTCCACTTCGCCTCATACTCCTTGTCATGCCTGGCTTCCATGAAAAACCATGGAACACTCTAGGTGGGAAGGGGTCTCAGCTGGACATTGAGTCCAATACTCATGCTTTAAACCAACTTCAAATTTCCACCATGTTCATTAAAGCCTTGTCTAGTCGACTTTTCACTATATCTGTGGATGGAGATTTCAAGGTACAGCTCTATTCACTATAGAGACTGCAAACTTTGGTTGCCTCTGTGCAGCCACGGGCTGATTTTGAGTAAAAGGCTGCATCATGGCCTAGTACAAAATCACAGGTTAAATGTGCCAACATACCTCTAGCAAGTCACAAAGCACTAGCAAAAGGATATACAACTACAAGGTCCAAGGTCAAAGGAAGAAGTGTTGTCCTGTAAAGACAAAGCCTTAGGGGAACTGGTGCAATATAGCAATTTGGAGAACTGATACTGAAATGAACTCTTACTCATTCCAGCTTCACAGACTTACTCTTGGCCAGATTTGGCCCAGCAACATTCCAGAAGCAGTCATATTTTCGAAGTGATGCAACAAGGAAATAAATTACCTTTATATGTGAAAAGCAGTCGCTGTGCAGTCTCTGAGGAAAAGAAATGTTGTAAGCAGGAGGCTGCATTTGTCTTGGAAAACTCAGATTCCAATAAATACAGGTGATTGTGCATGACTAATTATACACACAGTCTTGTGCACAAAGTTATATCCAGAAAACACAAGTGTTTTATTATGGCTTGAGGACTCCTTGAACAGCTTTGAATTTCTTGCTGGAATTTAAAAACTAGTGCTGTGGCTGGCTGTCTCAATGGACAACAAGTCAGATATAAGCTGTCAGGGTTGGTAGGAGATATTTTAGCTTTAGTTATTTTAAGAACTAACTAAAAAACTTTATTTTATTGTTTCTTCTTTTGTCTAACCCCCCCTCCCCCACTCAGATACACACAGGTCCTCTGCACCCTATAGAAACATTGAAAAAAACAGATTTCGTGCAGTATGTGCTTGTTACTTTGTCGTGTCCTAGGGTACCTAAGCTTGAATCAGAGGGTGCGCACTAACAGCTTCCCCTGCCCTTGCTCTTGGAAGAACATCAAGATTTTGTGTACACTTGTGTACATGAAGGCTCTGCAGGGGAAGCGTTGCTCTCACAACCAGGCTCCCACCCACGAGCCCCTTGCCCCAGTCACGGAAGGATCACACAGCTGGCAAAACTGCTTTAGCCCTCCCAACCTCTGGCTGATACGAGGTTCATGTACTTTGACCACGGACACTACTGAAGTCCATTAATGGCCTGCTTTTATTGTATTTGTCCCCATCCACAGAAGTAATTACCAGGGACCTGTGCTTTCCCTGTGTCTCTTCCCAGCTGAGCTCTGCCCAGACCCAGGAGGACAGTGCACATTCATACTGAGGAATTAAGATCAATTCCTCATCCTCACATGGCATTTCCCTTGGCATTTTTGGAGATATCAGGGAGGGACCTTCTGCATAAATTAAAAAAATAGGAAAGAACCCAGACGAATCCTTTGGTAAGGGGTTAATAGTTTCTTATTCTGTGACCAGTCAAGGAATATGCTTATTTATTGATCCTCTTTGTAAATTAGAAACTAATTTTTTGGCTTAATAGTTGCTCTATATACTCTCCTGGAGAGCAGTAAGATCTCCCACTAAGGGGAAGTGTGGAATTATTTGTACATTTGCTAACAACATAGGATTCTGATTTAGGATTGGAGTTCTCAAGTGTGCTCATGTTAATACTAAAAAGAATAAAAAATGTCATCTAGAATGATTGCTGGAAGTACCTTAAAGGAGCTCTCTTCGGACACCTCTGTTTATGAGTAGAAGAGCTTTATTTTCCAGATGCACACACACAATTTGGGGAGCATTTCCTCTCGTTTTTGATTTTTTCCCATCTGATTGAAGTAACCTTTCCACTGTGAGTGTATAGGTCAACAATCCTTCCTCTGCTACAGGAGCTCAATTCATTGCTGAAGGGAAGCATAAAAAAAGAAACATATACTGGATCTAAAGGGAACAAGACTGCATGTCTGAGCAAGACTTGCCCTTGGCATTTCCTCTTGCCCTGCTCCCACAGGCAAGTAAGGCTATAGGGGCCCTCTGTCAGTCTTAGGGAAATACATTTCATTTGAAGTAAATGTTACCCGAGTCCACTGATGCCATAAAGAACAATGTTGGTCTAAAGTTTAAAGGAGTGATCTCAATTGTGGAAAGGGCAATGGCAAATTTAGGGAGACTTTGCTTTGGCCTCTCTTGATCTGGACTTTGTTGATCACTGCACATAAAGTGGCCCAAAAAAAATCCAATTACAAAGTGATTAAGAATGCTGAAACCAGGAGTCCACCTGACCAGCCAAACGTGTGTCCCCTGACTGTGTGAAACAGAGAGGCTCCTGCTCGCACCGTGTTGCGGGTGAATGTAAGACAAGATTTTGGGGACTTCAGCTTCCCTTTTGGCAAACAAAAGTCTTCTGGAAAGAGTTGTGGTCATTGTACAGTCAGTTCTTCACTCAAAAGAATCCATTTCAGGGATGAGTTTTAAACATGTCAACAAATTATAGCACTGACATGAGTTTTTTAGCATTTCTCATCAGTTTTTCTCCATACTATACATTGTCATTACAGAGTGTTTTATGATAATAGCAAATCTGAATTGAATGCTCAGTGGTCTTTCTCCAGGAAATCAGGCTCCAGCTGTCTGAAGGAAAGGAAAACTTTTAACATACCTATGATCTGCCCACTGTCCAGGAAGCTTAGTGGAAGTTCTCTGGTTTAGCCCACTCTTTATGTGCAAAAGCAAGTTGCTAACAGGAGTTCTCATGCTTAAGTTTACAGTTTTAAAAATACTATTAATCCAAACCGCTGTTTGGTTTTGCCTTTTTTTCCCCCCGTGTGCTCTGGCAAGCAAACATCATAAAATTCTCTTCCGAATCTTCGTGAGCACCCTAATGTGGGCATTAGTGACCCAAAATTTCCCAGGACTGGGATGCTGACACCTTGCAGATTTTTCTGAAAGTATAAGAGAGACATGGAGAATAAGGAGAGCTCTGAAAAACCTCTTCTGGCTATCTTTCCACAACTGAAACAGTGAAAAGAAAAACGTCACAGCAAATTTTGTTGCCTTTCTTCTACTGTCCCACCAACCATCACCATATGGGAAGGCTCTCCTATTCCAGAAGCAAATAAACCTGGATGGTAAATACTGCAGAAATTCCAGATTTTAATGGACCAAAGGATTCTTGCTTTCATTCTTGCTTCCCCATGGTTCCATTGCACAGGAAGAAAAGAGCAAGCTCTTCTTGCCAGAGGTGTTTAGAGAAGCAATAGAGGCTTGCTGGTTTAATGCAGTATCATCATCACTATCCTGGGGCAGGAGTGCAGCAGGAACTGTCAGCAAGATCTCTTCGTAGGTGGAGGGATCAGTGCATAAAAACAAATGGCAGTGCTCAAGTAAGTCAGATTTCTTGAAAAATAAATTAAAATAACTTGAAAAATAACTTTAAAAAAATTTATTATGTTATTTCTAAGGTACTATTACTACCCCAGCTAAAGGAAAGAATACTCTGAATTGATAGCATCCCATATCTTAATTGCTTGAGAGAGTATCTGCCACTGCAGAGAAGAGCAAGAGGCTTTCAGAGTAATAATGAAATTACCTGCCCCTACTGCACATTCCATGAGTAGATCTCAAAATACTCCACAGGAGGAAGTCAACTTCACTATTTCTATTCTATAGAATATGCTGTTGATATTGCACTTTCTTTTCATGTCTCCATACACTAGGAAAGGATTTTGTCATGGAACAGAGTCTTTTGTAATGGGTAAATCAATAGTATTTAATTAAAATAGCAATGGGTGATGCTCATCAGCAGTTTTAAAACATCCCTGACTCCACACCTTTGGGAATATCACTTTTATAGTCAAATAAGAAAATACACAAAACATAAGATTTGCATGGGAGCTTTATTATCTCTTTTATTTCCACAACTACCACTAAAGCCATTCCTCCCAGACAAGGAAGAATAAATACCTTCAATGCAGAAAGTTCACTGAAGTGGCAGAATTATCTAATGGGTAATTTAAAGATGCACATAACCAGAGCAAAGAGGTGATAGTTCTTTATACCAGCTGAACTTGCATTTCCTGAATTCCTCTTCAGAAGTGTGGCGTGTGTCTTTGATCACAGTACTTGTCTGAATCTCTGGTTCTGTTGGGGCAATGATCTGTTAAAAGTCTGACATTTCCAAGAACAGAAGAAAAGCATCTTGTTGCCAGTATTCTAAGTACTAGGCACATTTGAGATTGTAAGCTTGGTATTTTTTATGTGTGCTTGATACTGTATAGTATGCATGTGCACTCAGATATTTACTGATTTTGAGTTGCAATTTCTTGCTTCTAAGGCTGTACATTTAGAAGGAATATCTGCTGTCTTGAATAGGTATTTCTACTCTTGTAGGACAGCAGCAGCTTTCTCTTTCTGCTCATTTTGTTCAATATTAAGAACAAACAAAACAAACCACATCGAAACCCTAAACAAATATCTAGAGAAATCATCCTCACTTTATTGTGAAACCCTCTCCTTCAGCATTTCTAACATGTAAATATTGTAATTAAGAAACATTTTGTCACGTAGTTCTACAGAAACCGTAGGTTAAAGCACCCTGAAAGTGATCTCACAAGTAGTCACAATGTCATTCACTGTTTTGCTGAGCAGGCATTCCAAACCCAGCATGAGATCTTGTGTTCTTTCCTTAATTCCCAGGGTTAATTCAGTACAACAGGAGAAGAAATGAAAGTCTTCTGCCTTAGTTCATAGTGTTATTAAATAAAGCATTTAAAACAATCAAAATGTAGTTTTCTCCTCTTTTGAATGCCCTATTTCTCCCACTTAGTGACACCTGTTGTCTAAGAGCATGATTTGTTCCACTGAATTGGTAGGATTTCCTATAGACATACCTATGCTAGCTTTGGACTCCACCTCTCCAATACCAGGGGCAGTACAGAATTCAGCCCAGAATATTTGAAGAGTGTTATCTCAGACCAGTTTTAATTTCTGCTCTAAACTTAGTGCTATTGCTATGCTGATACAAATTCCAATGAGCTGTAGTTAGAGCTATGACAATGATTTTGTAAACCCTAATTTTTTTTCCCTCAAAGCTTGTTTTCATCCAGATATCTAATTTTTCTTAATCAGGTTTTTAATAAATTTTTTCCTCTGCAATTTTGGGGCAGGAACAGAGAATAACTGCACTACAAACCTATAGGGCATATCTTCTAGAAGAGTGTATTCTGTAATTGCTGGTGCCATTGGGTCTTAGTGATTTCATGTAGTCATCAGTAATGCCACTGGTGAAGAAGCTCCAGAAGAGGTTGGCAGGGAGATTAAACAAGGAGGACAGGCCAAGGGGGGTTGCTTGGGCAGCGAGGTAGCTCTCTTATTTCTCTACCAAATCTGCTAAGCTAATGCCAAGAAATAATTCTTTTGTCATAGATAGTAACCTCCCAAATCCTAAGAGAGGACACAGAAGCTGTTCCACAGCACCCTGTGCCTGCCAGCCCAGACAAATATGTGGTGGGACAGGAGATCATGAGTCCAGGGTGAGAAACCACAAGGATGTATCATTCATTAACACCACCCACAGCCTGCCTGCAGATGTGGGACCTGAGAACAGAGTGCTCATGTGGAGAATGTCAGGAAGCAGAAGCGTGGTAGGCTGCCTGTGTTGGCAAGCGCGAGATTACCTAACCCATAGTTAGCATGCAGTGTAGGCAGGTTCTATTAGCAAAGTTCAGACCATGATGTGCTAATTAAAGAAGAGGTTGTCCTAGTTGCTAAGGCAATGAATGCTTCCAGCATTGCTGCTTCTACCTCAACAGAGCATATTCTCAGCTGTCCCTTCAGTTGTGTTTGTCAGATAGAGGGGTCAGAACTTGATATTGTTGCTTCGGTGATTGCAGTGCTCCTGAGAGCTGATTTACAGGTCAAGAGTAATAGGTGAAATGAATGCCAGGAAGAAGTGGTTTAAAATGCTGCTTTATCAGGTACCTGCCTGGGGACATGTTTCTCTTAAAACTATGGGTTTAGGTTATATTGTTTTGGTTTTTTAAGCTCAGTTCTGCTTCTTTTGGGAAAGATGCAGACAAGATGAGGAGATTTGTATGCTTTAAAATTGGTCTAACTGTCAGCTTTCTGTAAGGAATAGGCTGACTGAGTGTTGGAGCCAGCCCTAGAGTGAAGGAGATGTAATGGTTTGAATTTTTTATTAGTAAAGAAGCTGGCTACCACCAGACAGGCATCTTGCTTAGCTTAGTCTCATGAGAAAGCATTCTCTGATTCATTATTCCTCTACCACCATACGTACTGTGCATAGGCAGCTGCTAGAAACAGAAGGATGCGTCAACATCAACAGGACTGAAAACTGCATATTGTGAAGGTAATGTGTAAGTGAAAAACAGTCTTCCTGGGGTGGTCCACTGCTGGCTGCAAGTCCCACAGCAGCTCTGTCATCGTTCTTTCTCTGTGTGAGATTTACTTCAATTTCAGCTCGAAACTTTATATGATCGTGTACAACATCTTCAAGGCAGTTTTCTTTTCTTTCAGAAACTCCCTCACCAGTGCTACAAATCTTTCTCCTCTGTCACTTTCTGGGGAAATGGTTGTCTGGCAGTAACTTTGTGAGATTCCATAGCCATGATCCTCCAGTGTCTTGGAGATGGGCAACGACAATAAAATTGTCAATAAGAGAAAATTGCATCCGTCTTTGGGAGACAACAGAGCTCCACATTCATCTCTGGTTTCCAGTATGCTGGGCCACTGTATTTTTTTCTTCTTATGCTTTTAATTCCTGAAGTAATTTTCCTTTAGCCGCCTATTAGACTGGAGAAAATTCCCTTTAACTTCATCTGCTCCCCTCCTACCTCAATGAAACATTGCAGCATCAGGCATCACCCCTCCCTACCAGCTGGTTCATTACTGCATTCTCCAAGGAATAAGCTGCCATTTTCCAAAGACCCTTGAAGCCACAGAATTTCACTTCTAACTTCCTGAGGACTCTAACCCTAATGTGATATTTACTTATCTTTCTCTTAAAAATGCTCCCTCTACAGTTTTATCTGGTCTAATTTTGCATTGCAAGCTCTGCATTATCCTTTTGCTAACTCAAATGTTTCATCTGCAGTGCATTCTGCAAGAAGGGGCTGTGAAAACCTCGGAACACAAAAATCCTAGCTGTACCTCAAATTGTACTTGACAAATGAGCAGGAACCTCTTGCTGCCCCAGATTCATAGAATAGCTGAATCTGCTGGAATCTCCTGCTGCCTGCTGGAGGCAGACATGGACTGTTAAACTTTGAATATTTGGGATAAAGTTCTGAGAAAAGGAATTCTGGCCCGCAACAGCTGAGCCTAAGTTCTTACCCTGAGTTAGTTTGTTCTGGTGAGTTGGTTGTTTTAGTCATTGATGTGGTTAGGGTTTTTTTCCAAACAATCTTTCTGTTAAAGCTGGACACAGAAAGGGTGAGACCTTGTTGGTATGACTAAAGCAGCATTTTTATTTGCATTTTGAAATGCTTCATCAGGTTACAAGGAGAGACAAAAGCTGCTGCAAATATTCTCATAGTCTGGTTTGAGGAGAATTGTGAGTGCCCACGCAGGAGAAACTTTGCCATAACTGGGTATTATTAGTCTCAGTGGTCAGTGTTCATCAGGAGTTCATCCTGCCTGACACAGTCTTGGTCTGTGATGAAGCCTGGTGTGTCAGTCCTCGCCAAATTAACAGGAAACCAAGAAAAAAAGATATTGCTAAAGACTTTTGCTGCATAGAAAATGTACAAACCATTGTAAAATCACTTGGAACAATCTGCTTAGATAAGATGTTAATGCATTTATTGGATTTGCTGACATTTAATAGAGGAATTTACTTTGAACATAATCCATATTGGATACTAAAAGGGACAGGCGTCCTTGCAAGATGCCAAGAACTCTAAGAAATTAGGGATTGGGATCTATACTGTGTTTATAAATCAAATATATCAGTCCCTGCTTACATTCTGAGTTCATTTATGCTCAGAGCCGACATTCATGAAGTGTCCTCTCCTTTTTAAAAGATCAGATCAGGGATAGGCTCGGATCTTTCATCTTGATTTCACTCTTGTATGTAACATTTGGAGACTGACTGACTACACTTACTTACTGCACAAGCTCAGAGTGGGCAAGGGCCAGCACAGCTGTTTTGCCATTCCCATTTAACTTCTATAGAAGGATCACTATTTTACTCACTAATGTTCCACTGTCATCACATTTACTGGTCTTCCTATCTATTCAAGCTGGTTATTGATGGGACAGTTGGGCTCAATAGTTAATAACTTGTCAAATGAATCACTACTTCTGCTTGTGAGACACATCTTTAGTGGTATAAAAAGTGTACTGCATTTCCAGGGAGGAGGTTACAAAATTAACTAATGGTATTTTGAGTATTTCACAAGTTGGGTGAGATTGTTGAGTTAGTCATTCAGCACACTGGGAAAGCTGTGAGCTGCAACGATGTTTGTAACCTTCTGTGTTTATTCTCTGTGATTTTCTCCCAGATTTCATCTTAATTACTTCCTTCAGTTCTCTGAAACATCAAAGAATGCTTTTCCTTCATTCTTTGCATTTATTTTTGCATACATCTCTGGCTCCATGGTTCACCTCCACATTTTCTTTTACCATGCTGCAGTTTCTTCTTCCTGACATACTCCTCTCTCCACCCCCTCCTTTTTACCCCCCTTCATGTGTTCTTAATACTTATTTTCATTCAGTTTTGGAGATCTGCATCCAAGGACCATCTTCTTGCTCAGATATTCTCAACCTTCTCTGGAGCCCAGGTATCTGTCACTGTTCCTTAATTCTCCACTAACCTGTCCCTGCTTATAGCTGGAGCACTGGCTTCTTGTCACAGTTGTAGAGGAAAGAGCAACAGTGACTTTTACCGTTGGCAGCCATCCTTCTTTTCCTCTCATGTGTTTCTTCTTATGTAGCAATTGCCATCGGTTCTGGGCAAACAATGAAAAAGTCATCAGACGGGCAATTTTACATTTTCCAGCATGCTGTTATCACCAGCATCTTAGGGGTTGAGTTCTGCATTAGATACCAAAGATACTAAAGGCATATGAAGATTATGTAATGTTCTAATCAGGTTGTGTCTTTTTGCTAAAGGAACAGATCCTCTTATGGGCATTCCCTATGCTTTTTATAGAATAGCAGTGTTAAAAAAAGGCTTGCTAAATTTCAGTGCCTACAACAGTATGAGCATTTAAATGTGTCTATTCCCAGATGAGAACCAGCATTAACAATGAGTTAGCTTTTAGACTGTAAATCCCACCAACGCAAGCCATAAAAGGAAAAAAAAAAAAGAAATCAAGCAATAAGCAGCAAAGTTCTTCAGTGATTTGTCTGTGCTCCAGACAATTGTTCTTTATTCTGGCTACCTTTTACTCCCTCCCACTGCCCAGATGTTTGCACTTGCAGCCATGAATAACTGCTTTTAAAAAATCGAGAGAATCTGGAAATATATGAATAGATGAGAAATTTAGGAAAGGGATTCCTATAACTAGAGAAGTACAAAAGTCAGGCTGATACTCTTCCCCTCTGAAGAAAATGTGTCGACTGGAAAATTATCTCGGTGTCATATACAGGTTACTACCTAAGAATTTATTTCCCAAATCAATGTTTTCATAACAGCAGTAATAGATTCCACCTAACTAGTTCTTTTTTACTATTGCACCTTTTGATTCCCTCTGGAACAATGTCTTATGCGGTAATTGTTTCAGACTGTTTAATTCTGTTCATCCTGACTGTTCCCTCAGTGGTGATGGCTGCAATCACAGCTGGTTTTCCATGGCCCTGGTATAGAGAAAGCAGTGTGCTGGGCCACGGCTCACCTGGTCCACACATGGTGCTACTCTGCTGCAAAGGTTTACATAAGCCTGTAAAAGCCTTCTTGACTTCCCTGTGAAAACTGACAATATGCAGTGCTCAGCATATCTGTATAGCTTTTCCAGAGTTGTGGTCTCAGCACCCATAGCCTTTGGTGACTCACTGAGGCTAGAGATGGGATCTTCGGTCTTGTCCCAAAGAGTCTCAGACCTCTGCTGAGTCATAGCATTTGCAACAAGCTCTGGAAAATTTCTGAGCTCTTGCAGCTTGACATCACAAAAATATATAAGTATAAAGAATCTATTTGAGATAATTTGCAGTGACTGGTAAATTAACTTGCAAGTTCCTTTCCTCTGAGTTCTCTTCATTGGGACTTATTTTACACAGCCTGTTCAGAATCCTGTCTGATTGCCATTTGTTTGGGGCACAGCTTTTAACAATTAGAAGCTATGTAATTTTTCTCATTAACAGCCTTAACCAGTCAAAAAGACCTTTGTGCCCACATTTCCACCAACTACATTCTAGCCTGGTGTACTGTTGTGTTCATTTCACCTAAACTTTATAAGCGCATGATGCAGCTCTTTGATTTCATCCTCTTTGCTCACTGCCCAGTCCAAGTCCACACTGCAGTGTTATTTCTGATGTCTGGCTTGCTCTGAGACTGTCTCCCCCAGTTTTAAACAGCCAGTATACTGCTGATGTGCTTCATTAGGAACTAGTGTCTAGGTCTCAGCAACAGGTTTGAGCAGCAGTACTGGAGGCAGAGCTGGGAACAGTCAGAAAAGCTCCAGGAAGAGGCTAAGGAATGAATTGTACATTCTACCCAACTGCAAACTGCTTTATTCTACTACTCGGCTTAGCCTTGTCAGGCTGACAATATTGTGCGAGATCCCCAGACAATTGTTGTTTGCCCTCAAGTACTGCTGAGAGTCATTTGGAATTTCGACTCTCAAACTGGCAGTCTGGTGTTGAAGAATGGATCCTTCAGAAACATGGTAAGGTTTCAGCACTGCCAGCTGAAGATCTGGTGCTCAGTACTAAGGAGACGAAGTTTCAAAAGCCACAGATGGAAATTTTCTTTTTTCTCTTACCTACTCAGAGGAGTAGGTGTGAATTTAAACTGGTGGGGACAGGATATTTTTAGTACTGGAGTTTAGTAATTTCTACTAACTCTTTGTCGTCCTGCATTTGCTCTTCCTACTTCATCCATATCTTTCTGTCTCTGGTGAAATGACACACACGTAATGGAAAGCATATTGCTTTCAGACCCCTAGAACGAGCAGCCCTAACAAACCAACACAGCATTGTGAGACAAGCTTCTTCAGTCTCCAGAGAAAGGCTGGTGACCCAGGGCTTACGACTGTAAGGGAGGAAAAAGTATCAACATGTTTGCATCAAAATTAACTGGCAAGTACAGAGTTGTGGGGATACTGACTTTTTTGTGCAAACTTGTCATTCAAGGAATGTTGATCAGTGCAATATACGTTGAGATTCTAGCATAGAAAGTGTCATCTTCTCACTAGACTCAGTGGGGAACTGCACAACTGCCCTGCACACAGGCTGGAGACTGGGTCTACTGAAATTCTCTTCAAAGGATGTCTTTGAAGTAGCATGTTAAGCACCAGTTATATTAGAGATGTACACTATGCTGAAACTCCATTGCACTGCATGTCTGAGGCATATTTCCTCTCTGGCCAACCTAAATATTTTGTGACAAATAGCTTCAAGCATAACCTTCTTCTGAGGCTATTCTTTGCAGCAGAGGAAACTCAAAATTAGTATTTTCTGAAAGGCTGTCTCCTTTCCTAGCAGAAGGAACACAGGTCTAGAAAATCAACTGGAACATATTATTAATTCAGATGGTGTAATTCCTCTTTAAAATCAGCCTTCTAATGTCTTAAGACAGTATTCTCTGCTTGTACCTCTGCTGGATTTCACATTTTGTCACCTTAAGTTAGTTATTTAGAGGTTTTTGCAGCCTAAATGGTTCTGTGATTGTGTGTTATGGACGTTCTGCTATCAGTTACTGCAGGAAAGGTAGGCCACAACTTCCTTTGTTCTTTCTTTGAGCCTAAATCTGCTCAACAGTAGAGAAAGAGATTATCAAATTAATCATTGTGTGCACCTGATTACTAGCATATATAATAACTCATCTAGCGAGGTAATGGGGCAGATGGATGGAAGTCAAGCAGTAATAGCTGTATCTTATAGCATCCAATTTGTCATGCAGGTGTCACTTGCATCTAAGCCATGTGAATGCTGGTGGATAGGACTGTCCTTCTGCTAATGCCCAGTTACACCAATGCTGTCAAAGTATTCTTCAAAAAATGTCATTTATTAATGCCCTCATTTCTTTAAAAATGCATAGAAGGGAGAATATCTGTTGTATTATTTCAGGGATCAAACTCCAAATCTGATAGCAGAGTTCTATTCCAACTGTAGACTACAACAAATGCAAACAGTTTGGACTATCATAATATTCTGAGACCTTCAATGATATCTTGGCATCTGACTTTTACTTGTGCCTATTAATAGGTTTTGGTTTGTTTGTTTGTTTTTGTTTTTTTTTCATAGATGCCATCATTAGAAAGAAACTATGAAAAAAAGCTTCCTGTTCATACAGGCACTTGTGAGCAATACAGTCAGTACAAGGCTTGAAACAACAAAATCTTTATTGAGACTCCATCTTCTCCATTCCTTTTGTGTAATATTCAGCCTTTCACACCAAAGCTACATTAATAGAACACTGCTGCAGTTGAAAACCCATGTATACAAAATTAGGAAATGACAACTAAGTTCTCACAGGCAAACAGATTTTGATACTCCTTTTTCAGATTATAACACAATTATTAATTACATGATGACAGAGTGATTCCTACCAGACCCTTACATTATTTGATGTGCAAAAAGATCAGGTGCTGCCTTCACAGAAATCTTAGGTATCCTCTTCTATATTAGCAACATCTGATTTCTTCACCCAGACAATCCTGCTGTTCATCTTGTATCCCAACACCCCATCAAATCTCTTTTGTTCTCTTTCTGTCTCCTATTGAAGAAATAAACTCACCGTTGTTAATTCCAGTATCCATCCCTACCTGGGCTTGATTAGAGAAGGATAACCAGTTTAGAAAAACTCAGTTTTGCTCTTGCAGTGGTGAAGAGAATATTTTTTTAAAAATTATTTGCTGTCAGGGATCAGCAGATGTAAAGCCTGGTAAATGATTCCAAGGAGAGTGAGCTTTCTTAGCTGCTGTGTTAGTCAAGAAAGAAGCAGAGGTCTGAGCTTACTTTATGTGTACAGATTCTTTAAGGATGCAGCTGTTCCCTTTTATCAACTCTCTACTAAGCACATACAGATTTTTAAAGACTCAGTTAAGTAAAATCC
>VYXC01012581.1:0-19544 GCA_013397175.1 Platysteira castanea | reverse complement strand
CACCCAGCGGTCGCTGACGCCGGGCCGGCAGCAGTAGCAGCGACCGCGGCGGTGCCTGAGGGAGCCTCTCCGTGCTCGGTTCCGCGGTGCCGGTGACCTTCCCGGAGCTGATCGCCAGGCCGGGGCAGGGCCTCCTCTCCCCGCGGAGAGTGTGCACCAGGCCCCGGGGAGAGGGCAGGAGGCTGGGCCGGAATCCCCCGTCGCCCCCGGGTCCTCCTGGCCGCCGGCGGGGCCTGTGCGCCGCGCGGTTCGCCGCCGGGGAGAGGGGCGGGGGGAGGCGGGAGGGGCNGAGGAAGGAAGGAAGGAAGGAAGGGGAAGGGGGCAGCCTGGCACTCAGACTCGGAGGCGGTCGCCAGGCACGGGCACGGAGCGAACCCGGTCGGAGCGCGGCACCCAGCGGTCGCTGACGCCGGGCCGGCAGCAGTAGCAGCGACCGCGGCGGTGCCTGAGGGAGCCTCTCCGTGCTCGGTTCCGCGGTGCCGGTGACCTTCCCGGAGCTGATCGCCAGGCCGGGGCAGGGCCTCCTCTCCCCGCGGAGAGTGTGCACCAGGCCCCGGGGAGAGGGCAGGAGGCTGGGCCGGAATCCCCCGTCGCCCCCGGGTCCTCCTGGCCGCCGGCGGGGCCTGTGCGCCGCGCGGTTCGCCGCCGGGGAGAGGGGCGGGGGAAGGCGAGAGGGACGGACGGACGGGGCCGGGCTGCACCTCGGGACAGCGCGGGGCGGGCAGGCCCCGGAGAGAGCTAAGGTGGGCGGCGGAGGAGGCGGCCACCTCGGCGGCGCATCCCGGGAAGAGTCGGGACCTCCCCACCGCCCTCCTCCTCCTCCCACCGTTAGCGGCTCCTCGTCCCGCGGAGAGTGGAAGTGCCGGTGCCGCCCCGGCTGGACCCGCTGCCTGACACCTCCGGAACGCCGGGCTGCGGGGACGGAGCTGGAGCTGCCCGCCTGGAGCGGAGGAGGAGGAAGGAGCGCTTGCCTGCGCGGAGCGGCGGGCACTGAGCGCCCGTCCCGGGGGCCCGGGAGCCACCCGGGGAAGGTAAGTGCCTTCTCGTCGAGTTTCTGCTGCGTTTGGAGGCGAGGGGCGGGGGAGGGCAAGAAACAATCGGTGAGTGTCTCCCTTCCAGCAGCCCGGGGAGGAGAGGGGGCACCCGAGTCCAGAGGGCCGGGCTGGCAGCTTTATCTGCTGGATTTTAATCCCCATCAGATCCGGAATTGAAGGGATGCTCAGGCGGAGGCGCGCGTGTCGCTTCCCGGCACAAAGGGGCACGTCCCCCCAGCCGAGGGAGGCACCTCCGCTCCCCTCGCCGGCTGGGCGCCGCACACCCTGGGCTCCGGCCGGGCTGCGCTCCCGCTGCGCGCCGGCTCCGGCCCCGCTTCGGCGGGGTCCCGCCAAGTGCCGCTGCTCCGCGCCGCCGTCCGGGCGAGCCGGGGCTGGTGGCCGCGGCCGCGGGTGGGACGGAGCGAGTCGCGCCGCGGGGCGTGAGCGCTCTGCCCGCCCGAACGGGACCCGGGGGCAGAGCTGGGACGCTGAGCCGAGCGGGGTGACTTCCCCATCACCCGCCAGCCTCCCCTGCAAGCCTCCAGCCCGGGAAGCGCTCCTTGGGGAAGGCTTCTGCTATTACCTCGTAGCCGAGAACTGTGCCATTTAGATCATTAATCCCTGCGCACCGGGGGATGGGGGAAAATAGCAATTTGCGGCCCTGTGGAGGTGACGTGAAGTTTGACAATGCCTTATGTAACACTTTTTGGAGAGATTCCTAGTTTTTCTGCTGTGCCCAGTTTTAGTAAGCAAGTGGTTCTTCTTCTTTGTAAAGCATCAGACAAGCGATTTTTGTGCTTTCACCTGAGTACAGTGTCTTCTGCTTTGTTCAACTTGGAACAGGGGTGCTGCTACACAGCAGATAAAGCCTACCTTTTTCCTGCATAGAATTTTTAATGAAAATTAGCCAGCGGAGGTATCTGAACAGTTGTTAGAAGGTCTTACCTTTTTCTGTATGCATTTCACATCGCGCTTTTAAAATTACTCCAGGAAACATTTTCACAGCGCTGATTGTCATGTATATATTCTGGAAGGTATGGATGCCAGGATGGAAATGGCAATAAATCAAATGTCTTTTAAGCATTGTTAGCTTCTCTTCAGACAGTATCAGTGCTGGAAATGCTGGAAAGAACGGAAAGCAGCAGGCTAAACAAAGTGCTAGGATAAAACCAGACCTGGCAATTGCCAACAGGTCAGCATATTTTATTAATTATATCTGCTGGATACAGATTAATTTTCTGTGTACAAACTATTTTTTAAACTTTTTCAGAAATGGAAGCAGCGGGAAATTTGATAAATGGATTGAAAGATTGCCTAGTTTCCATAAGGGATTATGCATTCTACTGGGGAAAAAACCCCCAAACAAAGAAAAAAAGCTAGCCTCACACACAAAAAGACAGAGTAGTGATTTGCCATATCTCTTCAGACTCCAACTGCAAAGATACACTAATGGGACTAGTTTGGGTGGGCTTCTTCCCATCATTCCATGGTGAAAACGCACAGAGTATTGTGATAAGACCTATGAAATGTTCTTTTTCTACCCTTGTGGAGCTCCATCATTATACTGTAAGCTTAGCAGAGAAATCATATGTAGAAACTCAGGTGATGAGTTAAGGGCAGGGGGATTTTCTAACAAAGTCATTCTGCTCCCTGCTGCAAAGGGGATAGGTTATCAGAGGTTAGTTTACTTATAAGAACAGGACAAGCTAACGAAAGAACCTTACCCTGAATGTCTTCACTGTGTTTCAGTTTTTTAAAATGGAGAAATGTGAAACAGGTATCCCTACACTTCTTGAAAACTGGAAATTGCTGGTAGATATTCCGAGTTTGAAATATGAAATTCTTACTGCTTAGGTGTCCTGTGACGGCCCTTGATCAGAAAGGCTGCAAGTCATGTAAGAGCCGCAGTAACTGCAGAGTCTCTGATGGATAATTGGATTGGTAGGTTGGTTTTGATTTTATTTTTTTTTTTTTTGGTCTTTTAATTGCCTGCTGTAGTAGCTGGTGCCTTTTCTCCATCCTGTTGGTGTTTCATTCTTATGATTTTTGGGTTATGTTGTGTGTGGCATTTTTCATGTTCAAAGTATATACCCCCTTGTCAGTTGCTGGTAGGGAAAGCATAGCTTGGAGGTATTTGAATGACAGTATGGAGCAAGATACTTTTTTTTAAATGTCTGAAATATATGATATGACTTATTTTCTTTGTTGTTTAGATGGCATGAGAAGATTGTAAGTTTTCTCAGGTCTGGAGAAATATGCACTGGTTTTCTTTAAAGGAGCACTGAAAATAGTATTACTTAAATCTTGAATTCTCTGTGCCAGCTATTCAATCTACAGGAATTACAGAGTATAGTCCTCAGAAAGCCAAAGTGCAGAGCAGTGATGAATGACTGCATATCTGGTGGAAACATTAAGATCTGTCAAAGACTTGATCTGAAATTTCAGTGTGTAGGACTTTAATATTAGTAAAAGTAGTATTCCCTCTGAATTAATTATTCTAGAAAACTGTAAAATTAGGCATCTCCCAAGTGCACTTAACTCAGTGAACTGAAGTGTTCTTAAAAACAATGATTTTGAACTCATGAGACTACTTTCTGCTCAAATGTGTGGCTTTTGTTTTTACCTGGGATAAACAATCAGTTATTAATAGACTCTTACTGGAATACTCTCCTCTTTTATCCTTGGTCTGATTATTTTTTTTAATGTGGCCTCATAAGAGCAATCTTAAAAAACAAATACACACACAAAACCAAGAAAAACCAAGCCCTTTTTTTTTGCCTGATGTTTATAAAGGCTAGTAATTGCTAAAATTCATAATCTGACTGCGAAGTCTTTGCACTGTATGCTAAACTCTTAACTACGTGCAAACTCCTATTGGTGTTGATGGGAGTGTTTGTCTAGATCCAGAACAGCAATTAATTTTTTTTAAAAAGTGTGTTTATCCCTATTTCGTGTCTTGTATGAAAGCTTATGTTAATGAGCTCTTGCCAGCTTTGAAGACTTTTCATCATCTGCATTAGAATAACTTAACAAAATGTCTGTTTTAAGGATATGAAGTGTCTGGTGTATCTTCTTTTCCTGTAGTGTGTCTGGACTGATAACACTAAGATTTGTGTGAGAAGAGAACATAATGGCCAGTAAAAGTTTGCAGTTGGTTATTCTTCATGAGTTTGTCTCCATTCTCTTCAGAGTTGGCTCTGTTGGTGATTTGCCTGATGCTGTGGCTAAAGAACTTTATCAAAAGTGGTTTTGTGCAGGGAAACGTGCACAATGTCCATTGCAAGGTAGTGTACACACATGTCCATTGCAAGGAAACATGCACGCAATGTCCATTACACTACTTTTGCTCTGTTGGGTTTGCCTCATCTTCCTTTTTATAGTGAATGCTAGCTTTAAAAAACAACCTCTGTTCATTAATGCTGGCCTTAAAAACATTCATTGTTCATTATCCCACACTTGGCAAAATTTAAGAGCTGGAGAGTCAGAACTACCTCAAGGAAGATATTTTTACTTTTCCTTTTTTTTTTTCCCTCTTCATTGGATCACTAATTTTTCTCTTCTTTGTGATACATCCACCTGAAGATAAAGGTTAAGAGGTGAGGGCTGTACATTGTAGGGATTCATGATTCTTTTGGTGTCATTTGAAGGTCTGTCTTGTCTTGTCAAAGCTTGTTCAATGCATGGCTGTAGAAAGGGAGCAGCAGATAAGAAATTCTATTTTATTTGGAAGTTGGTGGCTCAAAAATCAAGGAGAAAATTGCTAGAAAGGATTATTCTGGTCTTGGCACTGACTGTGAAGAAATCTGCCAAGGCTGGAATCCTTGTTTAAGTGCCATCTGTGTCAGAATTAGAAGCAAACTGTGTAAAACAGTTCCATTACTCATTCTAATTTGCATCTCAGACCAGGTCTGGAAGTGTTTACAGTAGTATCCACATCATCTTCTTTCTGGGCTATAGCTACTGTTTTCACAACAGCAGAGTTAACTGGGTAGAAGCTACACTTAAAATTGTCAAAAAGAACCCCAGCAATGTCCAGCCAGTGCTATAGCAAAAAGTCAGATCTGATCATGTAACTCTGGTGGTGGAAGAAGCTGGAAATCTCAGCTGATGAAGGCAGAATGCAGTCTTCCCCACTAACCCTCACGTAAGATAGGTATGCCTGAAAGTAATAAAAAAAACCTGATTGTTTTTTAAGCCTGGAGTTCCCTGTCCTTCTAGTGAGTGCTAGAAGATAGATGCCATCACCACTCTACTCTTCTCCCATGCATTTTTGTATATTGATGAGTCATTTTTGTTACTCCACATCTGTACCAATTTTTATCCTCAGGAAATAGTTGCACATGATGACCCAGACTAAGCATGCTGCCTGAGAGGCAGCATGTCAAGGGTCACATCAAGAAACAGTGGCTTGCTTTACTGTTCTCCCAGGAATCTATGAACACTCTAGAAATGGTAACAATTTTTGATCTGCTGTTGTTTGGCCAAACTGCAAGCAGCAATGGTAACACCAGAACCAGAGCTTTCTTAAATAAGGACAACACTCATATCAGTTTAAACCTGCTTTCACTCACCTGCACTGAGAGTTACAAGAACACTTGTATTTAGAAATATAATAATAACTTTTTAAAGCAACTTTCTTCTTCCTTCATGAGAAATTTTCTGCAGCTTAAAACTTCCAGGGAAGTTGACTTGTCACTTTGAGTTGCATCTCTGAATAGTTCCTCTAAAGTTTATCCCAGAATGTAATATTAATATGCAGAGGATCATCATTTCACTTCTACCATTAGCTTCTAGGCATTTGACAGCTAAGACTTAGGACTAGGAGAAAACTAGAAATTGTTACTGAGGACTCTTCATTTAAATAGAAGAACGAAGGATTTTGATTTAGCCGGACACAAGAGGAAGAGGAGAGAAAGGGCAGAGAAATGAAGGGAAGGAATTGTAGAAATTTATTTATTTATTTATTTAGATATGAAACTCTGCTTACAGTTTCTGGATGGACTTAAGAATGAATTTAATTTGTCTGTTTGAAGAAATGAGTGTTTCTCATTGTGGAATATGAAGTGTCACTGAATGGTGAAATGGAGGGAGCAAGAAGAATTGAGAACTATTCAAATGAGGTGATGTTTTCGGTTGATATATAAGCTTCTCAACCCAGCTTCTTCTGGGGAGGTTTCATTTTCTTACTCTTTCTGAAAGACTCGCCTGCTGTGCTTCTGAACCTCAGTACTAAATTCTCTTGGTGATTGGCTTCCCTTCTGTCTTCAGTTAATGCTGCTGCTAATCGGTACTGCAAATGGAATTTTATGTTTAAAAATTACTGGTCTTCAGTGTATGAATATTTTTTATGCTGGAGGGGCTAGAAAGGTGCATGCCTCTGGATAGAAATAAGAAATGAAACCCAATCATTCTAGCATTATTAAACACCGAAGTATATGTTCTTTAGATCATGTTGTTCTTAAGAATATTAGGTTTCATTTTTTTGTTAACCGAAGGGATGTATGAGGCTTCCTGGTATTTTTATATAAAATGAACTGACACTAACCTTGAGGCTCTTCAAGCAGCAGTTAAATTCTGTATTTCTGTAGTCTCATCGTTTTTCAATCCTAAGAGTGGTTCTAGAGTGTGAGTCAGATTTAAACCTGTAGGTTGTCATTCATGTGAGACAAATTTTCAAAGATAAAATATTGGCTGATGTGCTTGGGAATTTTTAAATGAGATGAAGATGGTTCCTACTGCTTTAAAAGGGTGCAATTGTCTGTATTTTTGGATTCTTCAATACTGAGCATATTGTACAATTAGGTGCTGTTTTATCGAAGTAGAGAATTGGAGCATTGAAGAATGAGGTCCCTGTAAAGGTGGAAATTTTTTGTTGCTATTATTGGAATATGTTATAACTTATGTCCTTGATCTTGATCTTCCAGAACTCTTTAATATCAACTACATTTATGAGTTCCTCTTCAGTGACTGTTCCAAGTAGTAGAAATAAGTAGGTGATGATGTCGTGTACAATTTTTAGTACTAGGAGAGCTGCATGTTGACATTAACTTCCACAAAGCAAAACGATCAGTTTAAGAAATGGTAGAAGCTTTTAGTTTGCAGTATCTTCCTCACGGAGACTCATGTCATCAAAATGAGGGTGCTACAAATGAAGAAAGAAGGGAAAAAAAATCAGTACTGATATTGAGTGTATTGTAATACAGGACATGCTAGTGGCTAAGCCAGACCATTTGGTGATGGGCAGGTATTTTGAGAAAGAAGCAATGTGTATGGGAATAAATTCATATCCTTCCATAGCTACTCTCAGACATCAGGTGTGAAGAAGGGAGTATAGCCACAGTGGCCTAAGTTCCTACCTTTCCTTCCAAACATTGCAGTCTGCCTGCCTTTTCTCTTTCGCAGTTCCCACTATAATGCTGCTGCAGCTTAAAGGCTGCTAGATTAAAATAGTAGCTTCTAGCAAACTTCTGGGGTCATTAGAGTGTTTAGGTTAGCCATGTAGATCCTTCATTGTTGGAACACCTCCTTTCCACATGAAGGCATTGCTTTGGGAGTGATTCCTCCACAGCCAAAATCAGGATACTTTCTGAGTGGTTTGGACAGCGGAGAACCGTGCACAGTAATGCCTTGCACTATGGTTATTTACATCTCTACTGTTGCTATGCAGGGTCTTGCCCCTTGCTTTTGCATGCTGTGCTGGGGAAGTTGGACTTAAAATCTCAAGTTGTTCCTTCTACCAGTTGCCGCTACTCTCACACCACTACTCTCAGCCTGGCACCTGAGGTGTATCGGACTGCATCAAATACTGAAAGCATCTGAGGTGCTGTTTAGTATGCTTAGATCTTGCTTTATATTACTGTTGCAATGTGAGTAACTGTGCACAGTTGGTGAATGGGTTGAGAAGAAAGATGTTCCTAACATTTTTTCTTTAATAAGATGAGCAAAAATAGTTATATTGTGCCACTAGTATGTAAAGAACGGAAACTGATGACAGTATTTTTCATATGCAGAATAACTTTGCCAATTTCCTAGTCTTTGACGTGTTGTGGAAATAAATCAGTAGGTTCCTGAATGCTTTACAGAGCTGCTTAGAGTGAGGAAAACAACATTGTAGAAAGATAAACCCATTCTATAACAACAAACTGGTGCACTGCAGGTGAAGTGATTTGAGCAGTTTCCCCATGTGGTTAATCAAAAAGCAAAGAATAGAATTCTGGTTTCCTGCAAGAATCACCATCCTGTGCCTTAAACAAATGAAAATGCCAGTGTCTTTGGCAGGAACCGTTGCTTAATATAGTTGTGCCCTAGATGATAAAACCAAGTCCCTAATGGTACTCGACATATAATAATTATATTGTGTAAATATTCAGAATATATGTGCATCTTAAAACAAACAAGCAAAAGCTAATAGACAAATGGATAAGTGACAAAATAAATGGATCATAGTGAAATTTACAAATACTCTTTGTTGATTTAGAGGCAGTGCTGTGACCAGGGGAAGAAAAGAGTGTGTTTTACTTCTTGAAAATAGAAAATAATACAACAATTATGGGAGGAAATAGGAAAAGGCTTGAAGGAGTAAATGAATATATCTTTGTATTTAACGGTTGTAGGTTATTGTTCTTTAAATATATGGAGTTTGTCTATGGTCAGGTGGTGCTAACAACCTAGGGAGTGTAACTGGAAAATGCCACTGCCATTTAGAAGAAAAGTCACCATAAATGAACAGTAAGGAGGCCAGAGTATCCACTGAATTATTGATACATGTTAACTGGATTAAAAATGTGGCACTTTTATTGATTGCATCATTTTATATCAGTTTTGACCCATGATGAGCAGGGGCAGACAATTCGTCTGAACAGAAAGCTACTGCCATGTTGCTGGGCAAATTTGTTAAGGGTGCAGGGATGGAGAGAATGAGAGAAACAGCATTGAGGTAAATCCATGCTTGCCAGGTGTCTGAAGGTGATGCAGTTTGATAGAGAAAAAAAATTTCAGACATCCTAAAACTCTTCAGATTTTTCATAGTAAGTTTCTTCCCTTTCTGTTCTCAGTCTAAAAAATGCTGCTACATCAGCAGTAATGATTTCTGGACCAGAGGTTAGTATCAGGAATTCTTTGAAATAATTAATTTTACAACATATTTTATTTTAAGTGTTTGGGTTTTGTTCCTCAGTTTCATCTGTCCTGCGTTTGGACACTGATATGTTAAGGAAGGCCCAAATTTTGTTTCTGTCAAGATTTTTTTCATTTCCTTTTGTCTTAAACCTAAAGTATGAAGTTACTGTATATGAAAATAATGTGATCTGAGAAAAGATCTTGACATTCTGGTTGAAGTAGTGGAAGTGTGAATGTAATACAGAAAGCAGTTATTTATTCATTTTACTAAAATGCCTGGAGGCGCTGGTTGAGACAGGGCTCACTGCATGCTGGGTGAAGCACAAGTACACTGAGTGTACCTGGAGGTTACTTTATGGTCAGGAAGACTGATCTAAACCAGCAGACAAACCCTGGTTTGTGGCTGGATGTTTTCTGAAACAGCAGTGCCTTAGAAGAGTCAGGTGATGGTTGAGGTTGGAAGGGACTGCTGGAGGTCATCTGCTCCATCACCCTCGCTCAAGCAGGGCCACCTCGAGCCAGGTGCCCAGGGCTAAATCCAGATGGCTTTTGAGTATCTTCAAGGATGAAGGCTCCACAACCTCTCTGGGCAACCTGTGCCAGGGCTCAGTCACCCTCACAGCAAAAAAGTGTTTACTGATGTGCAGGGGGACTCTCCTGTGTTTCAGTTTGTGCATATTGCTTCTTTTCCTGTCACTGAACACCACTGAGAAGTATCTGGCTCTAGCATCTTGATACTCTCCTTTCAGATACTTATTCTTGTCATTCTTCACTTGTTTTAGCTCCAGGTGGGCTCTTGCTTTCCTGACTACATTTCTACTTGCTCAGGCAGTGTCTCTGTACTCCTTCCAGTCTACCTGTTCATGCTTCCTCCTTTTGTATGCTTTCTTTTTGTGTTTGAGTTTTGTCACAATCTCCTTTTTCATCTGTATAGGTCTTCTGGCATTTTTGTGTGACTCCCTGCTCTTCAGGATGAATGGTTCTTGAGTTTGGAGGAGGTGATCCTTGAGTATCAAGCAGCTTTCTCTGACCCCCTCTTTCCCTCCAGGGCCCTGTCCCATGGGGCTGTTTGCAAGCAGGTCCCCAAAGAGACCCAAGTCTGCCAGGACTGTGATCTTGGTTTTTTTGCCCTTTTCCCTCCTCTCAGTGTTGTGAATGCCACCAGGGTCACTGCAACTTAAGGCTGCCTGTGACCTTCATATCCCCAAGGAGCCCTTCCTTTATAGTAAGTATGAGGTCCAGCACAGAACGTCTCACTGTTGGCTCTTCTATCACTTGTGTCAGGAGTTTATCAGTGCTCTCTGGGAGCACTCTGGGTGCTTCTCCCTGGGTGTGCTGTCCTTCCTGCAGATACCACAGTGATTTAAGTCCTCCCCCAAGAGGACCAGGGCCTGTGAATATGAGGTTGCTACTCCCTGTCTGTAGAGGGCCTCATCCACTTGATTTCCTGGCCAGGTGTGCTGTAGCAGATGTTCACTCACTACAGCATCACCCGTACTGGTCTGCTCTCTAATCTGTGCCTGTAAGCTCTCGCATAGCTCATCATCCATGCCCAGACAAAGCTCCATGTGTTCTGATGCCTCTCTCGTGAGAGGTGTCTCCACCTCCAGGCGCTTCTGACATGCCCTTCCCAAAGAGCCTGTGTCCCTCCTTTGCAGCACTCATGCAAGCCATTGCAACGTGTCTCCATTCCTCCCACCAAGATTATAACCATGAAACTGCACATAAATCTTGAATTCCTCGTGTTCACAATATTGATGTTTATTCATGCAAAAAATAAATTCCACAACGGAGGGAAGCAATTCAGATAAAAGCACTGTTTTTGCCAATATAACTGTGACTAGTGTGGCAGCTTTTGCTAGCCAAGTGACATCAATCAGCAGTCACTCTTCACACCATCAACCAATATAGCTGGGGTGTCAGAAATCCCCAATGCAAGAAAACACTCCTGCCCAAAAGAGCTTAGAAAACAGAAGAGTATGCTGAAGTGTTTGAAAACTGATAGTTTGTACTTTCCCTTTTTTAAAATTGTTTTTAGGCTGTACTTTTAATCTTAGTAATTTTTCATTTGAGTAATGCATGCTTATTTGTTGGTGGCTTTGTTTTTTAAAATGCCATTGGAAAAAAATACAGCCTGTATTCCTGTGCTGAGATACTGAAAGCAGCAACATGGGACAGTTCTGAAAAAAATAACTGTAGTTCTGGGACACAACTTACTTTCTCTGTTGATTTTTTTTTTTTTAATTGGTGTGGTACTTTAAGTATATTTTTATATTTAATTTGAAAGTGCTAAAAAAATATTAAAGTAGTATTTAATACCATTTTTGTACTATCTAGACAAAAACCTTTAGCAGGAGTGAGACAGATCCCACTGCACCTGCCATGTGATGGTAATTTATGAAGATGAAATGCATCTAACGTGGCAGGAACTGAGTCATTCATCACAGATAGCAAGAAATATAAGTATCCTTGGGTTTTTTGTGTCTTCTTCTTTACCTGTATTCACCATGCGTCTCTGAGTTTGTGATACAACTGTTTTGATCACCAAGAACTTGTTGTATTTGGTCTGTTTTGAGTCAGGTACAGAGATCATTTTTAAGACATAATGTCTTTGATTAATCAGAATGAAATGGAATTTCTGGGATTGAGCACTGGTTTTGCAGCAGGTCAGAGATAACACTATTAAGACAGAGAAGCATTTTCAGGATCTGTTTGTAATATTGATTTCTTTCTTTCTAGTGAGAAATAACTCTAATTGTTCAGATTGTCTCGGATCCGTTTTCAAATCCTCATTACTTCTAGCCAGGGAGATTGTTACATGATACCCTAGGATGTTTTCAGTTAGATAGTCTTGTCAAATGCTAACCTGAAAGCCAACTTCTGTTGTCCCGTTTTTTGCTAAGCCTTCTGTTTTAACCTTGGAGTCAGAGAATTTTCACACAGTTTCATGTAAAAAGTAGTCAATGTTTACGTAACCGTCTTTTCTGTTTTTCATTCCTTTTGTGATAAGAGGAAGTTTGATGAGCATCCTTTTTCTCCAGTGGGATTGAGGAGGAAGTGACATCTCCTCCAATCCCTTGTGGAGTTGAGAATCCTATAAAGTATGATAAATGTAAATAAAGTCTCTCTTTTCCCTCCTTTCTGATGAACCTAGCCGGTGTGAGAGTGTCCTTCATTGTGCGTTTACCAGCAAAAACTTCCATGCTTTTTCTGCTGACTGGACCTTTTATCTGGGTAGACTGAGGTAACCCTGTGCAAATTCCCACTAGTGATCAGGCCTGCTGCACTAGGCTGAACAATAGGAGAACGTGAAACCTGTGCCTCTTGATCCTAGCTAGCTTCTGTTCCTTTCTCAATATCAAGTTCAAGCTCCTAATTTTTCAAAGCCCTCTTCAAAACCTGAGTCAGAATGTTTCTGCCAGATTCACAGGGCTTCAAACTGGGCCCTTAATGAGCTGGACATTAAATACTGAGGTGAAAAACTTGGCCGTTCTCGTTTTACTTTTTCTAAGATCTGTTTCCCTGAAATCAGTGCTGCTAACAGTGGAGTGAGTGAGGTACTAACTAGTACAGATGAGGGAGGACCTGTCGGAGTCCTGCTCTGTGAATTAGCTCCCTGTCCATCAGCTACCAGTGTTTTCTGTGGGGGAATACTGGCATGCATACTGTGATGTTTTGGGATGGCATGGAGTTCTCCGAAGAGATCCCAACATTGATCTGCATTAGTAGTATTTGACACCTCAAATGAATATGAATGTAGCAGATAATGCTTTGTGATGAATCTTTTTGTATAAGTCCTTCCTATTAGAGGTGGCTAAAGAGCCACACAGCACCCTATAAAAAGAAAATAGAATTCAGCAGAGCATGCGAAGAGCAAACTTGAACAAATTACATCTTTGTATCTAGCATCTTGACGCTACTGGGCATATGTGCCTTTGGAAAGGCAGTAATGGGAACTGCAAAGGAAAAACACTTTTCTTAATAAGCATATAAAAGCATTTTGAATGGTGGTATAGAATAAAAAAAGATGTTGCAGGTTGAATTTGAGAAAAGCAACAGGAATTTCAGTGGAAAAAGTATTAGAATTGAAATTAAAACAGGTCTACCAGAATCTCTCAATATTCAGTAATTTAGTGTTTCTTTGTTGTTCTAGTCTTGCAGAATCTGTTTTGAGGCATCACTACAATGGAAATGAAACCACAGCTTACAAAATTAAAATATCGTCCACCCATCCATTTTGTTACGAACTTCTGTATCCTCTCTTCTTGCTTCCTTTCACTGAAACAGTGGTTCTTTTATGTCTTGGCATGTTAATATTTGCAAAGTGTTTTTGAAAGCTGAAATGCACAAGAAAGGTGCTAAGTATTCTTGCTTTCATTTAGAACTAGTTTTCATTCAAGATGTTCTTGTCATGGCTTATACTTTGTGTGAAAACTGGAGGGGATGCAGTGATCTTAAGAATTTTGGGCTTATGGATAAGAGAGGTTTTGCTCTAATTCTGTGGCTCAGGAGTATCTTTTTGATGCAGGCAAAGATCTGTATTCTGGAAGCTGCTTCGCTAAGGGCTGGCATAGGAGTGTATCTGAGATTGTTATATCAGAATGCAGAGTGGGATGTGCTTGGTGCATTTAATTCATCTCTCTGAGCGTCCCTGGATGTCCAAGGTGCGTCATACTTGGTAGGGTTTTTTCTTTTCTCTCCCTTCATGTATGTAGCTAAGAGGTAGACTGAAGTTTTGAATTTATAGGTGTTTATTTCTTTAAAGAACCGGAATATTCGAATAAAGTAGAGATTCTCTAACCAGACTTGGCACAGTTACTGTAAAATTTTTTGCCATTGTGAAACTACAGATGGGAGGAAGAAGTTCTGCAGAAACCAAATTAGAACACTGACGTGTCTAAATGTCTGTCCCATGTTTATATTTATATATTAAACTGAAAATTAGTGAATGCTCTGGATCTATTAGGAATATCTTCCTTTGAGGTGAAAAGAAGTATAAAATGTTACATAGCCAAAAATCTCATCTGTAAGGTCATTAACTCCTATGAAATTATTTAGAATAAATGGTGATCTCTAGGCAATTTTCAAGGTTCTTCTTAATTGTCTAGAAAATGCAGACTCATCTACGTTATTTTTATCTGCATGTGCATCTAAAACATCAGGGGTTGACAAACTTAAACAACTGATTTTAAACAAAGTATAAACTGATAGGTTTAATTTCTGTAAATACAACTTAGGAAATTGTATTAGGCATATTGCAAAGCCATTGAGGCTTGCTCCAACTATGTAGGAATGTAACAGCATGATGTCTGTCGATTTTAATTATGGAACAGGACTTGAATACATGATCCTGAAAAGTTGCAAGAACTGTTTCTTTGGCTCTGAGTGGTATTCATTACATCTTGCCTTCAGTAGTTGTCTTTATTCAAGCGTGTTGTGGATTAGAATATTCCCCAATTAAATGTTCTCACTGAAACACTCCAAACAACATGCTGCTTGCTCACTTTGCCTTTTCCTTCCCCCATCTGGTGGGCTGGGGAGGAGAATTGGAGGTAAAAAAGATAAAGGTCACAGGTTGAGATACAAACGATTTACTGGAAACAGCAATGAAATAAGAAAATGAACAGTATCAGCGACAATCCTAGTGAAAGAGTGTCCAAGGAAGAGGTGAATGTACCTGACTCTTCCTCTGCCATGCTGTGGTAGCCTGGGAAGGAACCTTTCCTCCATCCCAAGAAAATGACCTGAGGTGGTACAGAATAACCTCCAGGTCCCAAACATGGCCCTCCTGGCTACTGCAGAAATTAACCCTGTTCTGGCTGGAACCAGGACAAAGTGCATATTTACTTATCAGAGGAGGTGATGGATTACTTCACAGGACAAATGAAAGGCTTAGATGGTGTTATATCTCCATGTCTTTTATGGGAAATTTCATGTCATAAGAAGCATATTTCCTCCTGTACAAATGTGAAATTGTGTTGTAAATGAAATCTCTTAATTACTGCTCAGCTTTGCTGAGCTTTTTACTTTAGTCAGCAATTGCCTTGCTGAAAAGTACCATAATTTTGAAGCAGAAATTTAGGACTGAAGATTTCCAACCAATTTCTTTCTTCCTCATCATTAAGAGAACGGTGGCTTAGCAGTCAGGAAGAAGAGCATTCTGGTTTTGTAAATAGTATTCAAGTTTTCTCATATTAGTAGATTAGAACAGCATGCTCGCATTTCTCCTACACCTCCTCACTGTCACTCTCACTGCTGGTTTTGCTTTTAGTTTTTGGACCCCACTTTTCACTATGCTGCTTCATGTTTTTACTGATCAAGTTTTAATCCACATTTTGGATCAAATGTGTGTACATGTCTCTAGGAAAGAGGGCTTGCCTTGAGACCAAAAGTTTGCAGTTTCTTACTGGGGAGAAAAAAAGAAGGTGGATTATAAGACAGGTGTTTGGGATGTTTTTATTTATGTATTCTGAAGAGTATTCTTAGAAATTGTGAAGTGTATGTGTCTATAGTGATTTTTGTAATCTTAACAGGGGTGAGGTGGCATGATGACCTCTGTAAGATTTATGGGTTACTTGGTGAAATCTTTTAATTGTCTGCTTAGTGTTGCACAGAGCATCAATTTCTCATTGTATCTGGAGTCCAGGTTAAAAATCTGAATTTGTAAGCTGTATAATTTGAGCATATTTTCTTAACTCACGTTGTCATTTTGACTTGGACTGTGAGAGGGTTACACACTGCAGTCTGTAATGAATATTCTAAATATTGTCAGTGAAAGTGGTGGTCTTATTTGAGAGTTAATTACTCCCTTGTTGCATCCACAAATGTATGGTGGCTGCTGATTGCTCTATTTGCCTGTTTACTCTGATTTAGCCACTTGTTTTCCTTAATGGTACCTTTGGATTTAGTGAGCATCTTTTGAACAAGTATAGTTTCTCCATTCGATATTTGCACTATGGTTAGCAAAACAAGAACCGTGGGTCTTCGGTGGTGCCTGGCAACCACAGTCTGTGGTGCTGAGCACAGTGCTCCGTAATTAAAGCGTACACAGTTGGGCAAGGCTGGCAGAGCTCATTAAAAACACACTCTTATATTAAGTTTACTGAGTGTACCTTTAAAGCTTACCCTACAATCTCTCTTAACCTGTGAGAGGGTTTTTCTGTTTACCATTCATAACTATAGGGGACTCGAGCCTTCAGATAGCAGTAGTAGTAACAGCTACAATATTAAATTAAAGATGGAGGTACTAAAAACAAAGATGGACAATGCAAAAACCGTTTAGTAATCCTCTGGGATAATGACCTTAAGCCACACATCCTTGTGATTTATGCACTTGCTTCATTTGTTGTCTTGGACAGAAAGCTTTGTCACTGAAGAGATTTGATAATAGCCTGTTGAGTATGATTATAGTCTCTTGTATTCATGTAATAAACCAAATAATTTTGGACCATTTATGGGTTTAGTCATCCTTGCTGTATGCAGTTCACCTCTGATTTCACTTTCAAAACCTTAGGTCAAGCTAGATAAGGACTTTCTGCTCACTTAGCTCTGTTCCATGGTGGTGCTATATTGAAATGTCTTCCATTTTGTGCTTTGATATATTGGAACTTTAGTAAAATACACATGTACAGTACCTGCAGTTGTCATATGTGAATATAGGTTGGTAAAACTTGCAACTTTGTGTACTTTTGACAAATATTGCAACCAGTAAAAGACTATATTAAGATAAACAATCTAAAGCAGAAGGAACTTTACTTTCCAACTTTACTGCAGCTGCAGTTTTACAGTAGTACATGTTGCAGTAGTAGAATCTATAAAGGATGGAAGTGAGTTTCAGATCTTAGACACCCAGCTTATTCCAAGAGACATGCACTTGAGTAGCTGAGGAGAATGTATGTGGAAGAGAGGTTGTATGCTGGAGCAGGGAACCAGGAGATTGAGAAATGGTTAGTCTGTGTTGCTGGTTTTGAGGTGGAAAATCTGTCTGAGAGGAATTTTTCTAGAAAGGAATTTATTCAGGAAAGAAGTACAAATGGCGCTTTTACCTTGCTTGTTTTCTGACTGTGCATCTTCTCACTACATTAAAATGTAGCCTTTTTTTTTAGTCCATAACCTTGTGATGAAGAAGGTTGTTCTAGTGCTAGTCTTTTATGTCCTCTAAACTGAGTTGTCTTCCCTGCTGTGACTTCAATAATGCATAATTTCCTAAGTTCAGAGGATTTGATGTGTTTAGGGTGAATTTGTGACTTGCTGTTAGATGGTTAAAAGGAAAATAGCTATAATGGATTGGATGCAAAGCTGCTTCCCCAGCTTCTCTCCCATCCCGCCTACTAAGATGCAGAAGCATCTGTCTCTCATCTCCTCTTTGCCTTATGCTATGTGCGAGTGCATTTTGACTAACATTTTATGAACAGAGATCTTTGAAAAACCTCTGAGACAAGCTAGCAGTGGTGAGAAAGGCAAGTAGTTCTGTCTTACTAGATAGCTACTTGTGCAATAGAGGGTGATGCTATGGCAAATAAAAATATTTCTGTAGTAAATGTTACTACAGCAAATGAACCTGTCTTCTCTAGCTCTACTGAAATACAGCATCTCTCCATTTATAACTGTTACTTACAACTTAAAAAACAATGCAGGCAATTTTGGCTGATATTCCTCAAGTAAGTTAGAAGATGCTTTTCTTTTTATGTCGTTTCATGAGTGTGTGTTCTGTCTTTTGAATTATCTGAATGCCATGTAAAGGGATGTTTTCCAGTTGAAGATGATGACTGTGTTGTGCTTTATTTTTAAAATGTCACACTTTTTATATTTGCAGATAGAAATGATGACTTAAATATTTTCTGTATCTTGAAGAAAGATTGATGGTGGGCAGAAATTCATAGTAATTTAAGAGTAATTTCCTAAATGTGTAGGATACATGTATTGCTTCATTATTTGGAACATGTGTGTGTGATGCTTTCAGCTTGGGAGGGTAAAGGTGTGTAAACCCCTACTTTTAATTTTTTTATGTGAACTTGCTGCAGTGATTTTACTTGTTACTTATTCCACTGGTGTGAGGAGGTTTTTTAGATAACACACCTGGAAGAAATGAAATAGCATGTTCAGAAAACACCCCCAAATCTTTTGCAAGTAATGCTACGGTTTATAGCATAGATGAGTAAAACAATAAGAGAATGGCAGCAGTGTCAAACCAAGTACTTTTGCTTGTTCTTCAGTGTGTGCATTGCACTGCACTGACGTGCCAAAAGTGTGTTATTACTCTGTTTGCATTTTGAATCAACTCTTTGCTTGCTTGTACTGTTGCACCTTGAGTTGGAATGAGGTATTATGTAATTTCAATCACACTTAAAAACAACCAAACAAAAGAAAATGAGAACAATAAAACTCATCCTTTTACAGGTACTTGAGAGATTTATTTATTGTGAGAACTTTGTCAGCTTCTTGTAGAGGTTCTCTCTGCACCAGAATGACCCGTTCAGTGTGTTCCCGTCACAGCAGGCAGTAGAGCTCCTGGCCACAGAATGCCAGGGGAACCAGAAGTGGTCCAACTAGACAGCTGAGCTACTCGAAGACCAAGCATTCATGTACCTGGCTAGGAGACATCACTTTCAAATTTAAAGGACTCGATTTACAAATCCACAAAAATCCCTGCAACTGAATGAAATGCCTGTGCCTTGCTTCACTGACAGGCTTATATAACCTTTTAGGGTACAGGTGATTTCGGTAAGAAGAAGCCTTGTCATCCTACCAAAGCCTGGAGGGAACATTTTGTGGCCTTCTCTAAAATAATGTAGTTGTAGTTTGGTTTAATTGACTTCATACTTCTGTGTTAAAAAAAAAAGGAAGTTGTCTGAAGGTTTGACCACACATGTGATTCGACTTTGATTGTTTGAGGAGAAGAGATAGGTAGGCTTCCTCATTTATTTAGGATTTTTATTCTTTGCATATGCACTTTACTATTGTGTTGCTGTAAGATGCCCTTTGCTTTTATTAATTTATTTTGATACAGGTTTTATATTCAATTTAATTTCAGTTTGATCCAGTTCTGGTTTTCTGCTTCTACAGTTGTAATATTGAAACTGACTGTTGTCCAGGATCTATTTCCCTTTCTATTGTCCATCTTTTAAAACGACAGCATGACAATAAATTGTGTAGTGTTTTGTTTTCCCCCTAGGGGTAGTTGCAGAGATTAGGAGGACAATCAAATAGTAGGGGAAAGCATCTGGAAGGTAAGACTTTCCAGATGGATATCCTGTTGAGATGTAATAGGGGACATGCTTGGTATTTTTGTTTTGTTTCATCGTTTCGGAGTGTAGGGTGTAAAAATTTTGCTCTACATTCCTTAGTCTTTTCATTTTTTCTTTTATTCTTTTATTATTTTCTTTTTTTCCC
>VYXC01012580.1:383150-427197 GCA_013397175.1 Platysteira castanea | reverse complement strand
ACATGAAGTCACCTCGGACACACCAATCAGCTAAAGACTGTAAGGCGGGCCATGGGCGGACCAAAGGCGGGCCATGGGCGGAACAGGGCGGAGACTCAACATTATAAAAAAGACTGCACAAGGAACGAACTTGCCCATTTTTCTTGGGATTAGCCCAGAGTGGACCCAGTGCTATTGGACAGGTCCGGTCGCTTGCGACTGAGCTTTGGGAAACCGGAGCGCCTAGCACTGAGCCATATCCACTGTGGGTAGAGGGCTTAGCCAGCCTCAAGCATCTTCAGATCGCGGTTGAACCTGCGTCTTGTTATTTTAATAAAAGTTATCTTTTTCTTTAAAATACCTTTTTGTCCTTAAATTCATTTTTGAAGTTGACAGTTTTTATGTCATATATACTGTGGGTTGTTGTTTTGAGGTCCAGCCTTGCTATCTGGAGAAAGGTGGATTAGACTGGTGGAAGTATTTCTGTACTTAGTGTAAAAAACAGCTATAAGGAGTGGGTTAGAACAAGAGAGAGAGGGAGGTGAGGCGTGGGCCTCGCCCCCGGGCCCTCCCTGTGCAGGTGACTGTCTGCACAGAGAGCACTCCGTAGCTTCCCACTCCCGGAACGAGCTGCTGGGACAGAGCTTGTCCTTGCCAGGGCCACGCCAGGGTGTGGTGGTAGTCGCCAGAGAGAATGAAAGACAGCATGAAAATGCTGTGAAGACCCCGGGAGAGAGTGAGGGAGTGCCAACAGATATGCCCTGGAATAGTCCACTGAGGGATAAGTTAACCAACTGAGATAGTGGTTTATGTGCAAAAGGGAAGGATAAAGTCAAAGCTTGTCGGTATTGTCTGATGGAGTGGACAGGGAGAGACATGGGGACCTGATCAGAAACCTCCAGGATGGAGCAAGCGGGAGAGGGGAGAAAAGAGAACTGGAGTTCTTTGTACGTTGTCATATCATTTTCTATTACTATACTCCTCTCACTCAAAATTAAAGCAATTCCCAAAGGCTGTGAAACTGGGAAAAACAGCAGCACAGGTAATCCACACAGAGGATGGGGGATCATGCATATTCTTCCAGGTAACAAGACTGAGTCTTCTCCAGTACTCTGAGTAATGTGGGTATACAATCTGAAAGTATGTAGAAATCTTCCATCTAAGTGAAATCCAGGATGTTCCTTCATCTATGATCTTTCATAACCTTTTCATATGCAGTCTCAAGGAGTACCCATAATTCACATCTGATCCACACTACAAAACTGGCAACTCTCTCCTGTGCAGCAGACAGCAAGTGCTCATGTAAATATGAACATAAACCTCAGGAAGCATCAAGAATATTCATCCTTCTAAGTGGTAAGTCTCCTGGATCCAGCCTGGTAAGAGGAATTTCTTGTTCCTGCTCTTAGAGGCTTGCAAAGTGACAGATTTCTCTACAGGTAGTCCAAACCCTCAGGGTAACAAGTTAAAAAGTTAAAAATGTCTGACTGCTTTTGTACTTATATACGAAAAAAGATCTTGCCCTTGAAAACTTGGGGTTTTTTTATCAATTAGGGTTTTCAGACTACTGGCTCAGATTACTGAATCTATTTAAAATTGTTATCTGCAATGTGAATTCATCCCTGGCATGATTACCTACAGTCAAATCCATACCAGGGTCACACTAAGCACACATCTGCATTACAGCAAACAGAGATCTTTAAAAAAAAAAAAGTGTTTCCTTATTACTGGAGGCCTAGTACTTGTCATTAATTCATCTCACATGTGTCACCAGAACAAGAGGAAGGAGCGTAATTTGAAAGTAGGGAGCAGACACAACTGTCGTGCCTGGGAGGCTGATCTCTCCTACTGCTCAGATGCTCTTCTCCTGTCTATGATAGAAAATTGAACCCTGCAGAGAAGACAGAAACATCCCTTTGGAAGCAGCTATTACAGCTTGATTATGCTAGGTCTCCAGCATTATTAATACTTGCTGCCTGTGCTTGCCATTAGCTCCCATCAAGTTTTAATAATACTTTCTGAAGCAGAACTGAAAACATTTCTCACATCCAAATTAACACCTGATTATTTTCATTTTGGTGAGGGTGGAATGAATACATAAAGCTTTTTTTTTTCTACTTTCAATTTTCGAACAAATAAATGTGGTTTTATAAATCATGACTGTGAGGTTGTTATTTTTCAAGTTTTTTATATCTCCTAAAAATGTGCATATCTTTATTTTACAAATGTTTTGCAGGGGTAATGGCAAGTTGCTTACCTTAAATTCCTTTCAAACTAATCCTAAATGTCAGTTTAACCAGAGTTTGTCAGTGAATTAACTTCTTAACTTGGAGTAAGGGAAGCTATAATGCAGTGAGAGTACATAGCTGCTCCAAAGTAACCTGGTTCAGGCCTCCCACACGGAGTATGAAAAGTGCTTTTGTGCCAAACATCTGCCATAGATCATTAGTAAAAGTTTTTTGAGGATCAAGCTTCTTTTACAAAATCTCTCAATTTCATCCTAAGGTAGATCTATAAAAGCAAGTGAGATGGAAGTGTCTTTTGGAGATGAAGCATTCTATTTACATGAAGAGTACCTGAAAAGATGAAGGTTACTCACTAAGCTCAGACTACAAACTTTTAGACTTCTGGTGTTCAAATAAATGAATGCAGTCTAGAAAAGCATAGCTGCTATACAATGTACTTGTTGTCTAGCTTATCAACCTGAAGTGTCCATAATGAAGATATAAGTGAAGATATAAATCCCAGAAGGCCAAATAAAACAGTTGTTTTGTTCCCATTAGGAGCACAAGAAATAGGATTAGTCACTGCAGTTGCATGGGCTGCATTAGATTCTCTCAAACTGTTTCTTGACCTACAAAAAAAAATCTCAAAATATTGCATGCTATCTTACTCTTTCTTTGAAAAGTTATTAATTTGGTATCAGAGCACATCTACAGCTCAAAAACTATCAGGATTGCAATCACAAGCAAGTTGGCTGAAACATGTTTTTAAACAATCTGGTTCTTTAACAGTCCTTTATGGTACACTTGCTTGGTTTTTTTAATGGTAGGAATCCTTCACTTAGCGCATGATTATAACTTTGCCTAGAAAACCTCTTGCCTTCAGTTGGTCTGAAAAAAAGACATCAACACATTCTTCCATATGGAAAATTGACAAGAATTATCTAAGCTCCAGTTTCAGTCCCTGCAAGTCAGCTGCACATGCTAGGATTCATCAAGGGCTTGCATGGGTATCAATAGAATGAAAGAAGTGCTGTACTTGGAAGGTAGAGAGAAAATAAGGAAAACATTTACAAGTATTGAAAAACAACCCAAAATAATCTCCCATTACTAATGAACAGTTCACCTGGTTGTACCCCTATTCTAACTCTGTTATACACTGCTTCTCATGAATTGCTGGTTTAAGCACTGGCAAGAAATTGAGAGGTTATACTTACTCTCTTTTAATGTACAGAAAGCCTAGCTCCTGACAGCCTGCCTCTGACCAGTATGGTCAGCACAGCCAGACTGGTGACACCCTGGACCGACCAGTATCAGACACACTGACAGACAGCCAACACCCTGTCCTGGCTGACACAGGCAGCATGGGCAGGATACCGCCCACAATATTCATCTAAGGTAGGATTCTCTGACATCACAATCCCACTTGTGGAGCCAAGGGGTGACATGATTCCTACTAATCTGCAGAAGTCATTTGCACAATTGGCAGTTGTGGCCAGATGACTCCAACACCAGGTGTCCCTGGAAGTCCACCAAAAACATGCCATTTCTAATGATGCTGTGTTTGCTGTTGGGGATTGGGTGAGTTTCCATGTAGCTATGGCCTTGCTCATCTTTCCCACTGCCTCAATAAAACCGTGATTTACAACATGCTGTCAAGCTCCATTATTGTTTAATTCAAAAATGTACAGAAAGCCCAGTTCCTGACAAGGTGTATAAATTCAAACAGATCATTGTATATGTAAAAGAGATGATCATAAGTACATCTTACAGAAGAAAAAAGAAAAACAAAACAAACCTTGTTTATAAAACACTTGAATTCATCAGCCATATTGACATTATAGCACTAACATCTCAATACTGACATTACCAGCTTGCACCACTGAAACCAGAATGTTTTGAAATTTTTACGTTTTTTATTTAATACATATATGCTGCAGTTCTTTGAAGAACAGGTTTTTGAAAACTTGCAGACCATTAGGACGGCCCATGCCAGTTGTCCATCTCACCAGAAGCAATGGTTGCGTCCTATTTAGTTTTTCAAATCATGCACAGCAGTTGATGCACTGCAAAAGGGACTTGGTAAAACAAAATATTCAGAGATTCTGTACTTTCAAGTTATCACCAATAACTCCGCAGTTCAGCAGCTGTGCCATATACTGCTTAGTTGCAGGTTCTTACTCCGATAAAGGATGGAAATAGTATCACATTTTTAGTTTGAAATACCGCATGAATCACATTAACAGAGCAGCACATAACTAGTGCACAGCTAGCTCTTTCTGCTGGGGCAGATTATGCACAAGATGGCCATGAAAGAAACAGGAAAACATTAATGTATGGTTTTATAAAACTGCAGCAACAGGGAAAACCTGGGTTTCTTTCTGTAGGGGATAAAAACAACTCAAGGAACAAAGAACAGTTTGTGATACTTTCAGAAACAACTTGTCATATCACCACTTAGCCATCCATGTAGTGCTGTTGCACCTATCATTATACAATAGTGCTCCCATAGACAGATCATGTGGCCAAAGTACCTTTCAGCATCCTTCAGAATTACACATGCACTTTTGACGGCTAGTTCTGCCTTTTGCAATAGTATTCTCAGCCTTCTTTTATCTCCTGGTCAGTTGAAGCAGGAAGCACAAAAAGTTGGCCATCTTTTTCAACCTGCAACTTAGGATAAAAACCTCAAGCCTAGATTTCAAAGGCTTTTGGCTGCCTAAGTAGTCAAGTATAGCGTTCTATGAGCTCTCATCGTAGCAATCTTCTGCAGGTTTGGAAATGCCAGCCAACCCCCTGATCCTTCTTCACCTCACCTCTTTCCTCTACCCTTCTCAGAAAGACAAGAGTTCCTGCGTCTGATAATGCTAAAAAGCCCAAGACATCCTCTCTGCATGCCAGGACAACGTGCAAAGACACAATAACAGTGGAAAATCTTTTAAAGAAAAAGATTTTGTTTCTTTCCACAAAGTTATCTCCAACAAAATTACAGAAAAGACAATGCTTAGCTAAAACTCTAGCCATGAAGCTCTTGGGAACCAGAAGAAATTGCATGGGGCATGACTCCGCAGTCAAAAAAAACGTGTTAAGTGCCATCTGAAGCACTCCAATGGTGTCTACGTCAGCAGCTTAGTGAGCAACATAGACTCTTCTTAGATGTGACTTTGACATATAACCACAGTTGCAATTATATGCAGTGCAATACCAGACAATACTGGTGTTACACCTCAGAACTTAAACCCAGGGGTTAAGCCAAAGTTTCCTTTGCTCTAATTTGGTGCAAGGAGAAATCCCAACCAGATGTTCTCAAGAGGTCATAAGTACACAAAAGTTTACTGGGCAAAAGAATGAAAATTAAGGAACTTCGGCAAAGGAGTAAATGCAACACCAAACTCAATATAAAACACTTACTACAGCATTAATTAGTATTAATTTAATACTAACTTAGCATAAACTCAGCCCATTCAACCTAGAAACCTTTAAACCTATGAGATGCTAAGTTACCGAAAAACGTTCTATGAAAAGAAAATTAGGAGAAGAGAGAGGAAAGACAGAAAGGACACAGAAGGGCACACATACAGCTACCAAATCCTGGGTGCCCACATGGAAAACAGGAAAAGGCAGGGTCCAGCCAAGCGGCTACCTTATGGGCAGCGCCTTTTAAACCCCTGGTGCTTCATGGGACCGCCCCTCAGGTGGGACTTCCAATTGCTCACCCAATCAGAGGCTGGGCTGGCACCCCAGTGTGTGACTGATGGGCAGCTTTGCCAATCAGAGGCTGGATTCACACTGCCCCGGAATGTGATTGGTGGAGAGCTCTGATCAGCTGGGGTCTGGTGGGGCGGGGTAGGGCACTGCCTCACCCGCGCAAAGCCCAGCCTGCCCCTCTGGCCAGACACAAACACTGGCACTCCAAGACGGCTCGAGATGTTGGTCTCATCCAGTCTCTGACAATTTGTTCACATAAGAAAAGTTGCTCATCCTGTTGGAATGAAGCAGGAAGCTGCACACTGGAGCCCACATGCAGTGCCCCTTCTGTACTGAGAACATAAGATCCCGTGCTTCAGGGGGTAGGGCACCAGTTTTTATTGCCCTAGCAATGACTGCGTAGACAATATTGGAAATACACACAGATCATGTACCTCCCTCTCATGTCAAGAAAGCTTAAAAAGGTGAGAAAGATCATTGAAAGGCAGCCACTGTTTCCTAAGCTTTTCATGGACACAGCTTAGCAGACTTGGAGTTACGTAACTGAACATCCAAGACAATGATTTGTAGGCTTTTACATCAATCTCATGGCTCAGCCCTAAGTTGTTTGTCTTTTCTGACCACCAGCACTTTTAAATCATCCACAGACCAAGCAGGCAAAAGGTTCCAGAGGAACAACCCAGAGACTTTGCAGACAACTGGTTTAAACCTTTTCCAGGTGTCCTACTACCCAGCAGAAACACGGATTACCTGTACAATGGACTGCTGTTGGTTATCTGCAGCATAAGGTGATCGGATTCACCTGGTTCAACCTGGATAACAAATATACCCATTTTTCTGAAACACACCAGGGCAGAACCTGCCAAGTAACATTAACCACAATTGGTAGCAACCTCTACTTGGCCCCAGAGATGGAGTAAGTTCAAGGGTGGGTCTGAGGCTACAAGATTAGCAAAGCCATTACAAAGCAACAAATAATTATGGCACTATCTGCTTGAAAGGAAGTCATAATACACAGATATCTAACATCTATATAAGCAAAAGTGCAAGGACAGGAACCACCATGTGCAGGAGTTGGGCTGTCCACTGTGGCTGCAGCACAGAACCAGAGCAAGCACCTTGCTGCCTCACTGGTACTTAGCTGGTCTACACTGGGCTGGTGGGGCTGAAGCTCTGATTCCCATGTACATGTGCATGTTGTTGAGAGGGAGGAGGGTCTGCTCACAGCAGGTATTGCTACCCACCTGCTATACCTGTCCTATCAAGTAAGTAAATTTATACATCACTAAATGGTATAGTTCTCTTTTGGCAGCCACACCACCCTGTATATCCAAATGAGATGATAAAGGTGTTTGGAGCATCTCTACTGAAAAAGCATCTCATATTTAATCTTTAGCAGTAGACTGCACTTTACCTCAGCCATTCATGTGGTAATGCTGAGAGTTTGTTTAGAATATGAGCACTGTACTAGGATGTTCCTGTTCTAGAGAAGGGAATTGCCCTCCATCGCCCCACATGCTAGGACAGGAGAGTTTTTTACATAGTGAATTGCTGTTGCAGGGAGACATTTCCAATATTTATACTTTATCTTTGGCCAACAAAGGAACAAGAATATTCCGGTCATGGTAGCTTTCTCTTCTAAGAAGACATAAATGCACACATCATTGATATGAAGAGCCAAGTACAGGTGAGAATACTCAGAGTGCTGTCACACACATTTTTCCTAAAATAAAGGGGTTGAGAAAGTCATCTTTAGGAGACATTTGGTTATTCAAGCACCTGGGATTAGTTTCACTAAGAATTTGCTCCTGTTTCATTAAAATGATTTCTCTTTTTCCCTACTGCTAAAATTTGGACTGTGCAGTGGTCCCGTGCCAAAGACCCTCACGGTTGTTCCCCGGCTAGCTCCTGCACAGGGACCTCCGTAGGATATGGGCAGCCACCCAGCTTTGAGCCCAGAGCCAGGCAGCTTCTAGGGGTGTGAGCCCCTCCACAAAGTCCACCACGAGCCCGAGAGGTAAAGGGTCAAAGGAAGAGCCAGTCAGTCCAAAGGTCCAGGGACAGCAGTTTATTCCCCAAACCAGGGTCCGACAGACTGAGCCAAATGAACAGAGGTACATGGACTTTTAAAGGGGGGTGGTTACAAGGGTCAGGGAAAGGGAACAACCAATGGGAACACTCACAGGGAGGAGTTTAAGGAGGGACAGCATCTGCAAATAACCAATAGGGTACAAACGATATAAATGACACATAAGAGAACCAGAGATATATCGAATATAACCGAACTTTCCAGATAAAGGGGCAAGGGTTTAGGGAGATTGACATGGGGTACAGGAGGGGTTCGGGTGATGGACAGGGAAGGTACTGGAATAAAGGGAGGAGTATGACTTTATTTGGGATGGAGGCAGGGTACTGGGGGAAACCACTTATTTTCAACATAGGGGGATAATCGGAACAAACGAAGTGTGAATTCATTACATCATATTAACTTATAAAAACCCGAAACCATGCACCACCACAGGACTGCTGGGAGAAAAAAGCGAAAAAGGCTGAGGCAGATATGAATGAACACTTTATCTCAGCAGCTGCATGTAAGATCTCCTGCAAACAGCTTCCAGCTTTCTAAAAGCAGAGCAGTGGTTCACCTTCACCTCACTGCTCACTGTCCAAACTTTCTGAAAACAGTCACCACTCAAAGAGATCCCCTCACCTCCCCCACTCTCTTCCCTCACAAATTTTACAATACTGCTCATCTGAACTGGAAGCAGCTTTCTTCAGCACCACCTTCTCTTCTTCATTAAGATTTCTTATGTTTACAATGATGATTTGGGGAGTTTTTTGGCGGGGGATGTTGCCAATATGTGTTTTCATGAAAGCTCCCCTTAACTGTCACTTTTTAATTATGCAGTTCTTTTTTGGCTGGCATTCATCTAAAGTGCTGCATGGCTTTCCCTACTCTGGAACGATGTGTTCCAGCACTGCACTAGTTGTCAACTGCTGTGTTATATTTGCCCAGTTTTTTCACCCTTTCCATTTTTTCAGCTGTGTACCAGAATGTTTTCTTTGCTGATCTGTCCCACACTCCTCCTTCTGCTCCTCTTTTAAACCTTGAAATGCAAACTTTGTATACCAGTGTCACTTCCGCTTTTAAAAGGAGACCTGTCTTCCCTTAATACCCACTGTGGATATGTTATCCACCTTGCCACCCACTCACCACTCTGGAGCTCCTGTTCAAATGACACATGCATTTCTTCCTGCAGCCACACTATATAACCTCACTTTTGGAGAAGTTCTCCATTCTTACCCACAGCTGCTAATGGAGATATGGGTTCTCTAGTTTTATGTGTATATCCTTACAATCTGCCAAGACACTCTGATGAAAAAGCATGTCACAAGTTCACATACACACATCTAAGGTGTGGGTCTCTCTGTTGCCACCCAGACTGTTGCTCCAGTGCCTGGATGCTCACGGCATCTGACTAAGCTGCTGTTCTGTTCCACCAACTCCAAGATCTCTCCCCACAATCACAAATTTTCAAACTTTTTTTTTTTTTTTTTACCCTTTCAAGCTTTTTTAGTTTTCAAATTGATTTATTTTCTTAAAAGTATCTTGGTAATTTCTTTGTTATAATTTAATCATAATGAAGGTCATCTAAAGCAAACTCGATCGTTGTTACTTTCTTCCTAGCAGTATCAGATTTTTGGGCAAATACCCTTCGGAATAGTTTGTTGGGGTATTCTGTTCACTCACTCATATTACTGTTGTATCAGCTGTTGTTATTCAGGCCATACTATCAAGAAGATGCCATGAAGATTTCCATATGCATGGTTAGAGTTAGAAATCCTTTCCTCTCACTGTCCTACAGAAGTATATATTATTCCTAGCAAAAGTTATGCAGTTTCAACTGTCATATGTGTAGTTTTGATATGGGATTACATCCATAAATTATCTTTCAGAAGAGGTTACAGCAATTATGAAAAAGGTACCTATATCTACCTAAAATAAGGAATTTCTCATTTCATACATACGACAGTGCCAGTCCTTGCATGGATTCTGACTCATCAAAAGACAGAAGAGAAAACAGAAAGCAATTGAACGGGAAAGCAAACATCACAATAGTACCTGTTAAAACCAGCATGGATTTACAAGACTGTTGCCCTACTTTTTGTTAAGCCTTCTGTTTTTAACCTTAAAGTCAGATTCTTTCACACCGTTTCATGTAAATAATAGCCAGTGTTTACTTAACAGTATTTTCTGTTTTTCATTCCTTTGTGATATGAGCACCTTTCTTCTCCAGTGGGATTGAGAAGGAAGTGACATGCTCTCCAATCCCTTGTGGAGTTGGGACGTGTATATGAATGTAAAATTGTAAATAATAAACAGATATTCCTGCCTTTCTGCTGAACCTGGCAAGTGTGAAAGCATCTTTATTGTGTCTTCCCAGACACACAAGACAAGTAATTTTTTTTCCTAAAATGACATTTCACTAACAATCATTTAATAGATTTTTTAAATTACGGCAAGAGTTATCACCACTGTTACTAAAAAGGCTGAAAATAGCATTTCAGATTCTGAGCTCCTCCTGTGCATTACATGTGCTACAGGTAGTTGCTGTAGGCTGGGAGGACAATTGTTGCAGAAACTGTAGTCCAGCCACAGTAACATCTTTCTCTTGCATCTTCACCTTGGTGATGAAGAGCAAATCAGGCTTCAGTTATTCACAAAGTGTTCAAAACATTGGCACTTACAAATTCCACAGCCATCTCTGCCTGCAGAAAAACTACCAAAGGAATGCTCCATCATGCTGTGGCACAAGAAAAGTGCATGCCTGAACTGGCAATGTGATTTTTCACTGTCTAGGTAAGGTTGTATTACCCAGTGAGAGAGGGGATTCGCCCTATCAACCACATGCAGATAAGCACTATGACTCCACCAATTATGTTTGTCCCCATTTGGAAAAAAATAATACTGCTGTATTTTTCAAATCTAGGCCATAGGGAAGACTATAAACACTGATATTTTTCAAACAGGCATGGCCCGGCATGTAATGACAACATATATACCCTCTGTCTCCTACATTTTTTGAAGAAAGTGGCTAGAGGTGTCATGATGCTTGTACTGGGTTTATGTGCAAAGTGCTGGACAGTGAGGGATGCAGAAGAGTCACTGTGAGCAGAGGACAGGGCTATCCTGTGTGGGACACATCAAGTTCCAGATGGCTCCAACCAATCCACCACAGGGCACAGGTGAGCCCCATAGGCATGACAGTGGCACCTCTGGGAGAATACATTTAGGGAAAGGCAAAAACCACTGTGCAGTAGAGTGGTAGGGAAAACGTGTGAGAAACAGCCCTGCAGACACCAAGGTGAGAGAAGAAGCAGGCAGGAATGGTGCTCTATGCACTGGAGCAGAGATTCCCCTGCAGTCCATGGAGAAGAGCACGGGGAAGCAGGTTGTCACCCTGCAGCACACGGAGGATCATGTTGGAGCAGATACCCAAACTGCAGCCATGGCAGACACTGTGCCCGAGCAGATGCATGTGCTCTGAATGAACTGCAGACTGGAGAGGCCATGCAGGAGTGGGTTTATCCCAAAGGACTACAGCCCATGAAAGAACCTATGCTGGAGCAAGGGAGACGTGGAGGAAGGAGGCGCAGAGATGAAATGTTATGAACTGACTACAGTCCTTATTCCCCATCCCTCTTTCCTGTTCAGTGTGTGGAAAGAATGACATAGAGGAGCCAGGAAAGAAGGAGTGAAGTTGAGCCTGGGAAGAAGGGGGTGGAAAGGAAATGCTTTAATCTTTGTCTTCGTTTTTCTCCATCCAACTCTAATGGACAATAAACTAATTTTTCTGAAGGTAAGTCTGTTTTGCTCTTGATGGTAATTCGGTACTTGGAAGCTCTGGAGGTCTGCATATATTTGAAAATCACCCATGGGAAAGCTAGTTTTAATCCATTGATGCTTCATGCTTTTTTTGGTTTTGGTTTTGGTTTTGTTTCTAGGCCCTTTGTCCCAGTCCTTTAAGGATGGTTTCTCTTTGCTTACTTCTCTTCACCTCCTGCGTGCCACACTCTGGCTTTTCCCACCTCCTCTTCATCTTGCCCCAAATGTATTAGTGCTTCTTATGTTTCTGAACTCCTTTAGCAATAAAAAAATTCTGTCTAGTACCAGAATGTGTAAAAACTTCAACAGCTTACATTAATCCATGTCCCCTTGGCAAAAATGAAGAGCTGGCTACACTGCATTTCATTTGATAAGCTGTTACCTTAAATCACAACAGCACCCCATCCTCAGTACCCTATTAAAATTATCATAGAAAAAAAAATCAAATCACTTGTTAATGCTTTATGACTTCATCTCACTCACAATGATGCAAACACTGAAACTGTGGTGCTATGAATACCAGACACGTAGACAGTTGGGTAGCAGCCAGCTCTTCACATTGTGCTAATCTCCTCTCTTGTGTTTTTTTCATAGCTTTCTGTTTTAAATTTTACAGCACTGAGCTTGCTTTAGGCAAGCTAGCAGAAATAGATAACTTGGTGCATGCCTTCTCCCCACCAAGAAAATTCAGAACTAACCTCTTATTACAAGGAAAGAAGGGAATGAGTGGGTTTGTTCACGATGAAACGTTAGTAATTACAATCTGTCATTGCCTCACTCTAACTTTGGGTTGTACTGTTAGCCTTTGGGTGACACTGGATAACACTACAAAATACACAGTAATTTGTAACTTTTCCAGAACTGACAGTGATACTGATTTCATCTTGATGACAAAAAATAATCAGAACAGCTTTTATAGACCTAGCTTTTGAATTATCTCTTCTGCTTTAACATTGCCAGTTTTTATATAAATTATTTCCCATAACAGCCTTTAAAATGTAATTTTAAGTGTAATTCTAAACAGCCTTTACTATTGTTTTTGAGTGGCAATATTTGACTTCGGTAAAGGTGTTGCTTAAGCAGTGCCAGAGTAATTTCTGAGTTAATGTGTTCTCTATTATAAAAGCCTCCCAGTTTCTAAAATGATGCCAAGAATTCTCAGCCCAGACTCTGAAGGACTGGGAATGTCTTGACCTGGGTCTAGGCTCTATACAAACTCCAAGTCTACCAGTGTTTTGAGGAACTGATACACAGACTGGATTGTCACTCTGCCAACACCTCGTGTCTGATCAACTGCTGAGGTGAGCCTGTGGGTATAACTATCACGACGCATTTCAACAGGATCATCAGAAACTGCATTTTCTCAAAGCTGAGCACCTGTTTAAAGACTCTTTGGTGAAGCTGAAGAAGCTGTCTCACAGCTGTCACCATGCCAGCTCCTCCTGCTCTGGTATCTGATCCTGGAAGGGCCTCAAGCTGCATGGTGCCCTCACCAATATCTTTGTTCCCACCCCTTCTCAAACACTCCTAAATGGCTACTTTGGGAACAGCCCCTTGGTATGAAATTCATGGCATTGCCAAATGTATCACAAAAACCAAATACTGAACTCTCTCCCTGCATAAGAAAAGTTTCCTTTTATATATATATATATATATATTTAAAGTGGACAATAATAAGATGTGCATGAAAGCAACTGGAATATTTCATAACTAACAAAGGCAGACTCATGGGTATTGACTTGGCTGTAAAAGGCTTCTCTTTACAAAAAATCTAAGAAACCCTATTCATCATCAAGGTGAAGGAAAAGATTTAACTTTGCAGAAAGGACTCCTCTCATTCAAAAAAATCAAGGAGAAAAATTCTTAGAGTATTTGTTTATGAAAAAAAGGAAGTTATATATTCCTTATACCAAGAGTTTATGTCACAATAGAACTGAGTTATCTTGTCCTTTATAAAAGAGGTATTTTAATAGTTCAAAATGAATCTTCACAGTAATACAAAAATTTAGAATAGAAGGGATCATGGAGGCCATCCAATCTAACCTACTCTCAGCAGGGCTAACTTCAAGGTTAGGTCATGTTGCTCAGAGCCTTGTCCACTCAGGTTTTGAAAACGTCCAGAGATGGAGATGCCACATTGATAGCATTCCACTGAAATGAAAAACCATCGTGTGAGGGAACAGTGCCATTTTTAAAAATCCTTATTTATACTTGTAATTTCTCTAGACTAGTAATTCTCCAGTATGAGAAATACATGTTGAAGATGGGTGGCTAAACAAGGTACAACCAATTTTTTACTTTCAAATACATAGAAAACTATGTAAAACTGAATACCCCCAGCACCCTGACTGGGTAGGAACATCAGCTGGACATGCTGCTTACTGATCTGTCTGGAAAAGGTGCATTAAGTGTTTACTTAGAGAATGCCCTACACAGGAGTCTTCCTCCTTAGGTTTATCCCCAAACAAGTCTTCTGAAAGAAAGCAGTTGGAGAGAAAAAGTAAAATCAGAGAGCTGACTAGGTCTTGCACACAATTCCCATAAAAGTGAATTGCCTGCAAGGCTTTTAGTCCGGCCCCTTCAGCTGCTGTAATCAAACCTCTTACTAGTACAGCCTAAATTAATAGTTCTTATTTCCAGCAAACGTTTGTAAGAAAAAAAGAGTTTTCTGTAATTAACACTTTTCTCTCAAACTTTTTTGTTAGGAGAGAACACCAAGTGCACAGACTCTCATGCACGCACACATTTTTAAAAGAATCAATACAGTAAGTCAATAGTTCTTATTTTCTGACATTGCAATTCAAGTTCCCAGTCCTAAAATTTTCCTTTGATATTGAGTTTTCCTTAAATATTACCTATCAGATATTATTTCACTCATACATGTAGCAAATATCTTAACTCCATCTGTTTTTAAACATTTTAATAACTAAAATTGTGTCAGCTCTGCATCTCCCATTAATCATTACACTGTGAATCTGCTAATTACAATACACAAATTATCAGTAAGATTGCTTACAGTTGATGTCAATAAAATGAAACTGCAGTCTATATTACTATTTTTTTCAATTTACTACGGGACTTCTTTGTACACCACTGCCAAACTGTTTATAGTTTCCCAAGAAAATGTGAAGACCTGAAAACCCCATTGTTCTTTTGTTACCTCCTTATTCAATCAGTAACATTCAGGTATGTTCCATGAAATGTTTTTTATTTATCTACTTTTTTTCCACAGAAGCATTAATTAGAAGTCCTAAAGAAGTCCATATTTTAAAATCTATAACCAGGCGCTTTCTTCATGCCTTTGGTGCTTGCAACTAACAGAGATTTTCACTGTTCATAACAGAAGACTCTTCAAACCAGGAGTCATTAACAGCAGTGTTTTCCAGGAGACCAGTACTGTGAAATCAAAAACACTGTTCTGCAATTTACAAAACAAACATTTAGCTATCACAGAACAAAAACCCAAACAGAACTTTATATAATGCAAGTTTCAGGTCCCAATTTTCAGGTGCACTGAAGTCCTAGGATTTTAATTTTTCCATGACTGCATATTGCCTGTGTTTGGGCACATACTCAGACTGAACTTTTCTTCCTACCAGAATATTCCCTGAGAAGGGAAATGGGGATACAGAAAGGCCAGGCTGCACTTCAGCACTAATCCCACTGACAATATATACAAGAATTCATCAAGACTGTTTTCATACAAGGTTTTCCATAATCTTCAAATGCATCTCAGTAAGCCAGAGAAGCACATGTCCATCCTCACAGTAAACCCTAATTCTTATTCCACTGTGCACAGCATGCTAACCCATTCTCTACCAAAATTTTCCTTCTCTGAAAGATGTGAAGTACTCCATTCATTTTTAGGGCACTTTCTCCCTACATCAACCATCATGAGTGTCTAGAGAATACAAGAAACTTGGATTCTTGTGAATACAGCCCAAAACCACTTCTCTGTAGTAATCTACTTTCACCTAACAGATGGCCAAAACCTGGTTTAGCCAAATACTTGGTCATTATAGATTCAAAATCAGGAAACTAAAGGAGGATTAACTGCTTACCTAATAATGCAACCATTCTTCTTGGAAAGAAAGTCAGGTCTTCCCTCCTTTGTGAAACTAAATTTTATGCTAGGATTCTACTGTCCATCACATCATCACATGGAGATTTTCCAGTTCTGTGCAGCCAGTTGAGATTCCAGAGCCAGCCTCAACAAAGACACCAAGAGCCACTGGGGTCCACATTTTAAGTTGCACCAGGGAGCACGGAAGAATCCACAAGCAATCAGAACTCTGAGGTAATTTCTTTGTCCCCATAAATCTCAAATTATTCTTAGATTAATAAATGTGCTTAGAAGGCAGCAGTGATCAAGTACACTACAAAGAAATTCTGCTTAGTAAAAGCATGTAATAGGGCACTATTAGATAGGCACAGTGAGTGATTAACTTTGTGTGTATGGCATGGCTAGAATGTTTGGAGTCACTTGGCTACTGCCCTCCTACTCACCAGCCCTCCCATGTTCCAAATACAGACTTCCTTTTCATACTGGTGGCAGCAGCAGCTGCAGGACACAGCACAAATGAACCAAAGCAGATGCTGTTTCTCATGCACAGCACAGCAGATTGTGCATGGGACAGACACACTGGCTCTTAACAGACAATCAGAAAAACAGAACAGTTTTAAGTGTTTCCACAGAGATGCCCAACACAGTTTTTAAGTCTTACTAGTGACATTTTTTTGCTCTCCTAACCTTTAAGGTAAAAGACCCTGCTTGCATTTTTCCCTAACAAGTAGGGTCCTACAGAAATCTGCAGTGTCTGTACCCACAGAAAATACTTAGCAGTAGGGGCTAAAAGAGCAATTACTGATGCCTGCGGGAAGCACAGGCGCTGTTCCATACACTTACGAGGTGTGCTGGGCTATTTACTATGATGAGGATCTATAGCACTAAACTTCTTTCACCTGAATGTTCCTCAAAGCCTGTTTTGTGAATACCGCTCCAGTGCTCCTTAACAGCGATGTCCTGAGGAAAAGCAAAGTCAGAGCGCCACCTGCCGCTGCTTTTTAACAGGAAAAAGCGGCTGGATGCCAGTTCGTCCTCCCCATCTTCCACTGCGCACTGAAGTACCCTTGGACTCACAGCCAGATGAGCTATATCGGGTTTATTGCACGTGTATTTGGACACCAACACTCTTTAAAACTGTTTACGGTGTTCACCAGGAATTGGTTAATGCTTTGTACTGAGCCTTTAGCAACTTCAGTTCAAATCTCAATCACAGAAAATTTCCTCCAGCTCTCAATACTCAAAAGCAAAGAGCTGCAAAATACAGAGAGAATTTATTGGGCAAGTATCACTATGTGATTATCATGTTCTTATATTCTTCCCTAGGAATCTGCTACTGGACACCGACAAACACAAATATTGTACCAGTTAGTCTGCAGAAATCCATTGTCCATAAAAGGAAGGCTTTCCTGTAACAACCTTAGCCTTATACAGCACTAAAAATCCCCACTAAAACTAGAGGTAAGCCCTCAAAAATGCTCTGATATCTGCAAAAAACCCCCCAGCAGATTAGTAGTTAACAGATACTAAAACTACTGTTTTGATTTTTGCTTTATATGTTAAACAGATCAAATAAAAAAACTATCCAACACATAGACAACTATTTCATGTCCTCAATTTAAACAGAAACAAACTAAATATCTCTCTGCATGTTCCATGGAAAGAAACTCTCACAGATTTCTTCAACCTTCTGTCTTAGGCCTTCATCCTCAGACTGCCTCTTGAAGTTTTGTTTTTCTCCAATGAGGATGAACTTCTGAGTTTATAAACTAAGGATAACATACTTAACTTGAACAGTTAAGGTGGATCTACATTAATGGTTTACTGAGCAGCATCACTTCTCCTAAGTATGAATGTGCTGAGTATCCATGCTTGGAGTTACAAGAAGCACACTTTGGGCACACAGCCCATGCACACACTGTGGTTTCTCTCCTGAAGTAAGCAGAAAGCTTCACACTGAGACGCAATCCAGAGTGCCAGGGTTACTGGGGACACAAAGTACAGCTTTTAAAGCAAGAATTCAGCAACTCTGAAGTCCTCCTGCTATTTGCAAATAACATATCTGGAAATATTTATATGTCTTGTCCTTCCTCTATAGTTGAAAGAAATCCAAAATGATCAGGAAAGTAATAGGAGACCAGTCACAAGCTTATGGACCTTCCAAAACAAAAAAAAAAAAAAAAAAAAAGCCAGAGCAGCATCTTGGTGGGATCATCACTGCAAACTGCTAGCTGAGACAAAAATGTTTGCATGACCTTTCTACTTCCAAAGAGAACAACTTTACTTAACAACACAGTATTTAACCCATCAATATATGTGATCTTACAGCATCATTACATCTTCAGTTCAGGAGAACAAAAACAAGGGCAGCTATCAGACGGTCACCACCTCGATTCTGGTGAATTCAGTCATTGAAAGGACTAAAAATTTCATTGTGAGGTTGAATGATCTGATAGCAGTCTGCAAAGGTCAGAGTCCCACCCTACCAAATCAATGTTGCATGAAGTTAAAATTAAAATGGAGGTGACATTTGAAAAATAGAGACAAATAAAGCTAACATTTGAAAAACAGGGACAAAAGCTAAGTCTGCTAAACTCAGGAAAATCCATCTCTGTTACAGGAAACTGAAAAATTTTGTCTGGGAGAAGAAAAACAAGGCTACTGCACTGCTCAACACGAAGTCTCTGAAGCTTGGAAGAGACCAGAGGACCCTCTTGAGAGACATTTAAAGGTTTTGGAAAAGGGAGATTAACCACTCTCCCCAGGGAGAACATCCCAATACCCTAGCATCTCCCCAGGAGCATTTCTGAAGCCGAAAAGATTTGATAATGCTGGAGCCCCGACTTTGACTCAACATTGTACCAGTGAGGGACAGTTAATTCCTGTGGTTCATGACATCTGGAAGATTGCCTATCTACTGCTAGTGCTGAAAGCCTAGACAATCTTTAAAGATCTCTGCCTGCATCTTTCCCCTAGCAACAGCTAATGACACAGTGAAGCCATGCAGTAGTTTGACTTCAGGGATACGGGGCAAGGAAGGCAGAGCAGCCACTTTCATAGGATCATGTATTTATTTGTTTTCCTTAGGACAACAGTGAAACAATTTCTCTCCCTGTCCCTCTGTGAATGTGTGTTACCCATGTAAATGCAGCACCTGGCAACATGTTAGGAGAGCCTGTTTTGAAACCATAGACAGTGCTGTTAAGCAAGGTAAAATTTAATTGCACCCCGGAGAAAACAGCAGTAACAAGGAAAGGATGCTACCATGTACACTGCAAAAGGGTGAATGTTGCCATTCTTCATACTGCTGTGGGTGGGGTCAAGCACACAGAGAAGCATTGTCCTTTAATTGATAATGCAGGCTCTAGAACAGATTTTTATTGGTGCCCCAGGTGTTACCGTATTTTGTCATTGTCTTTCCTCTGCTGTGCTTTTTCTTTCTCATTTTGTATTTTCCAGTATGCCACCAAAAGGCACTGCAGGGGATATTTTTTTTTTTTAACAAATGGTTACTACCTTACTTTTTGACAGTACTGTTTATGGCATAAGCAGGCCATGGAAGGACTGGAAACAGAAGGTAAAAATGGGAGGATGGAGCTGGAGGAGGGGATCTCCAGTTGTAGAATACTTTTCCAGGAAGGAATTATAGGATACAGTTACTGGACAGATACATATTTCTTGCTGAATTCCTTTATTTCAACAGAACATGGGCTTTTCCAATCTAAACCCCACAACTCTCAATTTGAAACGGGTTACCTTTTGCACTGTACACGTCTTCAACATGCCCTATGTAAAACCACTCCCATGACAGTGTTTCTTAGCCAATGGCAATTTTAAAAACAGATATGGTTTTATGCGTTTTACCATCCAAATATCGCACAGTCCTGGAACTGCAAAATATTAGGTCTGCAATTAAGAACTCAGGAGTTAGGTCTGCAATTCTTTCATCTGCATCTCTAAAAATTAGTCTTTGCTCAAAATATTCTGTGTGGTGTCCTTCCTGCATTCATCATTGACTTGGAATTTGTGCAACTTGACTTTTCTCAGAGGTTTTCCAGACATGTTGTGTGTTAGCTTCCTAAACATTTCTGCTGATTTATATCTCATACATTTTCTTTTTTAGTGCCTCAAAGCTTCCATCCATAGGTTAATTCCTTGAACAAAGATGACATCTCAGCTTTTGGGGGAGCTACAAATCTCTGTCCTTGGCACAGATACCTACAAAATTGGGAAATCCTCATAACTCAAAATCTCTGATGATTCCACAGAAAATTCTGACCACAAGTGTCATAAAATTCATATACAGAATAGTATCTAAAACCTCTGTCATAATCTTCTCAACAGTGGACTTGTCAGCACTGGTGCGCTATTGTGGGAGACAACCTTGAATTAAAATACATATATGACACACGGAAGAGTGGTGTGTGAACAATTCAAAACATCATCACCACAGCAACACCCCCATCCAGTCAGGAATACAGCTAGAGACATTTCCCACCAGTCATGAGGGAACGACACTGTGGAACAACCTATGAATCCAAAACCTCAAACTGCAAAACAGCTGGAGGATTAACTGACCTCTTCTCAACTCTTCTGATGCAAGATGTTGCACTGGAGCTCCCACACCTGTACCAGAAAATTTCAACATGTGAATATTCTCAGGTCATATGCTTTTAGCTCACATATATTAAGTAGCTGATAGATGCTAATTCAACACTGCCACATGTTAAATGCACAGATGTTTACACCTTTGCAATTACTGTTGTATTTGAAAGTATATAATTTGTCTGTGTCAACTTCTATTTCCAAAAAATCAAATCCACTAAAGTGCTCAGTTGGCTGAGTGGTCTGAGCCATTTGTACAAATTATACCAACAGAACTATAGACTGCTGAGAAGATGGAACAGACAAAACCAGAAAGCAATAACCATGGATAGCTCCAGGATCAACAGATGGATGTGCTGGCTTTCTAGCTCTTGGCTGTCTCTTGCCGAATTACCACCATTTTTCCACCCTTCATTCTTCATTCATTAGAGAATGGTGATAAGCAAGAAGCAGCAGGAGCCTCAAAGTACAAGATTTGTATTAAGTGTTCAGTCTCAGAGATGAAAAGGCTGAGATCTCTCAGAACAATGACATGTTCAAAAAAATGTCTCTTCTGCTGATCCTACTCCTGCTTCTCCCTGGCTCCATGGAGCTTGTACTTCCCCTGTATGTTAAGAATGACAGGCAGGAGCAGCTGAGATGTGCCTTAGGAGCATGCCCTGAAGCAGAAATATAATGCTGACATGAAGTTCTGCAATCAGATCAGATCCAATCATGAAAGTTGCCCTGCACATCCCAGATACTTCTATTCCTTCTTGCCCTTTTATTACCACAGCTATATTGCAACATAAATGCACTGCATTAAGTGCCGGGTGCAATGCAGTCACACATCAAGGAAATGTAGAGGTGCTTAATTTCCATACCATCCCATAGAATGACATGAGACGGTATTTCTGAGATGAAAAACAATCAATGCAGCAATTCTGTGAGAAGAACACTTCAGAAGGAGTCAAAGAGACAGTAAAGTGTATAATTAGGAACAGGATCTGAGATTGTCGGGACTGCTTTTTGCTTGCAACTACACTTGGCCTCTTCCACCCTGACTGGCCAAAGATCCCAACAGAAATAAAATCTGGTTGCTTTGCCACAATACAGTAGGGCTTTGAAAGAATTCTGAGATCTTTGTTGGGATTAGTGGAATAATTTAACAGGCGGTCATGTTAGTAGGTAGAGAACAAAAACACATTTGCATTTCAGACTGTGTGTACTGTCTGGGAATAGCAGAGGAAGAAAAATAAGGATGAGGATGCCTGAAGCTACTTTGCAATGAGGAAAAAAAGCCCTGACAGAAAGTGGAAGAAAGAAAGAAAGTTAAGGGAATAAGAATCTGAAAAAAACATACAAAAGCATTTATTTCACTTCCAGGCTAAAGCAGTATTGTTTAGTGAACACTACTAAATAGTTGATTTTTCTCATTTTAAGTTGTGGAATCATTGAATCAGAATAATTCAGGTTGTAAGGGACCTTAAAAGGTAATTTCAACCTCCTGCTCAAAGCTAGATTCACTATGAGGCCAGACCATATTGATCAGGGTTTTATCCGAGTGGTCCTCAACATCTCCAAAAAAAGAGGCATCCCACATCCCACCTCTTTGGATACCTTTTCCATTGTTTGACTGTCCTCATGAGGAAAAATCTTTCCCTTATATCCAGCCCAAAGTTCTAGCTTCACTTTAGGTGCATTGCCCCTCATTCTCACACACCACCAGGAGCCTGGCTCCATCTTTTTTCCAAGCTCCTCATAAGTACTGTCAGGTTGCAACTAGGTTTTCCCCTGGAGACACCTCTTGCCAGGCCAAACCAGCCCAGCTCCCTCAGCACCTGCCCCAGCACAAATGCTTCAACTCGCTAAGTATTCTGACAGCTCTCTGATGAATTTTCACAGTTTAGCTCTATTGTCCTTGTATTTGAAGTATCCAAAGGTAGATGCAGATGTGTTCTGATGAATGCTGAATCCCTTAATCTCCTGGGTGTGCTGTTAATACAGCCCAGGAAAGTGCTGACAGTATTTGCTGCCAGGTCACACTGCTGGTTTACGTTCACCTTTCTGCACCCACCAGGCTCCCCAGGCTGTGCTCAGCAGTGGTGCTCCCCAGCCAGTTGGTCCCAGTCCATATCCCTGGGAAATCAAAAGTATAGAGCAATGTAGATCAGACCTCTGGAGGTCATCCAGTCAAAACTCATTCTCAAAAGCAGGGGTAACCTCAAGCTTACATGAAGTGGCATCCATCATCTAAACCTGAAACTCACAAATTACATACATAATTTGTAATACATAAAACAATCCAGTCAGTTTTAAATTCTATTTCTTTAGAAGTCTTAACAACACTATGATTATTATTCTTATTTTCCAAGCACGTCATAACCAATTAAAGCTGGTACTATAAAAAGATAAAGAGATGACAGCAGCTGGAAAAAAAATAATGGAAGCACTCAAAAATAATTATTTTTTAATGGCAAGGACAGGGAAAGTGAAGGATTTTAGTGAAATGTGTATTAGAATGAGTGCCAGACTCAGGCTCACTTCAATTGCATTTGGAAGCAAATGCAAATTTAAGACAGCTTTTGAGCACAACCATGAATATAAAGAAAATCTTCAGAGCAGATATAAATGATGGCCTGGAAGTGACCACAGCAACCATGATCATCCAGACTCGTCTCCCAGCCTCAGCATATTTTCATAGCGAAACTGCTCATGCCTCCCAAAGCTCTGGAAAGACTACCCAAGACAGTCAGTACAACACGTAACTTCACAGGAGCAGGCTGTCAGACAGGCAGGAAATGCAGAGATGAGCAGTCCCTGTCCCCACAGCAGAATTCAGCAGTGGGATCTTACAAAGCACAGAAATTGGGCTTTCAATACCCATCACTAACCCCCACATGTGCCCACCTTCCATCTTTGCCTTGACTGATGAGGTGAGGGGCTGCCCCATTCACTTGCTCACACACACCTTCTTACATCTTCTCCTGCGGAATTAGGGTTGCATTTCCCTCAGCCGGAAGTATAAAAGGCACTTCCACGTTGTTGCGGTGGCTGAGCCCACCTCTGGGCTGTGGCAGTCATGTGCCCATCAGGCACTTGCCATCCAGTGCGTGGATTTCCCTGCCCAGGACAGTGAGTCCGAGCGCGGGTCGATGGGCGGCACAGAGGTCTAAGCCGCATCCCACTGGGTGGCACCCTGGTCCAAACCACCTCCCCCTCATCCAGAGAGTTCTGTGTCGCTCAGTCCCCCATTGGCTCCCTCCTCTTCCCATTGGTTAGCGTTGTGTCCTCCCCTTTGGTTGTACCCTGCTGGCTGTTTCCCTTCTCCCCACCCCATTTCCCCGAGTATAAAATCCCCTTCGTGGACCCTCAGATCGCCTTTGGTCCCTGGATCTTCCAGAGCAATGAAGCTGCTGGAACCGATACCAAAGGTGCCTCTCTCTTCTTTGCTTCTGGGCGACACGAGCCAGCTCACCAGGCATCCTGAACGTGCCTCCTCCCACGAGGAACCAGCATGCGAGCACAGCTATCACTGATACCCCGCTGGACACGCTTCCCTTCCAGGGAGGTTTTGGGGAAGGACGCTGCGTCCCCTCTGACCGAGGGCATGAAACAGGACAGCATCACCAAGTGGTTTCTAGTACTGGGAAATATGATCTACTAGCAAACATGCATGTAGGGCTATGACTAGGAACATAACTTAGCATTTATGTTTGGGATTCTCTATCATACGTACGCTTCTACCAGCCAGCTTGTTTTTTCAGCAACATAGACTACTTAAGATAAATGTGTGGCTTTAGACCCTATCCTATGTAAAGTAAATGAAGTTTTTCAGTCGTTAAAAGGGAAAAAACATCCTTTTACCAATCAGCTTTTTTTAATCTTTCATCTGAACTGCTTGGATAATACTGTAGTGCAGAAGGAAATTACACAGGAATCTGAATCTTGCAAAAGAAAAATCAGAGTGAGTTGTAGAAACTACTTAAGTTACTTCTAAGAATGAGAACAGAAACATTTCTATATTATTATTATTGGTACTGTATACTTATGGTTAGTACAGTATTTTAAAAATTAGGATCTAATTGTAGCATACTGGCTCTGCAAAGAAGCTATAAAAGGACAGATACACAAGTTTTTCCCTATAAAAGAATAATCTGTTCACTGTCTTTTAAGTATCTTCTGTTCACATTTCATTCTCCACTAAAAATAAATGAAAGAGAACATATAACCACACAAAAGATCTGGCAATACTTATGCATCTGCTACCACCTGCTGACAAACAGCATTACTGACTTCATCCTAGGCAGTCTTAAAGAAGGAACTGCTATTTCCCTATAGGAAAGTTTCCACTTTGCTATGGTGGCTGACAGTAAAAGCTCCATGAATTTTTAATTCAGCATATTGTAGCCATAGTAAGCCAATAATTTCTTATTGCCCCATCTTGTCTGCATCACAGATTCACCACTGAAAAGCATATTCCACTCATATAGCAGTGACTGCATCCTGCATTCACTGAAGCCCTTCAGCTACTGCAGATAGTTTCTGAAGTCAATCACAAGAAACTCATTCCTCATTTACAAAACACAAAACCATTTAATTTATTATTAGCTGTAAGACTGTCCAGACAAGGCACAGAATGGGTCAAGTTGGAAGGGACCACAGTGGGTTATCTGGTCCAACCACCCTGCTCAAGCAGCGTCATCCTACAGCACACTGCACAGAATTATGTCCAGATGGATCTTGATTATCTCTGGTGAGGGAGACTCCACACCCTCTCTGGGCAATCTGTTCCAGTGCGTGGTCACCCCCACAGTAAAGAAGTTCTTCCTCATTCAGGTGGAACTTCCTGTGCATCAGTTTCTGCCCATTGCCTCTTGTCCTACCGCTAGGCACCACCAAGCAGAGCCTGGAAACGTTGTCTGACACCCTCCCTTCAGCTACTGACAAGACACTGATGAGGTCCCCTCTCAGTCGTCTCTTCTCAAGTCTGAACAGGCCCAGCTCCCTCAGCTGTTCCTCTTAAGAGAGATGCTCCAGTCCCTTCATCATCTTTGCAGCCCCCCACTGGACCCACTCCAGGTGCTCCATGTCTCTCTTGTCCTGAGGAGTCCAAAACTGGACACAGCACTCCAGATGTGCCTCACCAGGGCTGAGTAGAAGGACAAGATCACCTCCTGTGACCTGCTGGCAAAGCTCTTCCAGTGCACCCCAGGATACCTTTGGCCTTCTTGGCCACAAGGACACACTGCTGGCTCATGGACAGCTTGTTGTCCACCAGGACCCCCAGGTCCTTCTCCGCGGAGCTGCTTCCCAGCAGATCAGCCCCCAGCCTGTGCTTGTGCATGGGGTTATTCCAGTCTTGTTTTCCAATCCACAATGTGGGATTCATTCATCTTTTTTCCCCTAGTCTTAATTTTAAGACAATAATGTTAGTAGAAATGACCACTTTTCTATCACCTTATTTAATTTTACGATGCTTCAGGTGAAAGCCTTGATTAGCCTCCAGATATTTTTTTGTTGAGAGAAGACTAATAAAAACCTAAAGGGGGAAAAAAATTAAAAAGCCTCGGTTTCAGGTATCTCACACTAAATTGCAGAAGTGTGACAGTGAAGAGAGACCAGGTCACAGTGATGACCTGTATCTGGCTGTACAGTAAACTAAATTAAAGGAGTATCTGCAATATTTACTTATACATGCACTTCAAAACATTTTGAAAAAGAAAAAAAAGCCAAAACTTCATATCTGATAAGCCAAAATATCAGAAAAAAAAATATTCTAATGAAAGCTGAATGTGGAGGTATGTATTAAAGTATTGTTTGTTCAACAAATCTAATCCTTTAGAACAGATTTGGCTTAGTTGTTAGGAATCTGAGTTTGAAATGCTCTTTAAGTGGTAAGCCTTAGGAGTAGTTGGCTCTTCCAGAACAATATACATTTAGCAAATGGAGTTATAAATTAAGATGTTTAACCTGTGTCTTGTTCCCTTTCCATTGTAGTATTTTTTTTTCAACTTCCAAAGATAAAAAGTGTGTCCTTGAGCTCTGCTGTAGTGGCAAGAGCAGGAGGGGGCCCCGCTGCCTCTCGAAGTGGGCGGGGGTCGCGGTGGGCACTGCTTGGAGAGAAGTAGTGGTTTTCACTTGACTTAAGTTCCTGCCTAGAGAGCTCAACTGTGTTTGTTTTTAAAGAACTCCCAGGTGGGCTTAAAGCTCTTTTTTTCTTGCACTTCCATCGCTAAAGCCAACCCTGGGTATTGCTGAGAGAAGACCAAAAGCCAACACCAGTGCTGGGCCGCGGACCCAAAGCGCCGAGTCCAGCGGAACCGCACAGCGCAGATGGTGACACTGGTGGCCTCCCGACGTCAACTGCTGCAACCGCGACCACAGCTCCTTCCCCGCTCCGAAAAGCCAGGGCTGCTTCTCTCAGCCACCCTCAGGAGAAGGAGCCACCGGCGTGTGCGAAGCCACCTCAGCCCGTCCTCCAAAACACGGGCCATGTGCAGTCCCTTCACCTCGGGCAATGCGGGGCAGCCTCGCCCCCCGCCGCCCCTTTCCCGCCATCGCCCTGCAGAGGAAGCGGCGGCCCCCGACGTCTCGCGAGAGCCGGCGCTGCCGCCGCCGCCGCCATGGAGCAGCCGGTGCGCGGCCCGCCGGGGCTGTCGGCCGTGCTGGCGGTGAGGGGGAGCGGGGCCGCCGGACGGAGCGGGGCTGTCGGAGGGAGCGGAGCTGTCCGGCGGGGAGGGGGGAGGCCCTTGCTGGGGGCGCGCTCCTTGCCGAGCCTGGCGCGGGGGCTGCGGGGCGCGGTCCGAGAGCGAGAGCGCGTTCGGTGCGGGAGGAGCGCCGGTCGCCGTGGCCGCCCGGCGACGTCCCTTCCCCGCCGCTGCCTGACCCGCTTTCCCTCTGCCCGCAGAGCACGGACTGGTCCGAGCCCTGGCTGCTGGGGCTGGCGGCCTTCCACCTGCTCTGCTTCCTCCTGACGTGCGCGACCCTGCAGCACCGCCGGGTGCAGGTCGGGCACTTCCTCTGCATGGGTGAGTGCACGGGCGCACCGTGCGCTGCCGGGCGCCGCAGCAGTGCCTGCGAGCTCCTGTGTCTCTGCTAGCAATGCATGTGTCTGTCGGCGATGATCTGCGATAGAACCTGCTATGGCCTATAAATATGTATTTATTTTACTTCCAAGAAAATGTGTGAAGTAGTGACTTAAAACTGTGGCCTTAGTGAGGATCTGGGGTGAGTAAGGTTTCTTGCATGGTCATTGCCGTGTGTCTCACAGCTTCCAAATGGAGTGTTTCTGTTCTGGAGAAGCAGAAAAGAAATCGACTGAGAGCAGCACTTGCTTTCTACTCTGCCTTGTTCTAAGGCTGAATGTGGTCAGCTTTAGTCTCTGAAGCAAGTTCACCATATGCCCTGCTGGCAGCTGTGATAACAGCATGAGTAAGAGCAAGACTGGCTTGTACATTGCAGTAGCAACTTGTGTTGTCTCGGGGTTTATCAGCCTGAGAATCTGCACTCACCTTGCCTAGCCAAAGCAGTTATGGCTGACTGGCAGAACACAAACTAGCTTTGGTTTAAGATCACATGGATTTGGGTTAGACAATGTATTACGAGCAGTTTACTTTTAAAGCAATACCAAATCTAATATTTTTCTTCCGTTGTATAGCAGGCCTAGTGTACTGCGCTGAATATATCAATGAATTAGCAGCCATGAATTGGAGGTAAATGTTTTCACTTTTTTGAATAAAATTATACAACATAGCTTATAAGAAATAGTAATTATTAATAGCATAATTTATTGTATTGCTTAAAATCTGTTTATATGGATGCTTGTAAACTAAGTGGTCAAAGAACTGAGAGAAAAGCAGAGTGCTGTGGTTAAGGGGGAAAATGTGAACTTTGGGCTTTGTTTTTGTTGGATTTTCTTTGATATTTGTGTTTAATAGCTGAAGTTAAGAACCACTTCTCAAAAATCCCGCTGCTGCTTTATATACTTATATGTATAGAAAGCATTAACATTTGTCTGTTTTAGTAAACCTGTATACCAGAATTAAACTGATGGGTTTTTTTGATGTGCATTGAATTAATCTTTACCTGATATGACTGGAAGTAATGTGTTTAACACCACTTTATGCTGGCGTACTTGTAGTCTTTATGTTTCACTTCAGGCATACATGAGCTAACTAGAGCTTTGCTACATTTATTATTTCTGTTATCTTTTCTAATATAAGTAAGCAAAATACCTAGAAAACTAATTTCAGATGCTTCAAAATAGGCATGGTTTGTGGTGCACTCTTGTGATGTACTCTTATAGTCATGTTAGTAAGTTTTTACACAGTAAAACTGTGAAGAGAAAGACTAACGTTAATATTCATAACAGATGAGATATCAACTGCCTCTTTTTCCTGACTTAGTAGAGTAGAATGCTGGCCTATGCTTGGTGATCCAAAGATGTGGGTTGATGTGTACCATGTCCCTGTAGAATAGTGCTGGGAAGGTTGAATATGTGAACTACACTAAATAAAACTTCGTCTTTCATTTTCCTTGTATATTTTTCAGGCTCTTTTCTAAATACCAATACTTTGATTCAAGAGGAATGTTTATTTCACTTGTATTTTCAGCGCCACTGCTGGTGAATACTATTATAATTGTGGTATGTATGTGTTGATTCATATAGGTGCTTTCATTAAATGGGTAAGTAAAGGTATATGGATCACTTGAATTTAATAATTTACTTACTTTACAGGTCACCTGGGTTTACAGAACTTTGAATGTAATGACTGAACTAAAGATGCTACAGCAGAGAAGGAAAGCAGAAAAAGAGAAAAAGAAGTGAAAGCACCAAACACTGTTTTTCTTTCTTCAGTTGTAATAACACCTGTCTGGGTAATCAGTTCTTCTGTAAGGGTATGCAGAAACAGAAGTATTTTTGTGCCCACTGTCAAGAGGACTTTGTGGCTGTGGACATTGAGATGAAAGCAGGTATCTACAGTACAGTTGAATTGGCTGTGAAATTATGAAACCCAGTCTTAACAAGTCTTTGTGCCCTTCAGTGTAAGACAGTTTTCCACCATGACCAAGGCTGTTAGTATTGATGAGACACAATCTTCCTGTTTCCATTTGCCCGTGTATTTTTTAGCTATGTCTTTACTCTGTGCTTTTCAAGTATCAATTCTGCTGCTGCTGAAGCCAGTTGGAGCTGTGTTATGAATTACAGTAAATTAGAGATTTTATTCAGAATAACTCAGGAATCCATGCTTCTGTGAAGCATTTCACTTCTTTATAAATCAACTTTCATACTTCTATGTGTACTGTGTATGTATAAAATGCCAGTGGCATTTTATAAATAAAACTATCCACCCACTGTATTTTAAATTGAGTTAATTTGTATTCATTTTTAATCTGACTTTTTCCTTCTTTTTTTCTCATAAAAATTCCCAGTTTGGCAGATTTCCCAATTTCATTTGTGTAAATAATTCAAAATGATCTCTGCATTTCTTTTAATTTACACTTCATGTTTTTAAGGCTTCTAGATAAATAAATTTTTTTAAAACTGGATGAAAATTTTATAGTTTTGTGCTTTGTAGAACAGAAAGGAAGGGAAGAAACTTAGTAATGTTCTGTGCAATTTTGTTCCTTTTTAAATGGTTTTTTTAATAAATAATTTAAAATTAAAAATAGGTAAAAATGAAGAAGACTTCAGTTTCACTTCAAGTAGCCTGTTTTTATTAAATTAAGGTAATTGAGGAAGGATGTGCACACAGTGGAGGCTGTCCATATTTATTTTATTTAAAGTTGTATTTTTGTGTGGAGATGTACAGTTCTGTCTAAAATAGGTGTCATTTAAGACGTACGGAAGATGATCTACAAAACCGATCTTAGACTAATGTGAAAAACATGGGTACAAAATTGCAAAACACTAGTAAGTTTATAGGCTAAGGAGGTATTTGTGAAAATAATTTTAATTACTTGAATAGTCTTCACCGGAGTGGAGATACGGACTTGAGGATGAGAGCATCTGCATATCATACACAGTTTGCAAGTCTCCTAAATAGAGAAAAACTGGAACTCCTATTGGAACGGCAATGAGGTGTTAGTGTTGGATCCATTTCTTTACCTTTCCCGTGCCTCTTTGGCATTCTTTACCTACTCATTGCTCCATCCAGAGCTACTGACAGCTAGACTATTTTATATAAGCAAACTAAATAGACGCAGGTTTGTGTGTTGTCCCATTCTGCTCCAACTCCTGGTGCAGTGTTGGGTGATGTCAACTGCACAGAGAAATCTCAAGTGGTCTGGTAGATAATGTGTGCCTTTTGGGTAGGAGTGAAGAGAGTGTCCAAATGACTGCCAGGTGGGCTGTGGCAGCTGTCACCAGGACCAAAGAACAGACCTTCTTGATTTCATATAAATAGGATGTTGTCCTCCCAGCCTGGTTTATAAAAGTTCAGTCTTGCTTCTACAATTTGATGGGGAGAGGTGCAATTTTCACGTATGGCCCTAAGCATGACCACTTAAATGTTGTGCTCCTGATTTTCATGTTGAAAACTGTTCTGCAACCATATCAGTACACAGTTGTTTTAGTGTCACACACTTGAATACTTCATACGGAGCTACCACCTGTTATCAAGTAACCTTCGGCTTCACAGTGTGAAGTGTATAAATTTGATTCACAGTAAGTGAGGAAGTTCAGAGCAGCTAAGCAACAAGTTTCTTGCAATGGAAAGCAATATGCTTTATTTAGTACATCCAAGGCAAACTTTCTCCAGATAGTTTGGTATTTTGTCTGTCTTGTGTGTGAGGTTGGAAAAAAGATGGGTAACATCTTGGTTTAAAAAGCATGATGGCATTTTTTTGTCTTCTAAAAGTATTGTTGTGTGAAAATATAAACAGTTCCAAATTCAAAAATTGTATCAATATTTTTCCTGAAGGATAAGCATCTCAAAATTGTGACTTTAAAACCTTCCCTGACTCCTGCAACTACAGTAAGTAAATGTAACAGTTATATGAGATAAATTTTCACAAACACAAAAATGTGGTTTCCATATATCACAAAAACACGTGGGTTGAAAGAGACCTTGAAGATCCTCTCATTCTGATCCCCCAGCCGTGGTCAGGGATTCCACCCACTAGACTGGGTGGCTCAAGACCCAATCCTACCTGGCCTGGAACACTTCTACGGAATGGCATCCACAACTTCTCTGGACAGCCAGGGCTCACCATTTTCTGAGTGAAGACTTTCCCCCTAACAGCTAATCTAAACCTTCCCTCTTTTAGTTGAAAGCTGATCCCCTTTGTCCTATCACTACATGTCCTTATAGAAAGTCACTCTCCCTCTTTTTTGTAAGCACCCTTTAATAAGTACTGAAAAGCTGCAATGAACATCTCTGGATGACAGCCCTTCTTTTCGTGTTGACTGCACCACTCAGCTTTGTGTCATTTGCAAACTTGCTGAGGGTGCACTGGATCACATTGTGTCATTGATAAAGACATTAAAGGGCACCACTGCCAAGACAAGGGCCCTGAGGGACACTACTTGTCACTGGCCTCCACCTGGACATAAGCAATTGACTACAATCCTCTGCTTGTGTCCATCCAGCCAATCTCTTATCCACGGAATAGTCCACAGTTCAAATCCATCTCCAGCTCAGTGACGATGATGTGTGGGACTGTGTCACAGGCCTTGCAGAAGTCTCTGTAGATGACATCTGTCAGTCTTCCCCTGTTGATTGTTGCAGTCGCTCCATCATAGAAGGGTGGGTCAGACAGGATTTGCCCTTAGTGAAGCCTTGTTGGCAGTCTTGGATGACCTTCTTGTCTTGCATAGGCATGTGTGTTTGTCAGCAAAATATTCCCGTTTTCTACATTTCAGAAAGACTCACCTGTATTCTTCTCTAGCTAAACTTGCCTAAGAAACACTAAGAGCGAAGTTGTTGGTTTACTTCGCTGTTTTTTTTAAAGTAGGTACCATAAACCATAAGGGAAACCCTCAGTAAGTGAAGCGTGACTTTTTCATCACGAGTCTGGATTTATGAAGTGATAGTGCAGTAGCATTAAGTATGGGCTTACTTGCTGACAAACCAAAATAATTAGATCATGAATTTAGAGGCTGTTTTGCCTGCTTAGAATTTGTATGTGTAAGTGAAGGAGAGCCAAATTTTTAAGTCTGGTGGAATACTTTTGCTTTTAATTGGGGAACCTGAATTTAGGTTGCTTGCAAAAGAACCAGTTTATTTCTCTTTTGAACGTGCATACAGAAAAGCTGGTAGCTGCTCAGCTGGGTCCTTTGGAGAGTGAGACAAGACAGAGGTGATTTGTTACTGGTCTGTGTAACTTGCAGGCAGTGACTCAAATCTTCAGCCTGCCTTAATGTGTCTTTCCATGACAGCACATGGTGTCAGCTTCATGGAAAAACATTACAAGGGAGAAAGTAATATTAACCTGGCAACTTTATCAGAGTAGAAGATAGTTTTGTTGCACTGTGAAATAGTGATAATCTGTAAAAAGAGAGATTATCAGAAATTAATTGGTGAATTTGCTGGAGTTTGAGGTTGGCCTTGTTTCCTACGAAAAAGTAATAACTGAGGTGAGATGAGTTTCCAAAAATGAGAACCTAGAATGCTCTATTTTTCCATAACCACTGAAATACTATATTCTCAATGTGGGATGTATTTTCACCTCTCTTTGGTCCAATGAATCTCATGATTCTAGACAAAATGGAACAGAGGCAATAGGGGATTTTAAATGTCTCTTCCTCAGCAGTATTTCCTAGCCTAGTAGGTACATTGATCTCCATCTCCAATAAAAAACCCACCTATCTCTGAAAGGCAAAAAAGGACAGTGAATTGAGGTCTTCTACATCCTTGAGTATATTCTAAACAGAACTTTGAAAGACAGTCTTAGTGCTTTTCAACAGCTGTATCTTGAAAGGAGGGATCCACTCTGGAAAACTGTGTTTGAGTTAGATGGAAATCTGCTGTGGCTGTGGATCCTAAATGGAGGAAGAGTTTACAAAGAGTTGCTTTGTGGGTGTTAAGAATCATAAACTCAGGTCTTGAACTCCATTTTTATAGGAACTGAGATTTTCAGGGAAAAGAGTAGTGATAAGTAAGATAGAATACAGCTGTATTGTAGGAAATTTCTATTTCTTCAAATACAGCTAAACATTTTTGCTTACTTTTATTTTAAGCTTATTTAAACCTTCTGGATGCAGTCCTGTAGAATGTGCTCTAGGATGACCGTGCTTGAGCAAGGGAGTTGGGCAAGGTGACTCAGTGCGGTCCCTTCCAATGGGACCCATTCTGTGATTCTGTAATTTTTCACTTCAGGTGAACACACCATTTTCATAATTAATGTATCAAAGTATGTTTTTTTGTTTAGGGAACACAAACACTGTTTATATTTCTCTATTTAAATATTTTTAAAATATTTTAAAATATGTTTGAAATATTTTAATATGTTTCAACTAACTACAAGTGTTGATGTGTTTCTGTCCATCGGGGACAGTGCAGGTAACCAAACTCACCACTGGATGTCACTATCTCACACGCAAAAGCTGGCTCAACGCTTTCCTTCTGAGAGGGTTCTGAAGAGCTGCTCACCATAGCTTCATAAATTCTGCACCATTTTGGAATGACCAGGAAGCCTTGAACTGTAGCCTCTGAAAGCATAAACTGTTACCTGACCTCTGAGCTACATCTTGAGCCACATTCAGGTGTTTATTGACACTCTTGCTTTTTACATTAAAAAGCAGCAGTGATGAGGTACCTATATACTGAGTCAGGAAGTATATATGGGTTTTAAAATTTCTTAATGCAGCAAGGGAATAAATACCCTGTTTGCTCATCCATACATTTAATGAGGTGGATTCTGTCTTCAACCAATTAAAAAGTAATATAACAAAAATAATTACATTATTGTGTGAGCAATATGCAGGAAAGTTTACTGAAGCAGTCCAGTTCTCGAACTGATGGAGCTTATGCATGTCCTCTGTTTCTTTGTGATTTACCACTGCATAGTACAGTATTACCACATCTGTCCTTGGTACGTGACAACTGGCAGTCACTTAAAGTCATGACCGAGGTTCTCAAAAGTCACTTCAGACTTTCTCCACCATCTGGCAAACAGTGCTTTGGTGTGTTCAGAGGCTTTATGACTTCATTTGAGAAGGTCTATATGCAGTGTTCTCCACGTGATGTTCTCCTTTGTGTACCAGGTTTTGGGCCTGGTTTTATTTACCTTTGGAATTCATCCGAGTTCTATTTTCCACACACCACCTCTTGAAGAATATAGACTTACAGTTTGAATGGACTTTGCCCCACTTCCATGAATTACATGCATTCACATTACAACTCTTAAAAGATTAGGCAATTATAATGCAACGTGCTTGAGAAATGCCAGCCTCATAAATCAAAATTGATGTGTTTTGTGGACCTCTTTTTTATAATCTATCTTCTTCTAACCAGTTCCTCCAAATTGTAGCCATACTTACACCACTGTTTTGCTCTAACACCAAACCAATGTTGTACTGAATAGAAAATATCTCAGAGGACTCAAAAGGAAGGCCTCTATATTTCCTATATTTGTGTTTATTTTTTCATATAAATATGAACTGTAGGGATCTTTCTCATATAGTTTCAGAGGTGTAATGATGCCAGGAAAGGAGCTGTAACTGGTAATATGTTACACTGCTACAAGCTCTAATTTTAAGGGGTCCCACTGAAATCATGGTCCTGTTTTCTTTGGCACTGTCTAAAGTTACAACCAGTTGAAACTAACAGGGCAGGATCAAATATGTTGCCTTTTTCATCTGAAAATGTTGTAATAATTAACAAGGCATTCAGCAGAACTGATTGAAACAAGGCACATGCCTTAAAATGGACAAGTTCCAAGTGTCATTTGCAATAGACTTGTTAATCCAGCCCTGAATCAAAGAAATACAATCTTGTGTACCTTTCTTCCCTTCTATTCCATCAAGAAGAGTTTGCACAGTGACCCAGGGGGAGGCAGAATGAGATTTAGCTGGACAAAGTGGCATCTAGGGTAGGACCCTTCACTGAAATCACACTCATCTGTCAGTATTAGAACTGTGTGGTAAACACACCTGAGTAGTTTCAATCAGCAGAGGAGGATGTGAAGTTTTTCATATAATCAGAACCAATACACCTTGATCCTAAAGAACACTAAACTTGGAAGGGTTTTAATATGGTAGGACCTACAAGACACTAACCATTTAGGCCTGTAACTCTAAGAGTAATGTCACTGATAAAATGCTCATCACCTTGATTTAGGGATTAGTGAGAGTAATCAGCTTCCTATAGCCATCCTAGAGAGAATGTGATTTTTAAGGTCTGTCCTCAAGCAAAATCAGCACAAAAATCAGGAAACTGATGTACTAAACAAATAACTTGGGAGCTTTTGTCTCTTTATTGCAAAGTATTTTCTATCAGAATCCAGGGAACTGTAAGCTTTTGGTTGTTTAAATACATTCGATCCACAGCGGTGTTGTAAAATGGGCTTAGAAACAGATTTAATGGCTTTACTTAAAGGTGTTGGATTTGTATGTTAATTGATAGTGAGAGCTTTTGTAATGAATCACAGGCTGTTTTTTTTAAGTCCCAGAGTCAACACAAACAAAACAGTTCAATTTTATCTTTTTTGTTGTTTCAATGTCCTTAAGTCCTAAATTAGACAATTAATTCTACAGTAATTACCAAAAAGTGGGACACAATATCCATCTGATTAAAAAGAGCTAATTTATAAAAAAGGCTTATGAGACTGATTTCTTTCTAGCAAATTGCTTTATTGATTTTTACCATCAAAAATTCAAATAGATTAGTAAATAGTGTATATTATACAAGTTTTCTCTTCCTCCATCTTGTAGGAAGAACAAATGTAAAATGCAAAAGTGGCTGACTGGATTTATATGTAAGCAACCAATGACAATTATAATGGTATATGATTTCCATGTAATTCTCTTAGAAGTAAAAATATTCCAAAATATTATTAAATAGAGGTCCTTCAGAAACTGAGTTGTCAGTAACTTTGATACTTCCAAAAAACAACTTGTAAATGTACAGAAAACATAGTTTATACATGAGCTGTGGTTCCCTAAACCATTAACTTGCATAAAGTTTATAAAAAGTTTAGCAAGTTTTAATTTGAATGAAATATACTGAAGATACTAATTTATACATTTATGTCAAAAGAAAAATTAAGTTTTTCCTCCAAGCTCTGAAGAAACTCACAGAATGACAAATTATTCTGAGTTCAAAGAGACCCAAAAGTTCTGAGTTCAAAATTCAAGTCCGCTGGAATTTTGTAGAATTATAGAATGATTGGATTGGAAGAGTCTTTGAAGATCACCTAATTCCAACCCCACTGCTGTGGACAGGGATGCCACCCACTATAACAGGTTACTCAGAGTGCCATCCAACCTGGCCTTGGAAACTTCCACAGCTTCTCTGGAAAACCTGTTCCAGTGTCTTACCATCCTCAAAGTGGAGGATTTCTTCCTAATGTCTAATGTAAACCTACTCTCTTTCAGTTTGAAGTCATTCTGCCTTGTCCTGTCACTACAGGCCCTTGTCAGGTCTCTCTCCAGGTCTCTTGAAGGTCCCCTTTAGGTACTGGAAGTTGCTGGTCTCCCCAGAATCTTCTCTTTTCCAGGCTGAGCAATCACAAGTCTCTCAGCCAGTTTTCAATTTAAGACTTTCAAGACTTCAACATTAATAGAAATCATCCAAAAAGACAGTCTTAAGCAGAGTGAAATACACTGGAGTCTTTCAGATTGTTTTTGTAGTACAAATTTCAAGCCATATCAATGTATTTATAATGTGAAATTCAGTAAAATTAATGCACCTAAAGACAACTTGTTGTGTTTCTATCATGATCAAGAAATACAAATGCCGAGTAAGATAAAATTACAGGAGGAAAAAGGATATTATTATCACATTTTTTGACTGACTGCTCCTTTAATTCTCGTGTATGTTAATATATATCAATATTGACAAATTCCAGCCTGCTATAGCTCAGGAATGTCACCAAAAATCCTTTCAATTGAAAATTTGAGACCTTGTCCTCTCAAATAAAAGGAACTTTCTTTTAAAGTCTAGCTGAATCTTCACACGAAATATTGAATGAAAATGCTGAAAGTATGCTAATTGCATTAAATTTGATATTCTATTATTATTATTACTACTATTTATTTTGTCTAGCAAATGATAGGTTAAAATATCAGAGTATCATAATCAATTAAACAACACCAAAGCTTTCTTGCTTACTTGTATGTGGCAGCCCAGAGTATTCCTCTGACCGTCCAGGGGGGTCCGGAGCCCTGCCAGATAGTCTCGGAACTCGAGAAGAAAGCCCAGAATTCTATGTTTGATCCGTGTCCTTGGAGAAAACTGCCCACATTGAGGGAAGAAATACAAAACGGAAAGAAAATGTGTAATTAGCTTATCTTATCACTGGGTGAATGTAGGTTTTAGATTTATGGAGGTATGAGAGAAAAAAGAGCAAACATGGAGGGCAAAGGGCAGTGCCCCTTCCCCTTCTTCTTTCTTCTCTCCCCTCCATCTTCTGCTGTGACGAATGTGATGGGTATTGGTGGAGGTAGCACTGTCATGTTAAGAAAAGGTAGAAATTAATTGGGAAAAATTGATAAACAATAATACGTTGTAGAACTTGGTTGGTTTTCCTAAAAGAGATAAAAAGGTGAAGACAGCCTTCTCGGGCGTCACTCCTGCGATGTATCTCGGCGGAGCAGGTCGCTGTCGGCCAGCTCCAGACACTTTGAGATAAGAAAAAATAAACAACCTGAACACGAACTCGCAGGTGTCTCCAGTCTTTATTGGCTCTGGCATGGGACTTTCTAAGATCAAGAAACAGCCATAAAACATCATAAAAAACCCTGGAAAGCTATACTTGTATGTATGCTCACTAGGTAGAGGCATATTAATTCAATTCCAATTTTCAACAATCATTGTCATTCAATATCATTATCTTTGATCATTACTGTAGAAGATACCTTTTTAGAGTGGTCATCTTATTTAAATTTAACCCAGTAACATGATGTACTGTAGCTGTATTAAGTCATCAAAAAAAAAAGACCAAGTGGAGAATATACATAATTGTTTCAATTAAATACATAACTGGCCATATTATATCTTGGCTAGAAAGTGATCAGTTTGTTTTGTAACCCTTAGAGGGCTCCATTGCTACGTAGGACTAGAACATAGACTAATTTTGTCATCTTAACATATTCTGACATCTACTGTAATTTAATTTAGGCCTTACATTAACTCTGTTTACAGGGGTTTAACTGTGTACAGGACCTTCCAAGTTGGTTAAAAGGTCTGATGACGTAGATTTAGGATTGTGAGATGAAGGAGAACGCCTACAATGCTGTTATGTGTAGTTTTACTGCAATTAGTATCAAAAATGTGAGAAGATTCTCAGTTCCCAAATTTCAAAAACATGAGGACTCTAATCTAAAGGCAAACAACTAAAGCATGACTTAATAATTTCTCACTATTTTCTGAATCCTTCACTGTCCATTCAGAATGTCTGTGTCTAAATTACAGCATTGCAGTAATTTTCTCTTTAACGTGTTGAGGCAGGGTATTGCCTCCAAACAACAAATCTCTTATGGGGGAAGAAGCCTAAGAGTACTTCCTTTTTTATCTTCCAGGGGATTCAAATGTGATTCTGCTCCTTTCTGGAGGCACAAAACTGGCTAAGACTAACGACAGCTCCATCAAAGGCCTGGCACCACAAATACGAAGTGTTTGATGTGAAAGAGAGGAAAGAGCATGGGTGTGGTAACCGTTAACTTCCATCCACGTTTCACCTCTCTAGAAGATGCTCTTTTAAAGGCCAGAGTGAGGGCTGCCACAGTAACTGAGACATAAGAGACCTTGAAGGACAATTGTAACTTCAGACTGTTCCTGTAGGATGCTGTGCACAGCAAATGGGAAGGGGTTGGGAATAGAACCCCTGTGCAGAAACAAATCTGGCATGTATAGAAACAGAGCTGGGGAAAATTAAGCATTGAAGTTAAATGTGCTTTTGTTTGTTTAAAGTGTTTGGGGGTTTTGTTTTTGTTTTGTTTTTTTTTAATCTAATATTTGGAAGGAAATGTTAAGAAAACCAAACCAATAAGCAGAGGAAAAAAATACATGGAAGAAAAAAAGCATGGGATAAGGTGAACATTTTAGTGGTAAGTGGTGGATACAGGAGAGCAGCCATCTGGGACAAGGAAAGGAGAAGACAGCTATCTGAAGGAAAATAGAAATGGACAGAAAACAGCCTGCCTGCTTTCTCTGGGAAAATCCTCCGCAAGAGCTCTTGTGCAAGGGACCCAAATGATGCTGTGCATGTAAACTGGAAACTTCTAAACCCATCAGATCATGACAATGAAAGCTGTTTTTCAGAAATAGCAAGCAAACACTTAATATATTGGTCAGTGCTGAGAGTTAAAAGCCATTAAACCTCATACACTGCCTCTAGCACTCTGCTGAACAGGGAGACTGACCACAAGATACTACTCCTTGTTCCTTTACTCTTTGGACTAGGGTGTGCTTTACAAGTCAAAATGCTTCCTTCAGCTCATTGGATCTAGAGCATGAAGACATCAGCCATGACCATTTTAGCACACAAATCTGGCACCCTTGTCTTTGCCAGGATCAATATGTTGCTGTGCATTTTCATATTCACCTGATTTGAGCTCACCAAAGTGAAACCTCTGACAACATGGTCTCTTCCTCAACTGCCTTTCCATTGCCATGGGAATGGGAAGTCCTGTCTTGGTCCACCTAGAAGGACCTAATGGGTTTCTTACAACAAGCCATGCTCTAATCACTGCAGGATTCAGTATCAGGAGACTACTTCAGAAGGCCTCAGGTTGACCCTATGTCCTGGAGAATGCTAAATGATCTCCCTAGAGAAAAAGGGGAAACTGCCCATCTTGCTAATATTCTCTCGTAGTCTTGGTGATAATGGAATATATAAACCAAAAAGTATTTATAAATTTTATTTATGTATTTATTAATATTAATTTTTATTTTTGAAGGTGTTCATTTTCCAAGAGAAGAGAAAAAGAAAATAGGTATCCTGGCAAGAATTGGATGTTAAGGGTACGAAACCAGAATTTTATGCCATCTTAATTGAAAGTATTTGTCTAATACTCATAAAACTCCTATCTAAAATACAAAAATAAGGTTTTAAAAGTTAAATGAATGAATGACTGCAGTGCTAGTAGGGATAGAATAGTTTAATGTGAAAAATATATATGGGATGTATTAAAGTTACAGCAAATTTAAAAGAAATAGACAGGAAGGAAGGAAAATTATTGCATGAATCATACTCCCTTGGGTAACAGTGTCAGCAGACTTGAAATCATCATGTTGCATAGGACAAACAGATGAGCAAATTGATGAGTAACTGACAAAAACTTTTTTTTCCTGAACACTGAACTGGCAAACAGCTCTTTTTATATAATAAAGATGTGAGGTAATCACTAACATCTCTCTGAAAGTCAGAGCTATAAAGAAGGATATAAAGGAGCAGATGCTGTGTTATGATAATGCCCTAACAAATGGCTTCTGTAGCAGCCATGCTACTGCAAAATGCTTCTTCACAGACCTATTTAATCACAGGGGATAGACTTTGCCCTTACTACTTTAAAGCAGGTATTTATGGCATGGTTTAGCCGTTAGGCTTGTTTCAGTTTATATACCCCGTGGCTCAAATTTCTGAACCAGAAGGGTTTGAATTTAGGCTGATCTCTTGGTGGACCCAGATTTGTTCCTCTGTTGGGCAGTTTGAGAGCCAGCACATAAGCAGTTTGGATAATCAAGGTGTATAGACAGGCCTTAGGCTGACAGGATAGACCAGTATTTTTTAAAACTCTCGGAAACTTCCTTTTGTTAATATCTGTCTCAGTGTGATCTCTCACGTTATTTTTTTAGTTCTTTCTTGGTTAGGCAGGGAGGTAATGGATCTGATGTATTTTACTCTGCAAGTTTGTATTGATTGCCCCTACATTATATGGGCAATGCCAGCAATTCCCATCCTCAAGCAGCACTTCAGTGAACCCTGGAAAGTCTCTGCACAGAACTAGCAGTATGTTATTAGAACAAAATTATAATACTAATATGAAAAAAAGAAAAACCATATACAGAAATAATTTGCCAAAGCATTAGCACAGAGACACCTACAAGGAACAAGATGGACACTGAGGAGATACAGAAGACAGTAGAGACCAGATGGGAGCCGGTGGGAATACTCCCTTTTTTCCTCTTGTTTTTCTTAAAACTTAGTATTTTCCTCTCAAATGAGATTTACAGCTTGAAAATACTGATAAGCGCTGCACTACAGCAAGATTTCAAGACCTCTCATGTCTCTTAAACATTGTACATTATGCAGTGTATGAATTTTAGTGATGATTTCCTGAGTTGTAGTTTAGGATCAAAAGATAAAAGGTTCCCAAAAAGGGTGTGAGAGCAGTTGTAGCCTCTCTGCAATGTCAGAGTATGCTCTTAGTGGTCAGGATGGAAATACAAACAGTAAGGTATGAGGAAGATAGAAAACAAATATAATCTATGTGGCTAATATTCCAAATGAAAAAAAAAAAAGACAACATGATAATTGGTAACAAAATTAGACCTCCTTTGGCTACAAAGGAGGGCCACAAAAATGATCAGAGGGTTGGAGCATCTCTGTAATGCCCCTACCCACTCAGCGAGTGTAGGGTATTACAGAGTGTACCCAATCTGTAATACCCCAACCCTACTTTAGGGGAAGATCATTTGATATACTCTGGGCAGTGCACAGGAGTAACAACAAAAATTCTCAGGAGCTCCAAAAACAAATCAGTCATTAACCCACAGAGGGCTAATATCCTTTTCCCCATTAACCCCTTCTGAAGTTCGGATTGATTTTCTAACAGAGAAAACCTTTCAACAGGTCTGGGTTACACCAGAAAACCTTTTACCAGGTCTGATGTGCTCAGGTCTTCTGAGAGGAGAAAGATTTTAGCAGTGAGGAGCAGTAGAGGTCAGGTGTATCCCATGTTGCCATGATCTTCTGCTGGAGATTTTGGATTCAACCAAAAATCAGTTCTCCTTTGTCTGGCACTCTGGCTGTTATCCCTGTAGAAAAACCTCCTCACCACTTCTCACAGAGTAATTCTGTGTGGAGAAACACAATTTATCATTATCATTTACTCTGGGCAGCACGTGGGAGAAAAAAACCTCAGGATGTTCAATAGCAGTGAGGACTGAGGAATTTGGATGATAAAGAACTGGTCTTTGTTTATACAGATTCCTATGCAGTTTTTAAGGGGTGTGCTGAGAGGCTCCCTTCTTGGGAACAGAACCAAGACCTCATCCTCTGTTTATCTTTGTTTGTACTTCAGGACAGTGGTTGTGACTTGGGCTTTCTGTAGGTTTTGCCACAGCAGGGAACTCCACCTTCTTCCAGACCTGACAGTTCTGGTTCTGCCTGCAGGCTCCAAGCAAACTGAAGATGCAGGACAGGACATTCTCATTGAAGCAAAGAAAGAAATCAAATAAGCTCACATACTGCTTTCCCCTCTTGATTCTGAGTTCATCTCAAGATTTTATGCCCTGCCACCCTACTTTTCAGGCAGGAATGATTATCTCTTTCCCTTATTAGAGTTTAGGGTTATCTACTTCATTTATTAATAAATTAGAAACCTGTTATACACTGTGGAGTGGACATCACCTTGTCTATACAATACTGTCATTTTTCAACATTAGAACTCTGCTTTATCTTTTCACTGTGTAGGTTATGTTTCCTAATTTTTCAGAAGGATAAAAATAATTGATTTATAAGGACAGATTATGATATTCTGGTACTAGGAGCTAATAGGAGGGAATAATTAGTAAAATAAAGGCTCTGTTGGTCCAGGCCAAATCCATTCCAGTGCTGTGTCTCCATGGCAAATAGCAGTTACTTTGTGAAGCTTGTAAGAACAAAAAATCCCATGTCCCAGCATCCCACCACACATCACCTTGTAAGTTTTGTTGTGGGACATCCTGATAAGAACACAACTGTTAAATAGCCTTTGATGTACTTTCTTTCCCCATACAAATGTCATCAATTCAGTGAATGCTTCAGGGCAAATTCAACAGTGTGTTCTTCTTGGGGATAATCTTCAAGGATATTCACTCACCTTTTGTGAGATGCAGAGAAGCTGTAGTCCACATCTTCCTTTTGGAAGGTGAACTAAACCCATTGGGTATTTATAGCCTAAGTGAACCTGCTGAAAAGCATGGGATCAAGTCCAAACTCAATGAGTTCAGTTTTTTAACTTATTAAAAATTTTAGTAGAAATAATGCTAATTTGGTTGAAGTTCTTCAGCATTTTCCAAGCTTTTAATGATCCCAGGTCAACTCTGAAAGCAAAGTACATAAATAATGTGATTTTGATATCATGTTCCAAATAACTGGACTATCTGGTTCCTGTTTAAAATGATAGGTGGATGCCGATCTGATTTGCTACCTTAGTGCTTGACAAATTCCATGTGAATAAATAATGTGTCTACTTTCTTGCCCTCCTAAGTGGGGGTGAACGGGATTTTTTTT
>VYXC01012580.1:323780-383069 GCA_013397175.1 Platysteira castanea | reverse complement strand
TTTTTGAGGAAGTATATGTTGCTAATTGATTTGAACTGGTATTTCGGGATGTTTTTTTGTTTGGGTTGAGTTGGATTGGTTTTTAGGAATAAGCTCTTTTGAGTAACATTTTTGCTGGTAGAGCTTTCTCAAGTCTAAGCTGAAACTGCTGGTCATAAGGATCAGACAGAAAGAGATGGAGGGAACCTCCTGATAACTCACAGCTCAAGGAATGAGGGACCCTCATTTAGAAAGTGGTGTAACTAGACTCACTCACAGTCCTGGCCTGGGTAGGACATGAGCTTGAGACTCGCCACAGTGGAGTGTACTTACCCACAGCCTCTTAGAACTTCTTGGGCAGCCTGTTCCTTCTATCTCCTGTCAAGGGCCCTAGAGGGAGAGCTCAATTATTAGACAAGGAGAAAGCCTGGTTCAGAGTCTAACCTGCTGGGACAAGGTGCACCTGCAGTCATGGCTCTTGGATCTCTCCAACCTTGGTGAACAGTCTAGACATCAAAATACTCCAGAATGAGGCTCTCTATTGTATTTTGTTTTGCCTGTAAATGTTAATAAAGGATATATATTTTGGAAATGCTTTAAGGAACACTTGAATAAATCTTAAGTCATTCTTTAAGTATCACACTGAAAATAGATGGACAGTTTTTTATTTGGATTACTAAAGAAACAGGAAGAGAAATCGCTGAAAAATATGCTTAAAAATTAGTAGAACTAGTTTAAATGTTCATAATATTTTGGCTAAAACCAAGAAATCTTTGAACCAAGGTGTCAAAAGATACAGTAGCAACCATTCAGAGTTAAAGCTACGTTATTTTTTTGAAAGATTGCTCTACAATTTTAAGGAAAAAATATTGTGCTGCAAAACGCTTGGATATTTGCATAAATTTTAAAAATAATCTAGTTTCTTTCCTGATTATAATTATTCATGTACATGGGAAATTGTAAGGTGATGAATGCTAATATGTACAGTAAAAATAACTACATCCATATGGCAAGGAAGGACTATTGCTAATCTTTTTGTAACAGCTTAAATGATCATTATCCTTGCATTTGTTGATAGGTTTTTCCTGCTTAACTGTTGAAAACATTTTAGTACTGTATGGTGGCTTTTCTCCACGTTTACATAATATTTTTTTCTTGCTGCAAGAGGGAAAATTTACATTAAGCTTCATATATAGTAATAGACATTTATTGTGCATGTGGGATTGATTACTTTAACACATGAGAAAGCTAGACCCTTAAAATATACAGAATATCGTAATTTTCCAACACATTATTTACTCTGTGCTATTAAATGCTCCGCTGTTGGTTGGTTTCAATATTCTTGATACTTGAATTTTTTGCTATGAGAACATAAATTAAGTCTCAATGCACAGGTGTTTCTGAATGTCCATCAGTGTTGCGTGTATTGCTGTAGTATTGTTTCATTTAACAGTGTCAATCTCACTGTGAAATTTTGCCTGAAGCTCTGGCAAAGACATTCACAGTAAAGGTATTTTGAAAAATGGATGAATTTTTAAGGTTTGTAATTTTGGTCTGAATAGGTTGTTACAAATTCTGAGCTGCTTTTCCCAACCAAAATTATTATCTGAAATTAGCCAGATTATTTTTCTGGGGGGAAAAAAGGAAAGTTGGGTTGGGATTTTGCACAATATTTTGACCCTTAGAATTGCACAAACTTTGATGTTGTTTCCAAAAACCTGAAAGCAAAGCTGTATAGTATACATTAGAAATTGTAAAATCAAGATGAGAGTCTTTTTTTCAGTGTGAGAACTTCTACTAGCATTACCTTAAAAGTTCTCATTTCCTTTAACTATAAAAAGTAGAGCAGTTCAGATCACAACTTTAGGGTCAAAGTTATGCCTAAAATTCTCTTACAGTCTGAGGACAAAATCTGAGAAAACTTGAGCTGTGATCCTCAGGAGGGGCATTGCTTAAGCAGTGAAGGGAGCACCAACTTCAGTAAAGCATAAGATTTCCCCCATTTGTTCTCGGATTATATATGCATTTCCCTTGTGTGTGGATCCCAGTCTCATTCCATCCCCAGAATTCTGACAATAAAATTCAGGTAGCCTTCATCTAACAACAAACTCTAGCAATAACCAGTTTTGTTTGTTTTTTGATATTTGAAAGGAATCAGATGACAAAACTCTAGACAAGTAGTTAACTAAAGTTTCACATTGTCATGTTAGAAACAAAAATGTTTGAAATGTGATGACAGAGAAGCTCACAGCCGCTCTATTAAATACAGCACCATCAAAGGCAGGGTGAGAAAGACACTTGCTGCATAGGATGTCCTCTGAGTGGGTGCAGCATAGAAGGAGTTGTCTTCAGGTCCTATCAGACACTGCTCTTGCTCTTCCTGCTAGCTGGGAAGAGAAGTTGCACACCCACAGTGTATGAATTCCTGGTGGGCAGCAAGTGCTGGAAGACTCCAAGTAGAAAAGGGGTGCTGTATGTCACCAAAAGCCAATATGCTTTTCATCCTTGCATAAGGGAGATGTGAAAATGACTGGTGGGCTGCCTGAATAATATTTCTGAACAACTGATTGTGCTTTATTTGCCACAAATTTTATTAAACCCTAAGGCTCTGCTCTTGTACATGACATTCCTTTTACTGACCTTGAAAACATCTCAGAAAGATTAATAAAGGTTACTACATTCTATACAAAAAGACAACACATAGAAAGTTTAGGGATGTCTCTCAGGGGGAGAGAGACGTGAGAAGATGTTTTTCTCAGTCAGCAGATAGCTGTTGCTCCCCACCTGCAGGTGACCATTAGCGTGGGAAGCAAAGGGTCACTTACTCTTTTCCTGGGAGGATGAATTAATATTAAATCTATCTTGGAGCAAGAAAGCACACTACACTATGTGGTTAAATGAATTCTAAGTCAACAAAAAAAAATACATTACAAATATGTCAGATGTGGCTGCAAAAAAGCTTCATCTGAATTATTTTTCTGGTTAGTCGTTGGTGGTGGGTTACTTACAACTGCAAATTTAAACATCCATGATTAATTAAATATATATCTCTTACATCTGACATTTTCATATTTAGTATGTAACTGTTAAAGTTTAATAAGCAATTAAAATATGCATTTAGATCTTGACTTCTAACTGTTTATTCTGTAAGAACTGAAATGGTTAACAATGTTTAATGGTTTTTCATTTAATTTAATTTTATTTGAACAGTTATTGGAGAACCCCTTTGCTATACTAAATTTCATTGCATGGAGAAATCTTCATTACAATGGTGTCATAAATACCTCATTTATATTCAGCATTTACAATTTTGCCTTTCTGCCAAAATCAGCTTTAATCGTAAAATAAAACCAGGCTCTTTGTACGAGACACTTACTCCAAGGTTACCACTGTTAGACAGTCAAAACACTGTTTTCCATCTAACACCATGAAAGCCTTCACAAAATATTGTTTTCTTGTCACGCAACCTTTTGGCTGTAAGGTCTCAAAATTTTCTAGGAAATTTTAAAATTAATCACCTAACAACTAAAACCACACTTCAGCTAGTGCAACTATCTGGCAACAACTTTGATGCAGAAAAAAAACAACCACAAGTTTTGTATTTCTACTCTCTCCTTTTATTGTTGTTGTTGTTGGGGGTTATTAATAAAAAAAAGATGATTCTTCTGGGACTCCGTGAATTATAGCTTCTATTTTATTACCAGCAGAGGTGAAAAATTAAGTAAGCATTTAAAATATGAATGTTGGAAAACAAAGGTGAGCTTTTCACTTACTTCTATTTTTTTCTAATGACGTCTCATTTTTTGTAATTTATTGGTAATGCCTCTTTCTAATTATAACATATCCTTGTTCTCATTTACAGAGGGTAATTTCTTTTATAATGTTTCTTATCTGTGTAATCTCACCTATTAGCTCCTGATAGTATGGAATAAAAAGTTCTAATTTTCTCACTATTTCACAGTCAAACTTTTTCTGCTCTTTTAGAAATCTTATACCCCTGACCCCTTATACTCTACTACTATTGCACTGAGCACACTATTATTTCTTGTACAGAGCAGTCTTACTGGGAGGAATACAGAGAATCTGAAATTCATAATGATCCTGTAAGGAAGCAAAAATTTGCTGCTAACCTCACTGAAGAGACTGGAGGGAAAAAAAATTGTTATTCTCCCTCTGCTTGTTCTGGTTTTTACTTAATTTATTTATGTCTTTTATTGATCAGTTCTATTTTATTTTTTTAGGGTGGATTGCCATGTCATATCTTGCTGATTTGAACATCCGGACTTCTGCTTATTGCATTTACTAGAGCTCCACAATGTGCAATGCAATTTCAACAATTCTTACAATATAGTAGGAATCAGATGAATGTTTATAATTATGCAGAATGTCTAAGTGAAAGCAAAACACGCCAAGTGGGAAGAATGAGGACTGTACAGGCAAACTAGGCTAATTTGAGCAAATTTAATTCACAGCATTATCAGCAATGCCACAGGGCAAACAGGATCTAATACAGGCAGTCTCTCTCTTCATATGGAGAATTAGAGCATGTGATATATGCAAGTTACACACACAGTCTGCTTGGACCTTGGACTATCCTGAGAGAGGTGTTGTTTTGGAGGAATGAACATTTTAAAGAAAAGTGTATTCAGACATGGCCAGTGCAGTGAGTGAATTAACCATTAATACTGTTGCAATCTGTACCTAACAAAATCATTTCCTCTAGGAGCTGGAGTCACTAGAGGGTGATCAAATCATTCTTGCAGGTGCTTAATCTGTGGAAGTATCACCTCGACTGAGGTCCAGGGGATAACACACCTTAGTCACTTCTGGTTAACAAGCCTGGGAAAGCAGACAGGCCACAGTGTGTGCTGAGAGACAGCCCCTAACAGGAGATGCTGACACACTTCCTTTGGAAAAAAGATGTGAAAAGCTGGTGGACTGAAATTATTGAGTGTCTATATAGCTATAAACTATAGCTTATAATTTATGTGTTGATCTCATTTTTTTTCTTCATAAATTTTAATTGTAACATTTTTTTACTTCAAAGATCTGGCTGATCATTAGTTAACCATGACACTGTCCCTGAGCAAAAGTAAAGCTGTTCAACTCAGTGAATTCAAGCTCAGATACAATACGAAGAACATTTCAAAGAGATTTTGTAGGTTGGAAGCAGGTTGTTCCACACACATTCCTTCACAGAGTATTTGTTAAAAGATAATTTTCCAAGTTTCTTCCCAAAGGTTGTTGCTCATCTCTCAGACAGGATGGTTGGTTGCAGAAAGAAGGTGGAAGATAAAAAAAATTAAACTATTTTCTATTAGGAAAGCTTTACCAGAAAATTTTCAACTGCTTCTAGCGAACACCAGGGACACTGATTTGGATGAGACAATCCATGTACAATTCATTATGTAGTTCCAAGAATGTGGTGTCAGTCCCCTGCCGGACACATCCAGGTGAGCAGTGAAGTATTAAAAAAGGGAAAGAGCTTTGGATAATAATAAAAAAAAAGGTGAATTGAAAAGAATTGTGCCCTTCATTGGTGTAGATTTTCACACCCTGGTACACAGAGACTTAGTAGGATGAGTTGAAGAATAAATTCTTAGTGAAGAATAAAGCCTTGGCAACATCTATCAAAGTGTGTGAGCTGAGAATGGGAGTTCCTGAAGCCATTAAAAAATAATAGCATGCCAGGTCACTTTGGCAGAAGAAATGCTATGACAAGACTGCCAAATTCCATTGCAAGCACGAGAGCCTGGTTGCAATCAGAACACCTCTGACACCCACCAAGTGGAACCTGTTGCCCCTGACCTCAGCTAATACAGCTGCATGTCACTCTGCCTTCCCTTCTAGGAACCACGCTGTGCGTACAGGTTTATTAGCATGCGCTGTCTCCAGTGCAAGGCTTAACAGCAAGTTCCTCCTTGCTGTGTGCACGGACAGGGCCAGGAAGAGAACCTTGGTCCCAGACCCAGCAGCAGAGGCTGAGGTAGGTGCACATGACTCAGAGCTGGCATTGCTGGCTGCTAAGATACAGCTGCTGGCTCTATCCCACTGGTCCCCATCCCTTCCATCTGCTGGGATGTACTCACTGTGGGTGGGTTTCACTGGCTGTAGTCAAACAAGAGCAGGGCTCTCACAGCCCAGCTGCATAGTGCCTTCACACCATGATGCTGAAGCTTTGTGATCTGTACTGATGGATGTCATTTTTATGCTACATGAGCCCCCGGTGTTCTGGGTCTGGGGGAAGGGCACAGCCAGGCCTGACAGGGCCTGCTGCCACCCCCATGGCTTCCCCCTCCCTGCCCACCATCCAGGACTCCATGTCTGGCCCATGGAACACCAGCCCCTGTCCCTGCAATTACATGAGATGTTCAAGAACTGCCCATCCTGCCTTTGGCTAATAAACACATCTATTTGTGTGCTTAACGAGCACACCAGGCACAAAAATACTAGCTTATGAATTTTGGAACAATGGGTACTGACATTTATCAAGTAGGCAAGTTACTGCTTTTTTCCATCCTAATATGCACATTCTTCTTTAAATTTACATAGCACTACAGGAAAGTATAGACTGGAAAGGAACTTTGTGTGGGGTATAGCTTAACCTGCTACTCAAAGCAGGGTTAGATGAAAATTAGATCCATCTGTGCTGGACCTTGTCTAGTTGAGTTTTGAAAGTCTCTTAAGGTTGAAGATTTCACAACTTCTTAGTGATCTTATTTCAGTGTTTAACCCTCTCATTGCAAGGTTTCTTTTTAAAAGTAATATAGTAACCATCACTGGTTTTAGAAAGTAATGAAAATGAAAAAAAAATAGGAAAAAATTATTAATTAAAACAAGTATTTCAATTATACATTTTCTCACTCTTCGTTTTTGAATAATAGGAAAACCCAAGAATAATAAACAAACCAAATGCCCAAATTAATATTCTGGAAAAGTCTAGCAAGCATTTTATTTGACTGCAAAAAAAGGTTTGTTTATTGTTTTGCTATGAGAAAAAACATTTAGCCAAAATTAAAAATCAGTTATTCATGCAATCATTTAAACTATTTTGATGCTATTTATATATTATCCAAAGGAAAATTATGCTTTCTTCTGTGTCCAGGAGTGTACTCTGTGTTGATTAATAATACGTAAATATTTTGTGGGGTTTTTTGTAAATACTTCAACTTTGTAGTTCAGATTTAATGAGCTGCTTGGGGATCAGCAGAAGCAGGATCATTTTGTCATATTCATTTTAGAGTTGTAAGAAACAGTATTAATAAATCAAAGAATTGGAACAATTGCAAATAAGAGACTAGAAAATTGCAGATAATGATACTCAAAAAGGGAAGGACTGCACATGTGTTGAAAGACTAACAGAATTCAAAATTATCTTGACAAACTGGAAAAAATAGTTTTAAAACAGTATGACATTGTCAGAGACTGAAAATAGTTCGTGCCTCAAACATTGATATAAAGTTTTGCTCATTATAAAGAAACTACAACCAAAGAAGCCTCCCTGAAGACTGGGACTTTGGACTGAGAATCAAACTGCTGATTAGATAAAGGGAAACCCATTGTTCAGTCACCTCACATGGACGGGAAGGTATGATCCACAAAAGGCCAAAGTCACCAGCTGTGGCCAAATTTGGTGTGGGGGGAGAGCACGGCTCACAGAAGCCGGGTTTACAGAGACTCCCCCCACCAAGCGATGGGGAAGGAGAGGTTTCGGGTGCGTGGCATAAGTTCTGATCAGAGGCAATAAACACCCATCCTCCCTTTTACACAAACTGGCCCAGCTGTGGAAGCCCCAACCCCACAGGCCACATCCACGGGACTTTCACGTGAGAGGCAGCTGAGGGGGAGTCATAATCCATCAAAGACCCCCTGAAGTGCTCCCCAGAGGCTTTGCACCACAGGACTGCACGTGATGAAACAGATCCAGAGTCTGCTGTAAGAGACTGCCCCCTCCCCCAGGGGGACATGCCTGGATCGAGGGTATATAAATCCAGCGGATTCTGTGCTTTCCGGGGAGACCTTCACCATCGAGAAGAGCAGCTGGAGAGGATCATCAGGATGACAGTGGGACCCACAGAGAGGTGATATAATTTTGTCCTGTCTCTGTCCCCCCCACCCCTTTCCCTATTTCTTCCTTTCTCTCTTTTCTCTTTCCTTTTCTCTCTCTCTCATACCAAATAAAATCCATACTATTGACTGGCATATGGTCTCATTTGCACCTTAATTCGGGCTGAGGTATTTCTAAGAACCTTAATAATAACTGGATCTTAACAGACATATAACAAAGTAAATGAAAGACTGACTCACACAATCTACTTCAGTAGTACAGAATGGAGAACTGAAAAGCTGGCAGTTTTGGAAATGAAATATTTTGTGATTATAATGGCCAATATGATGGATGTTAACACAATGGTATCATGCTCTAGAGCTACAGATGGACAGCCTGGAGCAGATGAAGAGAGTCACAGCCTACATTACATATAATCTTCCCTCCTCTTCAAAAGTCGCTTGAAGTGCTGTGCAAGTTTGAAGCTCTGCTCTTCATGAAGGATATGGAGGTGGTGCCTGAGATGGCCACTTAAAAAACAGAGACTAGACAAGAATAAGGGAATAAAGGTAGGTGTTTATTTGAAGGGCCTGCAAAGGTACACTCTGGGGAGTCCAGAGGCTACTCCCAAGATGGACCCCGAGTCACGAGTTCTTCACACTTTTGTAAGTTTGGCTCATTTGCATATCAGGGTTAATTCTTCAATTAAAACTTCAGTTAATGATGTGATTTTCCCCAAGTTTACACCCCCTTCTAAGGTTTTGGTTTACACATTTTGGACCTAAGACAGTCTGGGTGTCCTTGGACCACAGACTTAGAGGCTTGTTATGTCTAACTAGCATGAGAGAACAGAAGTTAACAGGCTACAAAAAACTTCAGAGTTACACACTAGGCAATACAGGATTTGAAAAATATAGAAGTTAAAACCTAAGGCATCAGAGGATTTGCTGAGTGCAAGAAAGAGAAGTCTGAGCCATGACATGGAACATTTCTGATCTATGAAAGGCTGCTGAAAAGAGGAAATGTGAGTGAGCTGTTTTCCCCCTTGGAGTTAGAAAAGGCTTTAATTACAATAAATTTTAGGTTAGGCTTAGCAAAAAAAATACTGCCTAAAATCTTACCTTTTAAGAAAGTGATGTTGTTATGGCAAATTTTACCACATGATTTATTAGACCCTGTAGTATCTCTTCATCATTATAGAAGACATTTTCAGTATTTTAATTACAGTATTTTAATTTATGAAATAAAATCTTTTTCCAGCTGTTTTCTGCTAATTTAGGTTGAGATGGCATTTCACTTCTAAGAGGCTGTGAGTACTTTTATTATTCCATTTTTATTAGCAATATGCTATGTGAGATAGGGTAAGTTAACATGTACCATCTACTCTATACAAAGCAGTATAATTTTTCAAACTTCAGGAAAAAGAAGGATGAAAATATCCCTTTAAAGCTTCCAGTTGGAAAAGTTATTAATTTGCAGCTTCGAGATTCAGATTTATCATACTTGCAGTTTTTTGGAAATCAGAAATACATTGTAATATATTTATATTGGATTACATACATGAATATGTATGGATTTAAGTTTCAGAGAAATGTGTAGTCCACAATTAACTTCCAAAACCCATAACTCTTTCTAATGATGACCACAACAAGCTAAAAACTAGCTTAAACTTGTGCATCTAAGAGTGGTATTGACACATCTCCCTATTTTAAATGTATTTTGGAAGGTATATAAAATATCAGTGCAGTTGAGGTATAGATGACAGTGAGAACTATAAGAAGATCAGCTATCTTCTAGAGTTTTCTGAAGGTCTGTGATCAGAAAAGCCTTGAAGGCTCCCTCTCTGCTCACTGGAGCTGTGGTGTGCCATATCTAATCAAGCAATGAGTCAGTGCCATGAGTTTAGTGGAATACTCCACTTGGATATTATCACTAAAATCATTCATCTTCTTTGTTGGGGCATGAGTCACCATAGTCACAGATTGTGGCATCATACAAATTTCTCATTGCTTACTCTTCAAGCCCATTGATTTAATTTGTGATATAATTGTAATGTTTTGTCAGAGGGCCATACTATACTAAAAAGGCTCCAAAGGGAAAAAAAAAAAAGAAAACATAATGTAACCTCACTATAAAATCAATAAAAAGTTTCTGAAGTGCATCTGCTTCCTAAAACAAAAGTGTAACATTCATTGCCAACATAACAAGTGCAGTGTTGGAAGCACTTGCTTCCAAACAAAAGAAAAGGGAAAAAGAAAACAATTCTCTCCCCCCCAACTCAATCTCATAGGAAGACTAAAAATCAACACTCTGTCACTGAGAGTATGCAGAGTTGCTAAGAAGTCTGCCAAAAAACTACTCAGTCCAGAGTATAAGATCACTTCCCTCTCACTAGTGACATTTACAGCAAATCCATGAATTCAGAAGAAAACAGTTGCGTGAAAATCATTTTCCGTAGCATCCCAAAAACCACCTAATCCATGGATGGCAGGAAGCTGAGTCGTAACTGGCAGACCTCTTCGCTCCTAAGTGAGCAATTTAAAATCATCATCTCAATCAAGGGAAAGCATTATTTAATTGTTGCAATAACAAAAGCTTCTATGTGGCCCATATTAATTGATATGTAAAATTAGTTGAATGAAACCCACCTAGAGCATGCAAAACTGAATTACTCTCTACAAAAACTTGTTATGAAAGAAATTACAGTTTCACCAGTAACTTTTTGTTTTGACCTTACATACACTAGACAAATCCAGAATAAGTAACACAAGTTGCTATGGACATAATAAAATAGAGTAGATAACTGAAGCCTGATTGACATAAACTTTTCTTCCTCAAGAAGAGACAAAACATACTAATTTAAAAAAAGAAAGTGAAAATTACATTATCAAAAGTGCTATCAAATGTACAAAGCAAATGAACTGAAAATAGACGAGAGAGTGGTTTTTCCATATTTTTTTTCCATTGCAGTCATTCAACAGATTTGTTTGGAGTTTTTGATTTTGGGGGTTTTTGGGCAGAAGGAGATAATGTCAGTGGTACTCAACTGTTCACCCACAAACAAAAGCATGTTGCTTTTGTTAGTTTGGAGACATGCTAGAAGAACCCACTGACAAATGAGGCTGTCATGCCCTTCCTTTCCCACCCTTGTTTCCATGGCACGAAACTGGATGCTTCCTGGATAACACTCTGCAGTCCATCAGCTAAAGCTCTCCTTTACTTCTCCATACTCTGGATGGGATTATAAATTCTCCAGTGCCCTCTGTGACATTATGGGACTTGGTCTCACTAGTTATTGATATTTGTGAGACTCCTACACTGCTTAAATTGTTTACTGGAATTTTATATGGCAGCTTACAAAGAAAATCATTCCAGCTCTGGTTTAGTGGAAGTGGTCTACCATCAGTGGTCTAAACTCACTTGTGAACAGTGAATCATTGCTTTTATTACAAGAATAGGCTTATTTTAATGGGATCATAGCAATCTCCAGTTTAATAATTACTCATTCAATTCAAAATATAATGGTTATATATAATTTGTTTTAGGTAAAAAAGAAAAATCTGTGAGGAAATGCAAGGATGTAAAATCAATCTCAAGTCCGATTTCCCTCTAAGTTACATCAGTGTGCAATCAACTGAAATTATTTCATCAGGGAGCTACTTTCAATCAAGAGTACCAATAAAGAATGCTTATAGACATTTTATATACCCATAAAAATGGTAAAGAATGTAAATATGAATATATACATCAGTTCTGTTGAATCTTATACCTACCTGGAGACTACACAATAACTTCAGGGATAAGAGTGCTAGCTGGCAAAATATAAAACACCTTGAAAACCAGAGATTTTGGCTAAGATACTCCACAAGTCTATTCAAACCTTGCTTCTTTTCTGTAAGTGCCCAGTGAGGTGCCCAACCTGACACAGAGCAGCTGCACACTTGGTACAGCTAAGCATAAACTGTTCAAAGGGTAAAGCAGACCCGCCAGGCAGATGTTCATCTGCCAGCAGTGCCCTGGCTGCCTCCAGGGCATCCAGCCCAGCAGCTGGGTCCTTTGGGACTGCAAACCCCTAAGGGTCTATGCTGACTCCTGCTTTCACGGCTGTGCCATGGCCCCGTGTCTGGAAGACATAAAAATACCTGTTTTACCTCTAAGGAATGCACAAATGAAATCTGACCCTGATGAAATTAGACATATTTTGCCTCTAACATCACTGAGCTAATTTTTTGATTTTCAGTAAGATTTATACCCATACTTAAATCACAAGATCTTACTGAGCTTTTCAGATCACTGTTACTGTGAAACACTTTCCTCATAGAGCTCTGAGCACAATATCAGCTGTATAACCTGCTCTTTCTGTGCCTTTTTACACAACCATAATGATGTTATATGGGATTTTCTGCTGTAGTTTGTCATTTTGGTCAAAACATTTTTTTCCCTTCACTGTTATGGGGACTCAGTAGTGTCTATTTTGTTTATGGTAATAAGCACATCACCCTTAGTGAACAGAAAAGAGACAAAAAATATTTGTGACCAAAATTTTCTCTTTAATCTGAAGTTCATTTTATGCTTTCCCTTACCTACTCTGTTCTCATATTATCCTTCATTCAATCAAACTTTACCAACTTACTGCTGTGAGCAAGTGCTAAGTTTTATATTTGGCAAGTGCTAGAACTTTGGAAGAAGAGCACAGCTGGAGTGGATATAATGAAACAGCATTCTTCTGTACCAAAGTGATCTTGATGCTGATGAAAAAACCAAAAACATACACAACAATATGGTGTATATTTATACCGGTTTAATGAGGCTCTATTCAAAAATCCAGCTGTGAAAATGTGATTAATCTATATATGTAATCTTCCAGTACTAGAAAGTAAATTCTTCAGAGTAAAGACTGATTTCCCCACATTACAGATTGTATCTTATCACTTAATCATTTCCTGGAGAACATTCACAAGCATGTAAGCACACTTTGGAGTTTGAATATGCTGCATGGAAAGCACAGCAGCTACTAATAAGCAGCCCTTCATCAGTAGGGGGCTGAGCATCCACATAATTCTAGTTCCCGAAATTCTTTCTTTCTTTCTTTCTTTCTTTCTTTGTTTATTTAATTAAAGAACCCACTGAGGGGGTCAAATTTCATTCATTCCTCTTCAATTTTCTGTCTTTATTTAATTTTTTTTTTCCTTCAACAGAAAGTCTTTGAACCTAATACTGAATTAATTCTGTAGGTGGTGCCAGAGATGTTTTGATGGTTTTTCTTGCTTAGATTTGAATGTTTTAAATACGTGAAACATTCGACTTGATATCATATATTATAGTTTTGACTCTCTCCTTGCAATTTCTGTGTGTTTTTTATCAGAAGATAACAACAACTGTTATGCAATCTGGAAAGCAGTGGATTGTCATTCATGTACTCTGCACTGTGGTGGCAAAGTGTACTTACAGAAGGAACCTTCTAAATTTTGGAATCTCTTAAAAAAGCTTCTAATATTCTAGGTCATCCAAATTTTGGGTTTATGACAAAGTTAAATAGAGACTTCATTATGAATATACTGATTTCCCTCATTCCACAGCTCCGGTTTGGTTTTTGGGTTTTTGATTGTAGGGGTTTTTGGGTTGATTGGTTGGGTGGATTTTTTTTGACAGAGGAAAATATTTTCCCTTGAATTCACATAGTAAGAGACTGAAGGGTCGAGGGACAATGCCTTGAGGACAAGAACAGATACAATCTGTAAATTCTATTATTATTTATTTGTATTTTAACAGAGGTGCTCGGGGCTCCAAACATTGAGCTAGAAGAGTGACAAAGGATAAGATGGTACCACCACATTTTGACAGGGAACAGGAGCCAGAGGAAGCCGAAAGGAGCCACAGGAATCTGCAAAGGTAGAGAAACCAGTGTCCCACGTATTAAAAATGCCACATGTAATGGAGCTCTCTCATCTCATAAGAGGAACCTGCACTGAACTGAGAGGCCTGAGCTCCTTAAGCATTCTATGCTTAAGCGTAGAGGACTTAGTTGTGCTTTCCATGATCCAGTGACAATATTTTCTAAATAGCTGCACAGCTTCCAGAGAAGGTTTGGATCGTATCTCCTTTCTTCACTCAGATCCCCATGGAACAAACTGTTATTTGATGACTAAGGTCTTCTGTGGAAGAAGAGATGTTAAAATCCCCTCACTGATTTATGTATCCAACTCCTACCCCAGGCAGCTCTATTATTTTGTAGGATTGGTGCCCAAGTTTCCTACTTGGGAATTATAGTAATTTTTCACTTCACAGAGCCATTTTGAGACTAACATATTAAATATCAAGACATGAAAAAAATAAGCTTATTTAAGGAAGTTCTTATATGTCACCTAGATAAACAAGAGTTAGGAAATGTATAATAGACCTGGAAAAGTAAAGTATGCGAAGAGAGAATAAATGAAGACGAGAGTTCTTTTTGTCAGCAGAAGGGAAAAAAAGGGGGAGTGAGGAGTAATGCCATATGTGAAAGAAGCATGTAAACTACACTTCCTCTACCTGGGAAAGCAGGCTTGTGATTAGAGTTTTCTGGTTTTCCTTTAGAGGTAGAATAAAAGAAATGCTTAGATTATGGTTTCCTCTGCACATTTGAATTAAAGATTTTCATTCCTCCAAAACAAGTCAACAGCAACAAAGCCTGATGCTAAGAAGGTTTTTCATCAGGGAATGCCTTCTCTGTCTGAACACAGGACTGAAGACTGAAGTACATTTCCTATGGATGCTTGTTGCATATTTATTTTAATATTTCATCATTCACCTGGATATGTATTTGACTGTATTGACTTTGGGGACAGTCAAGGAACACATCAGGCTCTGCAATTTTATATATTTATTGCCTGTAATAGGATGATGAGATGGGAATAAATAATAAATAATCACAGCAATGCTAAACATAGACTACCAAACTGACTGCTTCACAGTGGAGCTTTGTCACCCAGAGCATGTAAGTACATTAACAGTTTGTTCTCAGACAAATCAGTGGAATAAGATATAAGTGAAAGGAAAGAATTACAGTAACAGCAGTCAAACAAAAGTAAGGAAATAGTAATCTGTACGTTTTGCCATTGTGACACTGACATCAAAGTCTCTGATTCCACTTGTTTCAAAAAGAGCATGTTGGAGTCTTCAGAGTAGAGACAGAAGCTAATGATGGCTTCTTTTGTCCCTTCCGTGCCATGGTTCAGGAGAAAATGGAAGCAGTAACATTCCTGACACTGTGCTCTAAGACTCTACATCAGGTTCACTCCTGTGAACCTGAAATAATTCTGTAGTCTGTGAATTTATTTTCAAAGGTAAAACTTTCATTGCAGGATGTCAGCAGACAGCTACTCTGACTGTACTGACATCCCCCAGCAGAAAGCTATAACCTCAGTCTCTCCTTCATGGTCTGATCCAGTAAAAGACACATTGACAAGACTGAATTATTTTCATCTGTAATTGGTGCTAAAGGTAAAAGTTAGGCCTACAGGCAGTCTGTCTTGCCCCAAAAATCATAGGACCACTGAACCATTCATTATATGAGAGAGGAGCTTATAAGATTATCCAGGTTTATCTCCTTCTAGCAAGGCCAGCATTAAACTGGAGTTGCTCAAGACATTGTCCAAGTAGATACTGAAATTCTCCAAGGATGGAGACTATATAACCTTTCTAAGAAGTCTGTTCCAATGTTTTATTCCAATTTTTAAAAAGAAGAGGATTTTATGACCTCTATCTCCTTAAACCTCAGTTTAAAAAGTCACCTTTTCTTTCCACTTCCTATTCACAGTGCATAGGCTTTGACATTTAAAATTTGAGATGGTGTGAAGGCCATTGATAGAGACACATTTGTTGCCCAAATTCTACATTTAAAAGTTCAGTGTTGATAGCTGTGACTGGAAGCAGACAATCCTTAGGAATGCTTGTCTGTAACCTGCTTGAGCAGGGAGGTTGGACCAGATGACCCACTGTGGTTCCCTCCAATCTGACCCGTTTGGGGGGTCAGGATTCTGTGATCAAAAGAAGTTCTACTTCCTGGTAGTCCACAGATCAGGGCGCAGCTGCCACTGTGTATCCTGGTAAACGTTATTGGCTTGGTTTACTATGCCATGGCACATGCAGAGCTCTTCCGTCATACTACACCCTGGAAGGTCACAGACTGGTCTGTGACTTCCTATTGCCTCCTTCTCTTACTGAATATCAGAAGTTGTTTCTGGTTCAGGGGAGGAGTTGATGGCTGCTTCTTGTTCCACCTGGCCTTGGAGTGGTTAGAAGAGTTCTAGAAAATGTGCCTTGATCTTCCTTTACTTTGGAGGCACTATTAGCCTTTATAATAAAAAAAAGATTGCTTTATTGCTAATAAATCATATATATTACATTTCACTTCAAATATATATTTCTATTCTGTTCACTTCAAAAATATATTTCTATTTTGTTAGCAATAGATAGTACTGTATGAGTGTCTTTTAAACATATGTGTAAAAATTCCACAAAAGAATGGTGCCAATTCTTCCTGCAAGTGATCTTAATGGTTTCATGAGAATTGCACATCCTTAAGTTGTAATGTATGTCTCATACACCTATAATGCTGTGAAGCTATTTACTTTTGCTTAAATATATTCACAGTTAAAACACGTAGCACCATTAAGAAATGGCATTACTGTGGCTGACCTATTAAAAGATACTGTGTAAGAATGAAATGTCACAGTCTTAGTCTATCCTCAGAAGAATGTAAGTGATAATAAGCCTAGTAATTTAGCTTTCTTTATACCAGTAAATAGTTTGCAAATAGCATATAAAGCACAACAGTGTGCTGCTACTTTACGTCTTTGCTTTCGCATTTGCTCTGCTGTGATGAGACAAACCATTGTAGTGAGAGTTTGCAGAAAACAGGGAAATGTCTATTTAGGAGTTGCATTGTATAATACACACTTTATATTCTGGGTGGCTGTAAGACTTGTGAAGCAATACTGTTCACACGGTTCCCTAAATAATTCTCTGTTGTGATGAGCTGACAGACTTAGCAGAGTGCATTACTTGAAAGAGTAAACATCAAGAAGCCTCCAGGGGTTCTCTCACTTCATTCATTTTGCATTATCCCATTTAGCAATTGTAGTTACATCTCTGCAGCCCTAATAACTGCTCAAGTGAAGTAATGTTATAGTTCTAAAAGACATGAACCTACTGGGCCAAACATAATCATATTCAAGTTCCAGTGATGGACATGCAGACTAAAATGTACATAACATCAAGGGGATATGAGCTTGCCAAGTAATCAAAGCAGACCAAAACTGACTCACTTCCTGATACAAGCAGCTCAGACTTGGAGTTTTTAAAAACTGCATTCTGTACAAAATTATAAATAAGTGCAATTCACATTAACATACCCTAAAATGGAAGCTCTTCTGGATACTGCTTAGGAAAGTTTTCTTTTAAGACTATAGAGCTTTAACTTTCTAGTTTTTTTATTGTTCAATCACAGTCTGAAAGGGTCCTTTTCTCATGTGCTGCTAGGAACAGAACAGCTACACTGCATTCATTACTGGCAATCTCAGCTGAGGCAGAAGCTCTGGAGATGTTTGTTAAGAGCTGTGGCTCAGCAGAACTGGAACCAGTGTTCTTTCACCACTGTTGGACCTGTAACACTTGAGTCCACCTCAAATATTGCCATTGGGTTTAAATAGAATCAAAATATCTACAGCGAGAACAAGCTTGCGGAGCTAAACTCAAAACAGGGCCAAGACAGGACTGACTAACTAACACATAAAGAGCTCTGGATATTTTAAAGGAAGTTTACATTTATATAACTTGGGTTTATTTCTGTCTCTTTGTTCCTTTAGCTAAATCAGCTTTCTCTGTAAGTAGAAACTATATATCAAGAATCTAAATATCTTGTTCACAAGAATCTTGTTTTGGAACCTTTCCTTTCTTCATTGGTGCTTAATCATGCTCAGCTGTGAGGTGAGTAAGGAAAGAGTAATTAGAGGAGGATGAAAAAGGAAATCTGTAATCTTGGTGGAAAAACTTTGCTTGGAAAAGTCCCTATAGTGGAGAAAGCATATAAATGCCTTCTGAGGCAAGGCACAAGAAAGAATCACTAAGCCTGCAGTGCTGGATAAATAGGCTTCTGTAAATGTTAGGTTCATCTATCTAGACCAGGAGTGTTTAACTCTATTTGCAGGAAATAGCACAGCAAGTCTTTAAGCATAGTTTGAAAAACTTAACTTGCTCCAGTTACTCCTCATCTCATGTTTTAAAATCTGCAAATCAAATTCTGAAGCTCTGTCAGGTTGCAGTAACCAATGGATCCAGCCCCACCCAACTTGCTGATCAGCACAGAGAGTCACACATCCCGTGGGGTGGCTACTGCAGCTCTTGGCTGAGCAACCGTGGGATGAATTTTGTGCTCTTTTATTTGTACGTTGCCTTATTCCTTTGAGAAAGCACAGATCAAGGTTGAGATTATTGGTATGAAACTGCACAAGTGATGACACTTATTTTAATGGATTAAAGCTAGTATATTTACTTCAATTAAATTTCTTATGGCAGGGTTTAGTGGAATCAAATATTTGTTGATGTGTCAATAGTACTTTATAGTTGAAAAAAAAATAATTTGTCCTTCTGAGGCTTTGTTAGTAACCTTAAGGGAAACTGTATAGAAAAAAAAAGTAAGTTATATTCAGAATAAAAACACTTCTTTGGATCAAACTGAAGTATTATAACACAGGAGAAGAGTATTTTGCAATGTTAGATAAAAGCTAGGACACACGTATGTACAGTCTGCATTTGAAGGACCAAACCCCAGAAATTTGCTTTGTTTCAAAGTAGTAATATGTATGTATTCACGCAGATAAACTCGAGTTTTTTGACAAAGCCTCTCACCACACTGCTCGAGTATGAATAAACTAAAGTAAGCCAAATGCATATTTAGAAGCCGCAAAGGTAGTGTTTTGAAAAAATAAATTAAATGAGAGGCAAATATCCTAAATTTTTGAGTCCGATCTATAATACTGGTTTTAGACATTGATATAATCTTTGCTATTCCTATTTGTATGGAACTAGTTAACTGCAAATTATGTTTCTTTTAACTTATGTATGTAACTAAATATTTATTTAATTTCTTATGCTATAGCTCAAAGGGTTAGAAATGGATGTAAATGAAAATACCGTCTTATTCTTTCTAGTCTGTTATATTTTAGTCGTAGAGTAAACTGGGGCTACAAAACATGCTTTTTTGGAAGCTTCTGTCCTTTTGGGGGTACTATAATAGAGGAAGATAGAAAAAAATACCCTCTAGTAAACCTAAATAATGCTGTCTCTTCTAAATGCTGGATTTTGACAATTTAGAGTCAGTCTTCAACCTATGCAAGGTTTATGACCATAGCAATTGGTTCTTCAAACTCAGAAGGCTACAGAAATGTTTATCAAGTGTTTAAAAGATACTAAGCTCTGATAATTAATTAGTTGTTAAATACTGTGATGAAATACAGTGACAAATTGATAATAGAGTAGTATAAACCAGGGATCACTTTTTTTTCTGTACAAGATTGCTGAATTATTACATTATGTACAATACTTCTCAGCAAGATGCCCACAGGGCAGCATACCAAATAGTGGATAATTGGGGAAACACTTCATCCTTTACTAAACTGATAAAATAGTAAGATGAATAGAAGAAGACTGCAAAGTGCTGAGTTACTATGGTGATAAAGGTGATATAAGGACTTCTATAGAATGGTAGAGAATATAAAAGCACAGGGAATTCTTCTTATTAAATATGCACCAGTCAAGCTTTCTGCTTGCTAACATGCAGTCTCATATATTCCATTTTTTAATGTCCTTTGGGTAATTACTTATTTATCTCATACAAATCATCTAAGTAAACACAGGTTTAATATAACTAGTTACTGAAGTTTATATACCTCTCGGGCTTTTAGTGTTGTCTGATTAGATTAAGGAGAAGAAAAACATACCAAAAAATCCTAGTTTTCTCAAGTTTCCCCTTAACTCCTATAATTAAGTCAGTAGTATACATATTTAATAACACTTTGCTTTTCTATGCCTTCATATATGGTTGAGTCATATTTCATAGATGTATATTTTCATTCGATTAAAGAAAAAGGGAAAATGTGGATTTACACTGCATGTATTGAGCTCTTTCTGTAAAGACTAACATAAGAATAACCTGACACCATAAGGGATAAACAAATCTGGCTTTTAATACTAACTTAGATTTGAACATTTATCCTGTATATACAATTGAACTGAATTCCTTCTCACAGCCAGCACATCCCAAATTATAGTGAGGTTATTCTCTGAGGTTGTGTATATCAGTAGTGGTGTCATAGTGCATATAGAATAAACTGGTTGTCAGAAAACTGGATCACGAAAAACATGTATAACACATTATCTTCACTCAGCCTACTGCAGCCTGCAGTCTTAGTCAGCAGGCAAATGTACCTGATCTGATTTCTCACCCTTCTCACTCCATCTTGTAAACAAATCGAATGGAGCAATTACTAATTTACCATGAAGTAATTCACATATTGTTCTCTCAGACCCTGTTTGATTCTCATTTCTTCTTTCTGTCATTACTTTTCAATCCCAGTTCTTTAGTTTCCTCTTAAATTTTAGCTTTAAATTTTCTCTTAGAAATTAGTTCTTAGAAGTTATTATCACATGTTTTAAGTGTTCTAATTAAATATTTTCAAGCTTTTATTTATATCCTTAACAGAATATTGCAACATTTGCATTTTTCTTGAAAAATATTTTTAAGTAGTATTGCAACAAGCTTCCTGATCTCCCATACAGACTTAGGTAACACATTCTTTTTATTTTAATTAGAAAAATGTCGATTGCTGTACTGTCAATAAAATGGGCACTTAGAAGATCAATAAAGTTATTAGCAACATAGAAATTTTAAATGCAAAAATAATATTAAAAGATTTATATAATTTTTGGACACACTTCAATATGAAAGGTAAAATAATGTAATAAACCACAAATGTAAAAATACAAGTACAGTCATTAAAATTTTATTTGTGGTAAATATAATGATAATTCCATGATGGTGAAGAAAAGAAAACATATACACAGGGTTTTTTTCAGTTTGGATGAAGACATTGAAGGCAAGCATAGAGACAAAATATTTTTATGTCCTTTGCTTTTTGACAAATTAGCTTTATTGTAGCTTTTTGGTTACCTGCTTCGGTCTTTACTTCTTAGAATCTAAACATTGCAAATAAAAATAGCAAAGAGAGATAACTGGAAATTAAATCCTTTTATTCCCAAAAGTATGTATAGAAACCTAATTTTCAGATAGAGGAATTATAGAATTCATCAAATCCTGTTTCATTAAATTCTCAGCTCAAACCTAGAGTTGCAAAACCTAATCTATGGAGCTGTAGGTGGGTACATGATTCACAGGATCAGGTCCTAATAAATCAAACTTTCCTTCCATTCAGTTTGGGAACCACTGCATTGCATCTCCTCTTCTTACCTTGAGAGAATTTCAATACATCAGGCTTTCTGAAGATGTACCTCAAACACTTGAAACCCAAAAGCATTTCCTTTCAAGGTTAAATCACTGCAGTATAAATGTCAAAACAGTTTTCAAAACTGATTATGACTCTGATAAATCAGAGCAATTTCAAGGGGGTTTTTTTAATGCTAAATTTTATATCACCTTAACAGTTCATGGCAACAGTGTTATTGAAATATAATCTATTATTAAGTGGAAGGAAAATAAATGGAAGGGCTATATGACTTACTGGAGGAAGTTTTTTTGGGGGGGCGGAGTTTTGTATGTGCTATAACCTTTTAACAAACAGTTGCACCACAGAATTTGGTAGGATAAGCCGTTTAGTTAGCCAGCCAAGCTTCAGGGTTCTAGACACTTATTACCCCTTTGTTTGATTGGATTTTGTTTTGTTTACTAGGTTAAACTTTTTAATATGGATTAGCAGTGAAAGAGGACACAAGTAAACAAATCATTATGCTCATGAGATTGTGAGGGACAAACACATTGATCATTTAAAGGACACACAACAGGTAATGCAGCACAGTGTGTTCACATATACGATAGGGAACAATTACTGTTACATTTCACAAGCACACAGACTTCAACGTCTTGTTAGGATTTTGAAGTTGTAGCATATTAATTTGCTGTTATGTATTTATTAAAGCCTGACTTGCTGTCATCTTGCCATCAGTTAGAATTATCTTTCAAATATTCACCTCTGCTGCATTCCCTGGGGACTCCGTGATGTTTTACAGGTATTTAGTCCTACAGTTCTTATATTTACTTATCATGATAGTCTCATTACATCTAATTCTGGTGGTAGAGTTGAAGGAAAGAGGTACATGAATAACCTTATGAAATCACAAATTCATAGAAAATATAGTCTGAAAATGATCCCAAGAAATCATCTATTCCATATTCCTGCTGTCAGGCAGCCCAGTCTGAACTTGTTTTACTTGTGCATACTGTTTGATGTAGGATTTCCTAACTTAAGCAGTTTTAAACAGCAGTTACACTTTGCTTATAAAATACATAATAGTGTAAGATTTTCAAGCATAGGAATTGTCACTTCAAGGTTACTGGAAATAAAAGAATAACTGATATCCATTGTCTCACCATACTGTAGATACTATTGGCCAGACTACAATTCCAGTCTTACCTTGAATTCTGTATGGGCTACTTCATAGATATGAAAGCCTTTCCTCATAGGTTACAGAATTTAACGCTGGATAACGCAGCAATCAAGGTATTGACTCAACTCAAATGCCCTGTGCAGCTTGGTGAGGATATTGCCATCAGCCTTACTGGGAAAACCATCTGAGAGGGCTGTCAAAGGCGCTGAGAGCACCTCTGTCAGCAATTACAACAGGGATGTTTCAGATACTCCCAAAGATACTTCTTTGCCTAATTGTAATCAACTATGCCAAGGAAAATTTAGGTTTCATAACTTCCTGTGAATAATGTTTTTAAATACATGCCCATGGTGCCCCACTCTTAAAATCCAAATGCCCTTTAAAATTAAATAAATATTAATTTCAATATAGTTCTGGCAAGGGCTGTTGTGTAGAAAGAGTACAATGCAGGATTCCGCAGTACTCAATGATTTAAGTGGAAAAATGAAAATCTGAGAGGATTTCTTTATAGAGTATCTGCTCTTTTAGGTAGGTGAACTACTGGACAGTTGCCTTCAGCCCTTCTTTCCTGCCCCTGCAAAGCATCCAAGATAGATTACAAATGAAGTAGTGGTATCAGGTAGGACTCTCATTCCTAAAGCAGGATTACAAAGATTCTTTTCCACTGGCTATAAACCCAGGATTTTTTTCACACAAAACAGTACACACAAACCCCAAAGTTTGGGACATTATTTTTCATTATATGCCAGAGTTCCAGGCAAGTTCTTCAAAAGGGAAAAAGAAGCTGTAGTCCCATAGGTAATGCATCCTTCTATACTTCCAATACCACCAACAAGCACTGGTAGAGGGCTTTCTTCACCCACTCCTTCTCTTATATTGAATTCAGAAAATCTCTAGGCTGTAAGCTTTCTGGAAATGGATTAGCATCTGCAATGCATGGGTGAGTGTGGAATGAGCCTTTTTCTATTGAAAAAGCCCACAGTAATTTTCCTAAATTCCCAACTAGCTTGAATTAATATGTCTATCACATAAAGCTTGATACCAGATGCTCACAGGTAGGAGGCTTAGGTAGCTGGGTCTGCTCCCACACAGTGAACTGAAAATATAGTAAGATTCTTTCACATTTATTTCATTTTCAAACAGCCACAGAAACAAAAAATTTTTCACAAGTGGTTTTACAGTTTCAGTTTCATTATCATTTTAAGCTTTCCAGTCAGGAATGTTTTCATCAGGCTGATTAAATTGCTTCCCAGCAAAACTATTCATCCCTTTAAAAAAGTATACATCCCATGATTATGAGCTCCTGGGACTCAGCTCTGACCATATGTGCAGGAAAGGCACAAGCTCTCTGGGCTGGATGCAGCCACGGTGGTGACAGCAGATCTGAGTGTGACACTGAGCATATGCCTTGCCTATAAGGTATATGCTGGGACTGTTCTCCCTTCCCTGCCCTGGTAAATCCATCATTACCTTCAAGCCCCTGTATTTCCAGAGGAGTAGCCCACATGGGCCCCCAGTATTCACACCAAGCACAGTGGTTTGCTGCAGGAAAAGTAGGTGGATATTCAGTTATTTGTGAGGACACCCCATTCCCTTCACTTTAGACTTTACATTTTCAATGGCAACAGAGCTTATCCCCAAACCTTATTGTGGAATAAGTTCTCTTGAATTCAATAGTAGTTTTGCCTGAGTTATTTTATAGCAATTGGTCTTATGTCCCCAAAGATTCGTGTTAAACCTTACCACATTTCTTCAACCAGTTTTAGGGACAACAGCTGCACAATGCCATCCATCAGCAGAGATCCACAGAGCTCTCTGCTGTGGTTCATGGCATGCCACAGGTGTATAGCCATCCCTGTAAATTAATCTGCAGCTCCAAGAGGCCCTTCGGGCATCTACACCTCTGCTAGTAAATAGAATGGGTTCTCTGACCCTGAGGACAAGCAACATGGAATGGCTCACATCCCTATGGCTAAAACCTTATCCCCCCACAGCAGGGTAGCACTGTCCATACATCCCCCTGGAACAGCCCCAGGGTACCCCCGGGCTGAGCCCAAGCACTCTGGGGAAATGATGCCTGCAACAGAACACAATTATACCAAGTAGTGCACTAACACTAAACACTGCAGATACTCGCTGGACCAGCAACTGAGCTTAAGCCCTGTCTCTGTTTAGCTCAGCACTGCCAATACCATCAACAAAGCCCAGTTTACTTGTACACACTCATGAAGATTTGTTAGTAAGCTCCAGATTCATTCAGTTGAAGCGAAAATCTAATTATGTGTGTTTATATAAAAGTTATATGTGACACTGAAGAGATTAAATATGCATTATGACAGCATGAAAGAATTTCCTTTATGCCTAAATGAAATGTTTAAAAATAAATGAACAATGTATTCTAAAAATTAAATACCTGTTTTCTCCAACCATGTCCCATAGCTTAGTTATGCAATTGGGAATGCTTCATTTTAATTTTGTGCATTGATTTCAGATGGCATTAATAAAATATTTCTTTTTACTGTAAATTATTAATAAAATTTGTTAACACTGACATGCACCTGAAAACTTACAACCATTCAATATACCTCCTCACCAAGAAATCAACAAGAATATTTCCCAAATGGGCTAGTGACAGACACTTCTGCTAAAAATCTGCATTTTTAGTTATACAACAATTCTAAATTCTTCCAGAACACTCCCCTCTCCCCAGCACCAGCCCAGTCACTTGTATTTCTTTGACAGGTGAGGTCTCTGGTTTTCATTGGATTAATAGTGCTTGCAGGGAAGAGCACCAGCCAAAACAATAGCAGTGGCTGTTCCTTAATTTCACTTAGCCTGCAATACTTTCATTCATAAGTGTTAAATTGGAATTGCCAATCTTAACTTACCAAAGAGCTGGTGGGAAAAGCTTATGTGCTATTTATCCTCAAGGGTCCAATTCAATCACATCCCTGTAAAATGTCACTGACCCACTTCATCAATTACCAAAGGCAGGCGTGGGAGCTGTACATTCCTCCTTATTGTACCAGCCAAATAGACCTTCTCTTTTTCTTTTACGTGATAACCAGACTGCTCAGAAAGTAATTTTTGCAAGTTTCTTTGCATTATAAAAATTAAATTCTGCTTCTATCATGCTTAACCACAGACTTAAGAAAAAGCTGGCCATTAAAAGATTACATGCTGAGAGACCTGTTAATAGTAAACTACAGAAATTGTTGAGAAAGTCTCAGCTACAAGGACAAAATACAGCTGAGAAACTTTAGGAGAACTGTAAAATGGTTTAATTTCAGTGTTTTGTATTGAAAAGTGATACTGTAAGATTTTGTAACCTGAAAGTTATTGTGTCCGGGGAGACACAATAAAGAGGCTCTTACACCTGCCAGGTTCAGCAGAAAGGAGGAAAATGGAATTGATTTATTTACATTATCTCATTCTTATACACGTCCCAACTCCACAAGGGATTGGAGAGCATGTCACTTCCTTCTCCATCCCACTGGAGAAGAAAGATGCTCATCAAAGTTGTCATATCACAAAAGGAATGAAAAACAGAAAATACCGTTAAGTAAACATTGGCTATTATTTACATGAAACTATGTGAAAAGAATCTGACTCCAAGGTTAAAAACAGAAGGCTTACAAAAATCCAGGGCAACAAGTTATGAAGCTATTTTCTCATCAGGTAGGCAGCTTTTTGTGAAGCATACATGCCTCTAAGGGCAAATTCTGTTGACTTTTTGCTCTTCATTGGATAATGCTGCTTTACACATATTATTTAATAACATTTTTTCATATTCTGATTTTTTGCTTCCAGGTTTCAAAAGCAACAAATTCTATTCAAATGCTGATTACACTGCAAACAATTAAAAATATCTTACAGTTAAATAATCTGCTCCTGCCAGCTTGAGATTAAGGGATATTTTCTTCTAATGTAACGCTTTTTTGTTCACCTCCTTTACTGGCAAGATGACATATTTTGATGTCATTTTTTTCTGTAATTTTAACATCTAAAAGAAAGACATGTAGTTCAAGTTCATAAATGACACTTGAAAGAAAGACAAAAAAGTGTTTCTACAGAGTAATTCCTCCCACCCTAGGACACAATCATTCTGTCATTTGGTGATTATCCCCCCATATTTCTTATCTGCTGCACAAAAGTAATCTCAAGAGATGTGACAGATACCATCTTTTTCCATGCCCAAGTCTTTAGTGCACATGATTCTGAATGTGCAGCCAGCACATTGGTGACAGACACATGGGGTGTCTATCGGGTGTGTACTGTAACAGCAATGCAGCCAGCCTGGACTCCTCTAACCAGCCACGGAAATCTGCCCTTGAGGAACAGCTCTTGGTGCAGCTCTGGGGTCACGTAGGTGACCCTGAGGAGGCAAGGAGCTGTATTGCTGATGGAGCTTCTTTGGACAAGGGCAAGGTGGTGCATTGCTTTCATGAGTCTGAGACAAAAAGTTTTCTTAGCCCAATGATGATGCAAGCTGACAACCCCATGCAGGAGTTTCTTCAGTTAAAATAACAGCTTCTGAAAGAAAGCAAATGTAAGAAAAAGAAAGTAAAAAGAGGGAAATAAAAAAAAAAGAATGACCAGTGACCTACTGATAACTGACATTGATAAAACAGTAGGGTTTTTCCCCATGAGCAGGTAGGCAGGATGTTCAACAGCAACTATTAGAATAAACCTACTGTTCATTGACTGGATGAGAGAGATTTTACTAGTGTGTACTTAAGTACTGGGGGATCATGTTAGAGGAAAAATGAATTATGTGTGAAAAGCTCTGGCTAAAGACTGGTAAGTCAAAGAAAAAATTACTTTTATGCACATATTGTNCTTACAAAAATCCAGGGCAACAACAGTAGAACTGACTGATGATAAAAATCTCTTCTGGTATTAGTCATATGTGACTGCATGACTGCTTAAAATATGTCCAAAATATTTTTCGCATTATACTGGGAGAAATATTTCCATGTCTTCTTGAATTCCAGTCAGTATTATATTCTTAATAGAAATGTTTAGAACTTGGCACTTAAGTTACTTTATTAAAAGCTCTCTGAACTTTTCCAAAAAAGCTTAGATTAGAAAAGCAGTTTGGGGTGTTTTTTTCTCCAGAACTGAATTTTAGCATTTCTAATTGCATTGTAGATACACGTTTATGTGAAGCTAAGTAGCTGTCACAGCTTGTTTTAAACCTTGGTATATAAGGTAATGAGAAGGATTAATTTCTAAGGGTTCGTGAAAGCAAAGCTGCTTATACTATAAAAGTATCTGCTGCTAGAAACTATGGAAAGAATCCTTCCTTGGAAATTAGATGGACACTATTAAGAGCATGGAAAGAAACAGCATGCCATTAAAGTGTAGGACCTAATCCAAAATGATTTTGAGTGAGGGGAAAAGTAGCTATAGGAGTAAAATAGACCATCAGATCTGGAACAAAGATGCAAGGGACAAAATACAAGTCTTATTTGTCTAATTTCCTTCCAGAAGGGAAAATCTACAGTAAGCAGCGACATCAGTTTTGAGAAGTTCATTTCACCCATCTTAATGGGCAGAAGGGAGTTTAATGAAGATCATTCTCTGATGACCCCTCTGATCTCTCTTTCATCCATCGTTAACAACAAGCACTGTTCTCAAAGCTGTCACTATATCTGCTTTTGAGGATCCTTTCCTGCAAAGGGATCATTGCTGCAAAACACCCATCTCTGTGAGGTGCAGGCAGCAGCTTAAGCTGTCTCAAGGTGTGAGCTGCCCACAGACAAACCTGGAAGAGAAACAGTAAGTTATAGCTGCTCAGATGACAGGTGTCCACTGGTTACATAAAGCTGTAGTACCTCAAAATTGTATTACATCATCTAGTTCACCACTCAGTTGAATGACTTTGTGAAAGATGCACAGAAAAATGTAAAATATGGTTAAATTTTTTTCTGCTGAACATTGACTTGTACGTAAAGAAAAATAGGTACTAAGAAGTAATTATCTTCGAAACTCTTTAAATATCTCGTTTTCTTCACTGTTAAGATCCAAGAGACAAAAAAATGTTTATAAATTCTGTCCTTTCTTTTACCAGATAAAACACACAGGCAGAAAAAAGGCTGATAAAAAACTGAAGAGGGGTCCTGTCTCCGTGGAGAAAGCATAACCTACCAAACTACTTTTAAAATGCTTTTAACCGCTTTTTAATGCAAATGGTAGGTATTTAATATCTGTAAAACAGGAATAGTAAAAGGCCAGGTTGTCTAATAAAAAGTTTGAGATTGGAGTAGGGTAAAAGATATGGGCATAGCGTAAAAGATGGCAAAAGCAAATATGAAGGACATATTTGGAGTCTTTTAATGACCTAGAATAGAAGGTACCTGAGCCAGTAGCAAGCAGTGCTAGCCCTTTACCTACTCACTGTGTAGCAGTTCAGACTTTCTAAGCGATGCACGTACGTCAATGCAGATCTGCTCTGAGGATATCAAACCTGTCTTTGAGTCAATGCCTGTGGAGTGAACATAGCCCTGACACACTTTCACAGCTTCTAGTGTCAGTGGGGGCTTAAGTAGAGCTAACAAAGGATACCTGCTTCTCAAAACACCAGACTTAAGGCTTCCAGCATGAGCTCATTTGTAGCGTTACTGTTGCCATCAGCTGAGGAGAACTGTCCTGGACATCACAGTAATATGATATGGCAAACTACCCGCAACACTGTACAGCTTGCAATTCCCATTTCCTTTATACTTTTAGTGCTGAGAACATGAAACATGAAGGACTGATTATCTAATGCAATACTTCCATACACCCTTGTTTATGCTGTGACATACAGACATGAGCAAAATGTTATCCATGAGTAATGAAAATGTGACTGCACATTGTATCAAGGTCTTACAAGATCTATTTTAACTGATGCTAGTCCCTTTAGTGTGCCCAAGTTCCCCACTGAGGTTTTCCATCACCTAGAAAATGAAAGAATGATTGTGATTTTTTTGTGTGCTTAGCTCTGACTAGGCATTTGCTTTTATTGATCCCAAAGATCTAATAAAATAAAAAGAATAAGGAAGGAAATAAAGAGAAGAATCACTTCTGAGTGTGTTTCCAGACACTTGATGAATCAAGATTATTATTTCTACAGCGTCCTATGAGTCTGCAGTGCTTTGCAATGTTAACAGAAGATGATGTGACTTTGCCAATAGAACCCAGGTGAAAGTGAGAAGCCTGACATTGACCTCTGGCATCAGATAGGCCATGGAAAGAGAATGGATTCTGTGAAACAAACTAATATAGTCTTGTTAGATGATGGGAAAAAATAGCTCCTGCTATTATTGTGTGAGAAGCATGTGAAACAGTCATGCTGTATCTATTAGGGCTGTTAAAATGTTGTTCTTGTCAATGGACACTGATCAGTACCCCTGAGTCCACTGTACACCTATACTGGGACTAGTTAAAATCCTATCTTTTGAGCAGTTCTAGCCAGCTCCATTCTTTCACCTTCTTAGAGGCTAAAGCTCATTTCAATTTTCTGTCTACTTAACATTTTCCTATCATTACAGAACACCAATACCTGAGTAAATCAGCTCTTTCTGGGAGAAACACATCAGAAGAGAAGGTCTATCTAACATGCCTAATCTTGTGCTTGCAGATTGAGTTCGAGGATACCCATCTGGGCTTTATTAGAGAGCACCAGCAAGAACCACATCTCCCTATGCCCCATCCCATGCAGCATTGGAAGAAAGGAAAGTAGAGATATGGTCACTCCTGTGAGGCACCTTTGACATTTCACAAGCTTCTGAGATGCCATTAAATCTTTTTGAGTCTCGCAGGAACCACGCGCTCTCTGAGACCTCCATGCCTTCAGAACAATTATTTTGGTTCTTGCAGACAGAAAAGTCTGCAAATGGATTTTCCTGAAAGTGAAAATAGACAATATATACTACCCAGGATGTCTTTTTATCTTTATTTGGATTAACTTCACCTCAGGAAGAGCTTCTATTTTAAACCTTTAACCATATATCATATTTTTCTCTGCTATTGGTCTAGACTGAAGGTGCCATCCTCAAAACAGTTCATTCCACTTACGAAGCTGCAAGCAATTTTCATACTACATTTTCTACATTAAATGCACAGTGTATCAGACATGAATAATGGATGGATTAACCTAATCTATTAACAATTCTTAATGGTGACAAAGAATAAAGGGGGAGGTGAGAAATTCAGTTGTTGGTTATACAGAAATATGAGGCCAAGACAGAAGTTGAATAGATTAAATAACTTGTAGCAGAAATGACAGAAGAGTCTAAAACAAATAAAGAATTAATACTGGAAAACAAAAGAGAAAGGAACTTAAAACAGAAATTCAAGGAAAACAGTGTTAAAGAGGCTGGGAAAACAGAGGGCTCCAAATAACATACTACAGGAATAGCCAGTGTCACGACAAGATCATGAAAAGAATGGAAGCTCAAAAGCAGAGAAGAGAAAGTAAGTCATGAAAGGAAGTCAAGGTAGAAAAGCTGATCAAAAAGAAAAGTTCTGACTTCTCAGTGGCATATTTTAAAACTATAGTCAAAATGATGAAATGAGAGCTCAGGGGACTTCCAGTAGTGCAGAGGAGAGGATCAAGAAATGAAAAAAGAAAGCAGAAGGAATAAGAGCAAAAGTTAAGAAAACTAGCAGAAAGAATATAATGGAGGATGGACTACTATGTGTGTGTCATTGTGGGAATTCAGATTCAAGACTTACATCCCACCCATGAAAGCAAGGTGGGAAAGATCCCAAAAAAGTACATGGAATTCTGTCAAGAATGTCATTGTAGGAAAATCTTTATCTTCATTGCAGAATTTATGTCTGCCATCTCAGACCCTCTGTTTTCTTGCCAATAACACATCTGAATACTTTCTTTGCCTTTCTATTGTGCCAAAAAGTAATTTTCTTTTCCTGTAATAAGACCATAGGAACTGATTTCATTACAATAGAACAAATTTCTATTGTTACACTGGAAATTATAGCTTACAGATAGTTTCAGAAAGTGTTTTCAACAATGGATAATAGTTGATTTCAAACTTATTTCTTAGAATGGTTGCTTGTGTTTCTATGCAAATCAATATAACATAACCTCTTCCTTTCTATCTGTGAAGTTATTTGGCTTTGACATGAAGAAAGCATGAATAAGAATATGATACAATGTGATTTAAAAAGCTAAGTAATTTGTGTACCATATGGGCTCTTCCTAATGGGATACATTGCAAATTAAAGAATTTTAAAAGCTATTAGCTACTTTTGAAAAAATAATATTCAAAGCTGATAGCTAGGATCACAAAGTATTTGAATATTCTTATAAGGAGGCAATGGTTTCATAATATCTGCAGCATCTCTGTGATGTTTTACATAGTTTTCGTGCCACCTGGTGGTCAAATATCTAATAGATTCACCCTGGGTGGAACACCCCAGGCACAGACTGTCCCGGGGGGAAGGTGGATACGGCCGTGGTGCCATGCAAAGGGTGGCTGACCGGGGCAGGCTTCCACAGGGAACAGCTGACATCCACATCAGCTTTCTCCAGGCTAGAGAGTAGGACTGCGGCTACTAAAATTCCCAAACAACAAGGTAAGTGGTAGCTGGTCTGTCTCATGCCTCCGGATACATCTGAGCTAAGCTCTTCTTTCTGTCTTTGTCACTGGGGCCTTACTTCCTGTGACTTGCATTGACACAGGCAGCTCCCACAAGTCATCAATTAACCACAGGTCAAATTTGTTCAGTTTCTTCCTGAATCAGGAGAAAAAACTCTAATAGCAGGCGGTCTCTTAGAGTTTAACACACATTTCTGAAGATATAAAGACAGGAATTCTCTTTCTTTTGTAAAGGTAAAGCATCTGTTTGGGACAGATGAACATCAGCAAGAAAACCAAGTTTACCTTCAGAATAAGGTAAAGATATATTACATAAGAATATACATAAGAATATAATAATTCCTGCATGAGGTCAGACCAAGGAACCGGCTGATCTAACACCTGTTTCTGGTATGGGATAGCCCTACATGTTAAGCAGTCAAGTTTCATGTATTTACATGCTGGGAGCATATGCCACCTACCTGAACACCTCTAGTGACTATTCCAGATTCTTCACTTTAAACCTACAACTAGCTAATTAATTTTTTATGGGTTAACTCCCAAATTAAGTTTTTATATGATTTTAGTGCTTCCCTTTCCAGAATCCAGGAGCTTCAACAAGACCACTTTTTAATAGAGATCAACATGGGAATTGCTCAAGGAATGAGCATTATAAGGAAAGAGATCAACTATAGACTGATTTTTTCCTTGCTATAACTCACAGCTCTAGAGAATTTCTGAGCGGGGGGGGGTTGCATCTGAATCACTACATTTAAAAATATTTTTTTAAAAATAAGGCTATTAATTTACTTTATATCAGTAGACTATTTCTAGGCTGCTGGGATTCTTTGTTTTTCTAAACTTATTTGGAGTTCTAAAAATGGCTTTTTCCATAAATGTTCTTAAAAGATCATAAAATGATGATCCATTCAATTCCAGCCCATGTCCATTGAGGTCCTCATCTCTGGGGAGTAAAGGAGCGTAGCTTGACCTTAAAGCTCTCACAATGTCATGAAGTTGGCAGGTTGTAAGAGAGAGGAAAATGAAAAAATATTTTATAACCCAGAAGATTTTCTGTTTGTGGAATGATAGTAATATTTTGTATTTACATACTGCAATTCAATCTTGTTCAGCAATGTTAGTTTAACCTGCTGTCACTCCTGATAGTATAAGTATAATTTTTCTTATGTCACAAATGAGGAAACAAGCCCAAGGAGAGTAAATAATCTGCCTTTAACTAATTTGGTGAACATAAGAGAGAATGAAAGTTAATAAAATGCCTCAGTCCCAGTCCTATGCCTTACACACACAACAGTATTCCAGCCAAGAATAACACACAATTACCATTTTGCCAGGCTTTTTATCTGACACATACTATGTGTGAACTCTATTAAAACTCGTAAATCTTAGTAACTGAAACAGTGGTGTCAGCTACACAGGTCATTGTCTGGTGATGGCAAATGAATGCAGTACTTGTCTTATGATAGTTACATGCTACATTCTTTGTTATGCTGGTTTGTATGTTGGTTTCAGCTAATAAATCAAAAACACCATCTTCATCTTGTCCTGCTTGTAAAGCTGGTTAGGTCCTCAACATCTTTTCAATAAATACTCTGTTACTTGGCCTTAAGGAAAGCTGTAGCATTGGCCAACAAGGACAGTAAGATAACTGCCTTCTGAGCAGTCTGGACAAATACATCTATTACTGCATTTGAAGAATACATCCAAGTTTACGCCACATGAGGACGATTATACAGTATAAAAATAGGATTCTCAGACTTAATTAAGAAATTTATATCCCTTTTCCACTGTCTCTTTGCTTGTCACTGATGGTAGATCTTGTCTTTTTGGAGGCAGCTTTCTGATAGAGCTGTCTCAGTGTCACAAGTACATTCTTGACATAGTGGTGGATGGCAAACAGTAGAGCAACAGCTTCTCAGAATCAGTTCCCAAAATCAAGAACATATACTTACTTAATATGAATTCTGAAGTGTCACTACCGGAGCCATATTTGGCATGGCACTAAGTATGGAGAGTGTTCAGATGTCAACATGTTATTTGCTCAATCGTTAGCCTTATTGCTGCAGTGGAACTTTGTCATCTACAGCAATTAAAAACGGCTTATTTCTGTAGATGTTCATAGAATTTCAGGTAGGCATTTCTTCATAAACTCATAAAAGTTAAAACCACAAAATCACATAATCATTTAGGTTGGAAAAGACTTCCAAGATCATCAAGTCCAATCTTTGACCGATCATCACCTTGTAAACTAGATCATGGCCCTAAGTGCCACATCCAGCCGTTTCTTGAACACTTCCAGGGAGAGTGACTCCACCACCTCCCTGGGCAGTCACTGGATTTGCAGGAGGTATTGGAGAGAACAGGAAATTCAGTGTAAAAACTGTAAACGTCTGATGTGCATGCCAAGCCCCTGAGAAGTTTCCTGATTGTTCTCCAGTGAGGGGGTTGATTGTCTGTTTGACTGTAGCTGTCTCTTCCACAGAATTTTTACACAGATTAAGACCACAGTGGTGATTTGTGCCATTTTTGCCATTTGGCACCTACAGTAATAGACAGTGCTGTATTTATATGAGAATCAGCAGATTCAATCCTTACCTTGAGCAGCATCTTGTAAGAGCTACGTAAAGAAATTAGCGGAGATTGTTAGATCAATTGCTTTCATCTTCAACTTAAAAATAGGTATAATGTCTCCAACATTAATAAAAATGTCAGAAAAAAAGGGTAAGTGCCAAATTATAAAGTTAGAGTGGATTTGAGGGAGCAAAAAGCCTGAGAGGGAGCTGATATCAAAAGATTCACTATTATGAAAGAGAAGACTAGTGCAAGACCAATTGCAGCCAGTTGCAGACTGTAGTTATAGCTTCCTCCTAGTTCCCAAGCCTTTGTAGTTGAGTTGAAGATGCTGAGATCACAGTGATTCTGCTAATAAAAGCTGCTGCCATGAAATGGTCACAGACTCGATATAACTTCCCACAGTGGTCATGTTGTATCTCTTGAATTCAAAATGTGACCATCATAATCAAATGTGCTTCTCACAGCGAACACCCAGCTGGCTCCAGGGACACATTCTAACTCACAGAGATTCAAAATACTGGTGCTATCCTAGTCTGAAGAGGAGAATAACACAACAACCTTATCTTCAGCATACTTCCCCAAAATTCCTACTAAAAGTTAAAGATATTTTATTTATCTCCATTTAATGCAGAATTGATTTTGTGTGGGAAGATAGAGAATTAGCTATCCAGACAGATTATTGTCACTCTAAATACTGCAAGAAAGATTAATTGTCTACAATTGCAGAGGCTGTGCTACAACTAATTCATTTGCCACTGCCATCCTTAAACTTCAACAAATGAATATGTTAAGATAAATCAGGCACTTCAACAAGCCCCAGCTAAAGCAAACTCTTCTGATGCTCCTCAAACATTTAATTCATCACTGAACTTAGTTCTCCATTGCTTTACAATGACCAACTTAGCTTTCTTTAAAAAAGTGATAAGACCAACCTTAGGCTAAAAAGAATTCAAATCCCAGCAACTGTTCAAGAATTAGTACCTAGTGTCTTTCACATTCCCAGATTCACTTGGAAATCCACTCTCACGATGCAAAACTCTATTCCCTGAAGCCATCAGTTTCCAACCAAGTATCACCAAAAAGAAAACAGAAGACATCCTAGGCCTCGCTCTGTTGCCTAGAAAAAAAAAGAACCTAGTGCCACCACAGATAATTCTGTGCGACCCCAATGTCATCTGCATCACTCTTATATATGTCAGTGTAGCTTCCAACCTTTTCCTAGCCCACCTCTAACCTAACTCACAGGTTATAGTAACTCATATTGAAAACTATTCCAAAGTGAGCCAGAAAGTATAAAAAGGTGAAAAGATGATATGGCCTTACTCTGTTCAGACATCAGATGAAGAAAATACATCCAATGAACACAAAAACTCTGAAAACATTTAATACTTTATGCAGTAAGAGAAGAAAACTAGTGGGTACTGTTCGTAGCTGAAAGCTACTGGTCCAGCTGAATCCTTGCTTTTACCATGACTGAAGGTCTTTTCTGAGGTCTTTCAAGGGCTTACATAAAAATGTCACAAATATACTTGAACCTGTCACATGGAAAGGAAAAAATTCAGAAATACAGCAAACCTATATCTGATGTGGGAATGTTTGTGCAATAATAAACATTCCAGTCCCCTTGACTAAAAATTGCTCCATTCAGTTGAACATACTGGATTTTTCACACTGTATTTATGGCAGTTTTAATGAGTGAAAATACCCTCATGTATGTTCAGACTATATTAAAATCATCCAAGTGTGAGCCAAGTGAGCTGACGTTTATAAAGATTAAACATGCAGGTCAACTGGGCAGGAACACAAGTGTCAAATCAGCTCAGAATCCTTCCACAGAACCACAGAACCACTGAGGTTGTGTGGCACCTCTGGAGATGATCTGGTCCAACAGCCTAAGTGTGGGGTCAGCCAGGCCAGGCTGCCCAGGACTGCATCTGGATGGGTTTTGAATTTCAAGGACAGAAACTCCACAACCTATTGGGGCAACCTGTTCCAGTGTCTAATCTCCCTCATGGGAAAAATAATTTTTTCTTATGTTTAAAGAGTATTTCCTGTGTTTAAGCATAATGGAATCATAGAATATCCCAGGTTGAATGCTTTATCTGGCGTAAATGATATTGCGTCTCTTGCTGGCCTTGCAAGAGACTGGTCCTGACAAGGTACTCTTCAATTGTTTGTGAAATGTGGTCATTTTTCACATAAACCCTTTATATAGATGTGAAATCCAGGAAAAGTCACAGCACTCTGTAGCTTTGGCCAGCTTCCCACAGTTATCTGTCCTGGCCAGCAATGTCTCATTTCATAGCCAGTAGCTCTCCACATGCCTTTCAAGTCAGCTTAACCTCAACTGAAGACCTTGTGAGAGACCTCATCATCTTCTGGCAGCCCTAACACATGCTAGGGAGAAAATCCCAGTATTTTTAATATGAAATATGAACTGAGGTCTGTAGCAGACAGCAATGATTTTTCTGTCTCCTGTAAATTAATGTCCAGTTAATACCCACCTCCTCAAAACTGTAAAAATCCAGATCCTTAATTTAATTCAACTAATTTCTACTTTCTCACGTTTAAGGCAGAATTTGAAGGAAATTTAAGAGGTGCATTATACTCTGTTTCAAAAAGCTCACTGCAGAAGTTTCAGAGGGTTCTGCTCTTCCCTGTTCTTTTAAAATGAAAATAGAATAACACAGGGCTATAGGGATTTCTCTGCTGGGGAGCTATCAGGGTGGTTTCTTTTGGTATAATTAAATGTGCTTGCATGCAATTGCAAAGGGCACATCTTGCCCTATTTTTTTCTGCTCCTGTGTTTCTGTGGTTATTCTTCATATTTTATCTCTATTTTTCAACTAAGTATATTTTTTCAATATAAGCATTTTCCTTTGTCAAATGAAAAACATTAAAGTGTTCCCAGTAAAAAAGACACTAACAAGTTTTTATTTACCGCTATTTACTGAACAAGAGGGATTGGAAGAAGGCTGAGAGGTACAGGATACATGATCACATATATCACTTTCTTAGAAAACTCAACTAAAAATGACATATTATATTGGCATTGCAGCTGTCTTCTCCCCTTGTTTCTATACCACTCTTTTTTAAATCAAGTATCCTGTTATCCAAACTACTACTGACACTAAAATACATGCTATCCACATTTTCTTGTAGCCAGAGCTGGGATTGAATGAATCATTCCTATGACTCATCATAACTCGTTTTTTGCATACCAATGTTACAATGTAGGGAAAAATTTAACATAAAAAGTGGAGTTGTCCCCCCATTCTGATAGAAATTTTTTGCTAAAGATTCAAATTACTCTCTTTCAAATTATTGTAACTTACGTTCTTCCTGAGATTTTGCTTTATTTGCAGCATAAACAAAAGCAATTAAAGTTCAAAAGCTCATCTTTTAATCTTTGTGGATAGCCCTGATGAAAAAGACACAGTCTCCTTACACTGAGTGATATTCTAGTTTAAAATGTCAAGAGTTGTGAAGGTGCCCCCCTGGGGGGAAGGGCCATGGGAGTTGGAGCATGGTCTACGGGGTTTCCAGGCTCCCTGATGTTATCTTGTCCCTATTGGCTATTGGTGTCCCCCCACCCCGAAAACTGTGTTTGTCCCAGGATTCCTGGGCAATCTGGAGGGAGTCTGTGCCTGACCTGGCTGCTATGTGGTCAGGGAAATAAAACATCCATGAACATCTATCAAAAATGTTGTTCCTGATTCTTTCTATGGACAAATCTGCCTTCAGGGAGGGTTGCAGGCTATCCCCACTGCAACAAAGGGTTATCAATAATTTGGGGGTTTTTTCACAGTTCTAAGGCCTAAATGAATGCCTGGATTAGCACACTTTTATATTCCTGCACCAAAGAACCTCTTCTCAGCACAATTATCCAAGCAGTACAAACTACAAGAAACACTATAAAACCTCCAGTTCAATTCACAGAAGTCATAGACCTGGGACACTAACTAATAGTGGGAGTTGTATTCTGGTACCCTGCAGACACTCAGGAAAGCAAAAGAGAAAATAAATCACTTTCAACCACCTGGATAACTTAGAAGATCTACTCAGATCAGGAATTCAGGGCTCAGATCCGATATTTTCCCCACAGTTTCCTGTGGAACATTATCACACTCAGCTACTTACTCAGAGGATATTTAACAGGAACTTCCCTCTGGAGAGACTGCTCATGACAGCATGTGAGATAGGAGACATTTGAAGGCTGGTAAAGAGGATTAATCTGTGTTGAGTGTACAGTATAAGAAAACAGAAGTGCTTGGAGGAAACCAGAGGAAATCACAAAATGGTAGGAGGTGGTAGAATGAGTGAGTTGTTTACCTCAGTGCACAGATTACTAGGGCCACTCACAGGAAAAGGGTTTGCTTGGGTAAGCAAACACTCAGGGGTATTCAATGACTGTAGTTTCTTACTACAAAGAGGCCAGAACTGTCCAAGAGCAGTGGGTGGTAACAGACTATGAAGCATGTTCTAGGAAGGAAGTGAATGCAGCATTTGCAGTGAGTCCTGCTGCAGGCAAGTTACAGCAATCTAAAACACATCTTCTGAAAAGTGTAGATGCAGCTATGGAGACTGCTATTACGACCTTAAACCCTGAAAATGGCAATGTATTTTTTGTGTGTCAGTATGTAGAGCTACCCTGCTAGCAGCTGAAAGTGTTTTGAGAAATATGAAGTTGTTTGGTATATAGTATCCCATAAGCACAGTCTTCCGATGAAATGTCTGAGGAAGGCAAAAAGCTTAAGTAAGTTCATATAAATTGAACTAAGAAATGCACTTCTAAATAAAGTTCACATAAATAAATCTAAATAAACACAGCTGTGATATTTCAGAGTAATGTTCTTTCTATGCATCCTTAATGTAAAAGACGAGCATATCAGTGTCAGACTTTAACCATTTCATGTTAGATAGAGACAGTTTAACTAAAGGTTTAGCAAAACTTTTTTTGCCAATTTTGCCATGCCCTTGGTGCCCCATATATTGATATATCTGCTACAGATCTGTTATGGGACACAGACAATTGTCCTTCTGACTGCTTTTTCTAGGATCATGTCCATGGTGCAAGTTCTCCCTGCTGTAGCCAACACAGTGCTGGGGTCTAAGCTCCTCAGTCCTGCAGGGAGGCAGACACTGTACAGTGGCTGAGGAAATGCCTAAATCTTGAACAGATTCGCCTGTAGAGTCGTGAGGGTGTCTCCACTGCTTGACAATACAATGCTCTGCAGCTCTCATTCAGTATTTGCACTGCACGATGGAACTCTGAACTTTGTGAAACAGCTAACCATTAGTGTCACGCCAGAGAGAAATGCTACTCTGATGTCATTCATTTTATTCTTGGAATAAAATGCTCCAAGTGATAATATGCTTGCTGGTTTTAAATGTCACCAAAATATCCATAGCATCTTGAACAAGCATTTAGATATCATTTTCATTCATTACAAAAGAAGCTTTTTCATAATCATTTGTATTTTAGAACCTGATCCAGATAACATAACTGTAGATGATATTTGCTGATTTAATAAAAAAATAAGGCAGGTTTTGGGTCTGAAATTGCCAAAGGTTTTCTAGGTTTTTTTGCAGTCTTAGTATGAAATGTCCAGAAGCTAGTTCAAACTCCCTGGATATTGTTGACGTTGAGCCAAAGATTCACTACATAGCTTAATACTTCCGTCCTATCCAGATTAAAAAAAACTTTATCTGCTTGGAAACCCAGGATCTTTGTAGCTGGAGAGAAGATATTTCCCAGGAACAGTGTAATGGTGGGTAATATTAATGCAGACATCTCCTGCTTGGGGAACAGAATAGTTAATTTTGAATTAAGCTTTTTTTGCTTTCTCTACAAGGTATTAAATAATATTAAATTACATTATAACACTATCACAGTGCAGAGAATGCACTATGAGTTTCCAAAGACCAAATAGCTGAGTGATTTCCTTTAATTCCCACCACTCTCAGAAAAGGTCATGGTTGCTTGATACTACAGCTCACTTGCAAGGAGCAGTTCAAATGGGTCAACCAAGTAAGCATGTTAAGAGAAGAAAGTGCCTTGATCATTTATTTGAAACTTGCCAATACCATTTCTATGTATTTCTGTCCATTATTCCAATACATGGGCAGAATTAGCCATAACAATAACACACTTCCATCTCTCCTAGCTTATAGCCAAACAATCTGAAAATGTGGAGTTGGTCTCAGTAATAGGGATCACCTTCTAGTTAAAGAAATGAAAACATGCAGACTTCAGAGTAATTACGATCACGTCATTTTAAAACCCTCAATGCTTTCCAGAGTCCTCTTGTTCTCTGGCACCCATTTTGCTTTAGTGGTTTCTCAGCTTGGTAATGTGCTCACAGGTTTCTTACACAAACATCTAGAAACATTTAAAAGTTTCTGTTATGGAATTACAGAGGCCAGAAACTGTTTCTTTTGTGAGTGATATATAGACATGGAAAATCTCCAGAGGGAAAACACCAGGTGATGTATAAGTTGGAGAAATCCTGAAGGCAGAGAATCTCTCCCCCATGATTTGATGGACCATGTATCCCCGAGGGTAACGTCAGAAATTACTACCATCATTTTCAAGAGTACCTATCTTCTACCTGTCTCCAGCTCCTGTGTACTGAAGGAGCAGTGTGCCAGACCAGAGTGGATTAAGACTATCGGAATTTGACATTGACCCAGTGCATTAGGGATGAGAAAGTTGGTAGAAGCCCCTTTAATTCTGTAAAACCCTCTAGCTGCCAAGAATACCATTATCCAAATGTTAGATATTGCCAACTCCTTATCTGTTTTCCATAGAGAGGATCATGTTGTGTGCTATACATTTGAATTTCAGTTTTCCCTACCTAGGTATTCAGTTATAAATTTCATTTTTCTGTCAAATAGAAACAAGGAGAAAAATTAAATTAGACAAGAGAAGGATATAAGATGTCTGAAGGATAAATGCTGGAGGCAACTGAGTTAGATTGTTTCTTTGATTTATTAAATAAATCAGCTGGTATTCCTAACCTAAACACTATTTTTACTATACTTACTCTGTCTCATATAGATGGGTTCCCTGATTTTTCTGAAATACCTCCCATAAACCTCCCTGAAGGTTTAGAAAGACCACAGGGAAATAAATCAATGACAACATGCCAAAGTCCATCACAAGGGCTGCTGTTCTAATTCATTTGATACAGGTCAGCTCAGATCATGCAGTTGGAAAGCTGACATTGATTTAATTAACTGCAGTACCCTGTATTGTTTTAAAAGGAGATATTCTTTCTATGTTTTACATATACATTTTATGACATACCTAAAGCAAAAAGCTACACTTGGAACATTGGAAAAGAATACAACAAAATTGAGTGACTGAATAAAAAGCTGCTTCCAGTTTAGTCTGACTTAAGATAGAGAGGTAGAAATGATCTCACTGAAAGCAAACAGAACCAGAAAATATCAGTGAAGTGATCGATTTTTTGTTTCAGACTTAAAACATGTAGAACAAAAGAGAATAAAAAAGCTCTGAATCTAAAACTACAAAAGTCAGGAGGGGAAAAAATTACTACTTTAATCAAAATTTAGGAAGAGAAATAGTAACATTAATTGTGATGCCCAGCTGGACTTGAAACACGTGTTCTTCATCTATTTTAGACTGTTGAATTTATGCTCAGGTCTGATTGTCTGCTGCCACCTTGGTACTGCCCTTCCTTAGCACTGGAAGAAGTTAGTGAGAGAAGTAGTAAACATAAAAGTGCAAACAAGCGTCAGCTGTGGAAGCCAAAAGCTGATCTCAGCCAGGGAAGAGCCCTGTGACCCTCTGACAGGATGATCTCCTTCAGTATGAGTCCACTGTTTCTGTGCTGTGAGTACTAATATGGGGTCACAGAATTATAAAATTGCTTAGGTTAGAAAAGACCTTTAATTGTAAATCCAACACTGCCAAGTCCACCACTAAACCTTATCCCTAAGTACCACCTCTACACAACTTTTAAGTACTTCCAGAGAAACCCTTCCCTGGGCAGCCTATTCCAATTCTTGACAATCCTGTCAGTGAAGAAATTTTTCCCAATGCCCAATCTAAATCTCCCCTGATGCAATAGGGGCCATTTCCTTCTGTCTTATTGCTTGCTGCCTGAGAGAAGAGATCAACACCCACCTGGCTACTGCCTCCTTTCAGGTAGTTGTAGAGAATGACAAGGTCTCCAGGCTAAACTCAGCTGCTTAACCATTAGATCTGTGCTCCAGACCCTTCATCAGCTAATGAGATAAAGTAGTAGTGAGGGGCCTGAAACTGAACACAGCATTCAAGGTGCACACTTACTAGTGCTGAGTACAGGGAGATGATCCCTTCCCTAGCCAAGCAGCTGTCCAGCCCCACTTCCCAAGCCAGTAGCATTGCATATTGGGATTACTGAGAAAAATGTAGTTCTAGAGCATCACCTGAGGCAATGCAGGACTCATTAGCTGCCTACTGCTGCTGGGAAAGCTGCAGAAGATACATATTGTGGCATTTTCCTCCCTCTCCTTTCTGCCCTCCCACAGGAATATGAGGAGAGGGAGCAGAAATGAAACCAGAACTTGCACATGCTCACTGCTTATTAGGCCGTGCACTCATGATGAAGGGCACAGCCAAACCACAGCCAGGCTCTGGCTACAGCTGCCACTCTGGAAATATGTGTTGAACTGGTGTCTGAGGTGGTGCATCCTTTACATTGCCACAACCCTGCCTTTACTCCTTGGTGTCACAATCAGCTGCTGCTCAGTCTGGATGCACATCTGGTGTGGTAACCTCTTCTCCCCATGAGGAAGCATTTGGAGGTGGTCTAACAATACTGCAGCAGCATAACTGAACTGCTTGTACTGATGTACAGCACTGAGACCGACTGACTGCCACCCCCAGCCCATGCACAGCGTGACCCAAGGCCACAGAGCACAAACAAACAGTGTAACAGGTACCTGCAGGAGCAGAAATAAAGCTGTGCTTTAATCCACCTGTATAAAAAGGAACAATGATGTTTCTGCAACAGAATCCACAAGCTGGTCAAAATTAAATGAATTATTCAAACCAACCACTATAGCTGATTCAAACCAGTATTTTATGTTGAAGATTGGATTCTTCCCCAGATATTCCCTGGTTCTAGTTCTATATTCCTTAGTACTGTGAGAATCTGGGTGATTCGCTGTGGGATCCCCTTTCTTTTGAGAATGTATGTGAGCTAGCCTCAGGCTCAGAATTTTTCAACACCTGTGAAACAAGATTTTCTTTTTCTGTTCCCTCTCCTCTAACTGGAATTGCTATTCCCACTGTCCCTGAGGCTCATTCACTCACAATTAGGGTCAATGAAGAGACATAAGAAGGAGACTTAGAGTATTTAGTCTTTTCTATGACATCAGTCCAGAAACCAAATCTATCAAAACCAAAAAGGAAATTTTTCCATGACTTGAAGCGGATTTCTCCCTTCTATTTTCCTGAATATTTTTGCTTTTATTAGAATGTGCTTGGTTCCCTTTTGTAAGGAATTTCAACTCTAAAATATGTGTCCAAAATAACATGTACTGCAGAATAAAAATAAATTCATACCAAATCTAACAATCCCACTCTTCCAAAAACCAAGGAATAGATATCAGGGGATGTTGGATTTTTTACATCAGCATTAACACAGTTCAACACTGATGACATGGGAAACAAAGTAAACATGAAAAATGAATAAAATTATGAACTTTATTTTGGTCTCAACCATATAACTTCAGGCCCAGACTTTTTAAACTGATAGAGATTTATTCCAGATTTATACCATTTTAATGGATCTGTAAGGGCTGATGATTACTGTAGCTAATTACTCAGATTGGAATAATCAGGATGCACTAAATTCAGCAGCATGAAGCAGTCTAGTCTTGACTTGGCTACAGACTGGGCTCCAGAGTGGAAGTAACATAAACAAAGAACATTCAGACTTAAATTGGTATGTAATATTCTTCTTGGTCTCCTGGAAAAGAAGCCATTTTAAGCAAATGAGGATGAACAAATGCTTAAATCAATTTTTGGGAGGCATAACAGATACATGCAACAAAATGGAGTTTTGTCCAAAGAATTACTTTGTTTTCAGGTTGGAAATGCATTTATTGATGTGATAAAAAGCCTGAAGGTTCTTTTAAGCCAATATGTAACAACTGATACCTTTTAAAAGTTTACAGACTGCCAGAACAACAGACAGATTTCACAGTATTTAAATTTCAAAAGTTGTAAAAAAACACGTTTAAGAAATATGTTTAATTCTACCTATCAGCTATAAGATAAAAAATAAATAACTAAACATGTACAGCTCATGCTACCTACATGTACAACATTTGACAAAGTATTTTTATCAGATGGTGATGTGTTAGAAGGAGCTGGTAAGACAAAACAGATGAGACTTATTTCTTTGTCCTAAAGGTGCAGACTTCAGACATCTTGGTAGCACTGCAAGTCAAACTGTAACTCCCTGTGCTTTTCTGGCATGTAGAATAAAATAGACAACACCTGCCACTACATGGAATGCTTAGAAGAAGAAAAATTACCGTGGAGCATGAACTGCTCTGTTTCCTGTCTCTGGGTAGAGAACTGTGTTTGAGACTTCTCTTCTGGGTCAGTATCCAGCTGATAGATAGGCCTCGGAAACAGCAGTGCCAAGATCCAAATTTTTAGGAGCTGGGAGGTCATTAGAGGTTTTTGGGGGAGATACTTTACAGAGAGTCTTTACAGCCAGACATGTACTTTTGAGATTAATGTGGTCTCAGTTACTGTGATGAGAAATCAGGCTGCTAGAAAAGCTGGGAAGCAGCCCCAATCCCCCCTAATGGCAAGGATTTGGCAGTGTATTATTTCTGACACAGAAGGAAAGCAGGATTAAAAAAAAAAAAAACCCAAACAAAACCAAAACTGAAAAGTTCTATTTCTCCAAAGACATGATTTCAGGGCACCCAGATTATTTATGTCCTTATTCTATACAATCTGGATTTTTTTCTCCCATAGTTCAAGCAAGCCACCCAACTGCAAGAAACCTTTAAGTTCTGGTATGGGTTAACTATTTTTTTTTCTAATTTATTTGGAGCAAGAAACATGCCCAACCAAAACCAGTATTTCAGCTTAATTATTTTTCAAAAATACTTCAGGCTTAATGAATGATTTTTTCAATGGAAGTAAAAGGGATGTTTGAATCTTTTTGTGCTATATTTAGTCTTCTAGTGACATATTACTTTCTTTACCACACGGAATTTAATCTCCAAAGCCCAAGTGAAGGTTTGCAAAATCTCTGTATATAACAGAAAAAACAAAACACAAACGTATGGTACAAGAGACTTAATCAGACTTTTTTTTCTCCTACATTACCTCAACAAAATAATTTGTCCCATTGCTCACTCTTCCTTAAATCCAAAAGCTTGTGTGAAGAATTTTAGAAATCACAGAGAACTGTTACACAATAAACTAAGTATTAAAAAGGTGTTAGGTCTGAAATATTTTCCAAGTAATTCACTTTCTTTACAAGAAAATGATCAATTGTTTGTGACAATTAAATAGTTTGTCATAATTGCATTGTCTTTCTGAAAAAAAAAAAGCTCCTAGTTAGATATTAATCTTCTCTTATTCAAATACAGGGCAGCATACAGGATCACCAAACATTGATTAGGAATTCCTGATAATTAATATAGTCAAAGTCATTTGAATCAGTTGCAAACTTCAAGGTTAACTTTGTATTGCTATTTATGATTAATACGAGCAATTGGAGCCATTGAAAAATTTTTGCTAACTCGAAGTAAGGAGAAGAAACAACATTGTTATTACCTCTCGTCTCTTTCCTTGGTAAAAGTGAACAATGGTACAAGAGATAAGGACATGATCTGTTGTAGTGAGTGCAGAGGAGAGTCATGAAGATACTTTGAGGGATGAAGCCCCTTTCCTATGATGACAGGTTGAGATAATTGGGGTTGTTTAGTCTGGAGAAGAGAAGGCTTTGGGCAGACCTTAGAGCACCTTTCCATACCTGTAATGAACCTACAGGAGAGCTGGAGAGGGACTATTTACAAGGACCTGCAATGGTAGGACAAGGGGGAATGGCTTCAAATTGAAAGAGGGAAAGTCCAGATTAGATATTAAAAATAAATTCTTCACTGTCAAAGTGGTGAGACACTGAAACAGGTTGCCCAGAGAAGCTGTGGATGCCCCATCCCTAGAAGTGCTGAAGGCTAGGTTGGGCAGGGCTTTGAGCAAGCTGGTCTAGTGGACATTTCCCTGTCCATGGCAAGAAGGGTTGGAACTAGATGACCTTGAAAGTCCTTTTCAATCCAAACCATTCTATGATCTGATATGTGACACTCTTCTGACTACATAGAGAGGAGGCAGCAGCAGAGAGGCTGACAAAGAACAAACGTGTCCTGAACCATTAAAAACTTGTGTAAAGGTCCTTGCTAGTGAAGGAGTACTTGCACCCTCCCAGTAACACCATGCACCAAAGGCACGTCACAGAGCTCATCTTTTCCACTTCAGACTGTTCTTAGCCTGGAAAAGTCCTCTGACAAACCACTGATTTTGCTGGCACAGGACAACCTACTGAAAGGGGGCTGAAATACACCTTTTAACAGAAAATCTGAGACTGCCTTCAGTATTTCTGAATCCTGCAACATTGTGGGAAAGTTCAAAGAGCAGCTCTGATCACTATGACGTTGAATTTCTAAGAAACTTATAACAGAATTAGGGGAAATAAATATGTATTATAGTATTTAAAGAAAAAGAATAAGAAGAAAATATCTGGGGAGATTTTTTAGAACTTTTGGATAGAGGTCATCTGAGAAGAGGATTGATAAAGGAAGCAGCCAAAATTGTAACTAGGGACAGAGGTTAAAAGTTTCCCTTTAAAATACTTTCAAATTTTAGCTTCAACTTTTAAGAGATTTAAGGATTGGAGTGAAATCATTGAGTCCAAGCTGACTTCATTAGAGCTACTCATATGAGGAAAGTGAACAGGATTTGGCCATGAAACAGAAAGGCCTTTGGCCTTGTTTTCATTGCCAAGTATTTTCTAATTGATACTGCATGTAAACTCTGCCCTCTGCTAATACACTAAATAATCAATGCTATCCAAACCCATGGCTCATTTTCTGCCTAAAACATGATTTTGTTTGTATCACTGCCACAGGAACGATGCAGGAGCCAGGAAGGGGCTGTGTCACTGGACAGCTCCCTCCTCACGCTGCACCGTGTTTGTGTTATTCTGTGCTCGCTAATGGAGAGGTCATAGCCCTCTTAGCTGTAGTCCCCTGGTAAATCCCCTCCTAGCTGTAATCCCCTGCACTTTGAAGACGATGGGATTCCTCTGCTTTCTCTCTCCTTTATGTTCCTGAAACTACCAGCCAGCTTTAAAGAGATCGATTATCCAAATCCTACAAATTTCATGTGACCCTTGGATAGCTATCTAATTATGGAGAATGCATAGGGCTTGGAAAGCCACAATGTCCTGAAGAAAAATGGGGAATACTTTGGGTATCTCAAGTAATTTTGGTAAACTGTAGTACAAACTCTACAACAGGACTATGAGTTACTATGATTCAGGGTTTTCTATTAATTTTGCTATTTTGTAGCATTAAAATCTTACTAAAGAAGCATGTTCAACTTCACTGTATAATGCAAGAGTATTTTCAGTATACAAACACATGACTTAAGGCTGGTCTCTGAAGTCATATTCTGTTTCCCAACAGTTGCTTATTCTCTGATGGTATCCCTATATATTATGACACCTGATGTAGGTAAAAGCTACTTTAATAGTACATTCACATCTCAGAAGCTGAACAAACCATCTCTCACTTGTACAGTTCTTGGTTGTGGTGCGTGATGCTGAGTCTAGAAACTCACTGTATCAGGTACTGGTGATAGACAATGACTTGTGAAAACAGGTCTTTCTTTTGAGATTTTCCTCACTTGTCTTCTGGTATTATTGAATAATTTTGTAATATTTACATTTGTTTTATAGGTAGATTCAAAATTTAAGAAATTACAATATCAGAAAGAGTTTTCCTTAAATCTAACAATCTCCTATCAGAAGGAGACTTCTAAAACATCTTTGAATTAATTTTTGTTTGAAGTGGAAAGATCTTAAAATACCCCAAGTCATGCAATGTCAGTGAATAAAAGCCCGGATACTGACAACGTCTATGCATTTCTCCTATAATAGAAGTCATCCTTGTAGGCAAACTATGCACCTTATTTCTTAACTGTGACTTTCAGCCATTACAGTTTCATTGATTGTTCTTGCTACTCAAATGGTTATTTCCCCCTCCTTGTGTTGCTCTTTGGTAAGTGAAACAGACAGAGTGCTTTGAGTGCTGCACAGTAACATCATCTCCTTTGCTTTCTAATCATTATTCCATGAACACTCTTCAGTGACGAACAGTCAATGTGGACCACACACTCCAAAACAAGACAGAGGGGGTAGGATTGCTCTCACTTAAAATACAACCCAGATGGTTCCCTGCAAGAAGTCACACTAAGCTCTTGTTATAGTCAGTGAGGGCTCCTTTTCATGTGTGATTCACATTATGCTTTGTACATTTGAGATGAGGTGAATAATACCCTAAAAAAAAAATGCCTATTTTGGATAAATTCTTCTTTTCCAGAAGTGGCAGCATCAGTAAAATTACATATGGAATTTTTTTAATCCTACACAATTGCCTCAATTTACTTACTCAGCAGTTGCGTTTGCCTATTTGTCCAGTGTTTCCAGAATGTACTCCATCCTTCCAATCACCCTCATGGCCCTCTTCTGGACTTACTCTAACAAGTTCATGTCCTTCTTATGCTGGGGGTCCCAGAGGTGGACTCAGTCCTCAAGGGGAGCTCATGAGAGCAGAGTAATTGGGGAGAATTCCCTCCCTCAACCTACTGCCCACGCTGCTTTGGATATAGCTGGCTCTCTGGGCTACAAGGGCACATTGCCAGGTTGTGTCCAGCCTCTCACCCACCAACACCCCCAAGTCCTTCTCAGCAGGTCTGCTCTCAATCCATTCTCCATCCATCCTGTATTTCTGCTTGTGATTGCCCCAACCCAGGTGCAGCCTCTTGAACTCAGCCTTGTTGAACCTCACGAGGTTTTCAAGGTCCCACCTCTCAAGCCTGTCCAAGTGCCTCTGGATGGCATCCCTTCCCTCCAATCTGACAAAGCTTGGTGTTTTCCTATGACGTCAGTCTCTCTGTACTCTTCCCAGGTTATCCATCCTAGATTCCACCCTCTGTAGGCTTAACACAGACATACAAAAGTATAGTTTATATTCTTTCACCTATTCAAACACAGAATGCATACACATGCAGGAGCGATGTTTCATATATGTGAATATGTGTGCTGAATTTAAAGTCTCAGCACAAGTTTAGTCTCAGGCTTCAAAGCCTGTAGATTCCATTACCCAAAGAAGAAATTTCTAAAATGTTCATAAGTCTTCTGATTTGTTATCTAGGTAAGCAAGAGCATTGAGTTACGACAAAGACATGTTAAGATAAAAAAATGCCCTGAAGACAGTGTTCTCTTCCAGTGTCTGCTATTAGTTTCAACATGCTTTCATTAGAAAAATAGGATTTTTAAAATTCAAATTAATTGCCAAAACATTAACAACTACTCCATAATCTAAACCAAGAAATGGTTTAGAATAATCTTGTTAGTATTTTTTTTCCTTTAGAAATACCAGTTTAACCAAATTGATACAGTTTACCAGAAAGTAAAATTGGCAAATTTCCATTACCGCTATTTGCATTGTTTTTTGAAATTCTTAAATCTTCTGTTACAACATTTTCTCAAAGCAAAAGACTGCATTTCTTCATGATTAAGAGAATCTTATTTTTAGAAGCTAAGAAAAACATTTCATAGACCTTCTAATAAACTTTTTTTTCAAAATTACCAGAAGGAAACAATCTAATTTGATATTATTTTAATGTTCATCTGTGTGAGTGCATTTTATGAATGATAAACATAAAAATGCAAAAGTATATGTCTGAGTTAAGTCATATAAGTAGTACTGAACAGCAAATCCTTAGGAAAGAGCATAAAAACACACAGTTTTGCTTCTTCAGACTACCTTTTGAAACACAGGATTTTCTTGCTCAACGACTACCAAACATTTAATAAGCATGGGTAATTTTCTTCCAGGATGCAATTTTCTTAAATACATGCAAAATTTAGCTTCTACAGCATCTTATAATGAAGCATTTAAAACATAACTATGTATTTTATCCCACTTGCAAATTTCATTTCATGCTCCCAACATTTTTTTCATTTGAAGTAATGAATAATTGCCTACCTTCTCAGCAGCTATCATAGACAGCCACAGAGATGTCTCCTAAGCTGAAAAGCCTGTGAAAACTCTATTTATTGTTTCTTATACAAAATCTGTTCTTTATCTTTTAATTTCAGTTCTTAAACTCTTTTGACAGTCCAATTTTTCATTCTGGTTTAGTCTAGGAAAAATGTTGAAATATTAAAAAAAAATTCCTTGGGGATGGGAAAGTAATTTTCTGTCCAGGTCTAACTTGCAGTTCCATTTTGCTATCAAGAACAAAGCATCTAAAATCCACAAACATGTATAATACATCTGGAAGCAGGTACTTCAACACTGAGAGATTCTTAGACAATGAAATAAATTTAATCTCCATGACTTCCTCAGGTGATTTGTTGCTAAACAACCTTCTTCTATTTTATTTTCATTAAATGCATTTACCATTAATAATTATTACCATCTGTTCAAGTTGCAGTCTGATTTGTAGCGCTATAAATTAGAAATAGCTTTGCAGAAATCAGTCTGATTTTTGCTTTAGATGATAAACTTGGTCATATTCTACTGTTTTCATTCATGCCTGCTGCAAGTTTACAAACAGTAAAGTCTTTAGACAGAAATTGGGATAACCTCAGAAATCAAGACACTTTAAGGAGTCACAAAATTTCCAAAGGGCAATAACATTTACAGACACCCAAATTAAAACATTAAGAAATATTTAGAACATCTACATTTTGGTTTATGTGTATATATTAAAAACCAAACAAAGAAAATGATAATTTTAAGAAAATCAAATGGTCTCATGCACTGATTCTGCAACTTACAATTCTGGCCATACCAAAACTGCCAATGTTAGTAACTAACATAATTCTAGATGTATTATGTAATGTGCATACAAATTAGAAGTTTTTATATTTCTTTGCTTAAGGGTGAAGCAAAATAAGCTATATAAAAGACAAAGCCAACTGGTTGAAAGGGAACACCTATAGAAAAATAAACTAAAAACAGTGAATGTATATACTTGCTCCTGATACTTTCAAATCAAGGATATGTGTCTCTACAGAAGCCGTGTTTCACCAAGAGTAGATAATAAGAGATGGATTTAACAGTAACTATGCCACAGTGGTCACTGCTATGAAATACACCTACCCCTACTCCCTTAACATTATTTGCAATTTTGAGGATTTATCCACGGGATAAGCCATCACAGGTGCCTTCATAGAATATGATGGAAATGCACCTCAAATATGGATACACAGACTGAATGACAAAAGCAACAAAATGACATTTGAAATACAGAAGAAAACTGGGGAAGAAACAAAATATTTTTGCATAGAGTAGCATTGGATAAACTAAATAAATTATTATTGAGCAACTATTTCTTAACTGAGCTCAATTAATTAATCCACTGCTTATTTTAAAATATCTACTTTTTGCTGCTAATTTAGGGCTATAAGACAGTTGCTTTCTAATGTATAAGAACTAAACATTCCAGTAATAAAGTACTTCATCAGAGACTTTAGTGGTGGATGCAACTTTGCATCCTTGCTATATTTTGTGTCACAAAAAGTATTCAAGACAAAGACCAGTTCTGTAATTGGGGCTAAGACTGGCCAGCATATCAGAAAACAAATTCTACAGTATTAAGGATGTAATTTCCAGTAGTCTTATTAATCATCTTTCAAAAAATTTACTATTACGCTATACCAAAAATGCAGCCTGTATTGCAGAAAAAAAAAAAAATTAGGCAGTATAATGCAGACATTGTGATAGTGATTTTACTGAATCCACTGCCAAAAAAGTAAAATAACTTTTTGATTATGAAGCTCCAGAGAGAGCAGAAGAACTAACTTACCAAAATACAGGGGGAAAGTGTGCACTGTTAGAATGAGAATACAAGGAAGGTTTTCATTTTGTCTGGCACTTCAAATGTACTTTCAGTGTTCCAGTTATTCTCAACCATATTACTTTCTCTATTTCAGTTAGAAGAACTCATCCTTTCCATCTGAAAAACTTTTAATTTAGGAGTCAGTTTGATAGCTTGCTTCCAGATCCCACATCCAAGATAGGGCCTAATTCTTCTACATCAAGCTTCTAGAATATAGACTTCCTGTGTTCCATGTCTATCACTCCATGTACCCAACAGCCTAGTTCGCAGAGAAGGTTCTTTGTTACTGCTGTTTAGTATATCATTGCATTAACTAACATCCATTATTACAGCACAATTGTGATGATTTGCTGGAAGGAGCTGCGTATCTGTGTCTTAAGTCATAATATACTACATAAGTTCAAGAATCCATTTGATAAAATATGCAATATCACAATAAAATATGCTAATATGCATAATAAAGAGAAATAATAGAGACCAGAGGAAGTAAAGCTAATACTAGAAACATACTTTTGATTTAACTTTTTTTAATCAAATTCAGTCATAGTTTATAAATTCTAAATATATTTACTTTGATATTACATGCATTAGTATATCCACCAATTTTTTTTAAAATTACCATATGCACCCATATTCCTTTCAAAATCTTAATATTTTGCATGCTAGCATATGATTTTGAAATATAATTTTAATATAGAGTTTATATTTTTAATATAAAAATATTATGTTTAATAGCATCCCAAAGTAATTAAAAGGCCATTGCTGGCAAGTGTAAAGGAAAAAACTCACATCCCTGTTGTGGGTCAGAAAAAACTCAGATGAAAATCTTGCCTGTTTTCAATCAGGAAAAACAGGAAAAAGTCTTTCACAAGTCAGATGTAGAAACCTTGTCCCCAGCCTGGAAAACTCCATTTCCACTTACATATTCTGTTGTTTACAAGATGGGTCCACCAGATGTTTTCTCATGGAGCACCAAACCACAAGCAAACTGTGAAATTCTGAAAGCTCTTGTAAAACAGAATTGGCACCTTCTGGTTGGCTTTTCTGCCTGCAGCACATCTGTAACAGGAGGGGGGCAAAAAAACAGACAAGAGGGAAAGGACACAACACTGCAAGTCGTTCTGCTAGTTATAAAACCATTTTGTGGTAGTTTGCATTTAGGAAATCAAAATGTTTAATAAATAAACAAAGTGAACATTACTTTATGCTAGGTTTCAGCAGGACTACTGTATTGACTCAGTTGATTATACAGCATACCAGCACCATGTCCCTGAAATATATTCATATTTGAGAATGTCCTTATAGGTAAAAATATCTCCTCTTGTAAGACAGTTTCCTTTTCTGGACTACTATTACATGTATCTGTGCAAATGGAACACCAACAGGAATAGCTGAATTACTGCTGAGCAACCTATGGCAAAGATATGCCCAAGATTAATGGCTTAGGTTCTGGAAGCAGGAAAGGCAGGTTAATGTGTCACTGCCTCTTCTCACAGCATCTCACTGGGGACAGCAACATAACTACACCTTTTCCTTTTCCAGAGCTATCATGTTCAGCAGATCCCATAAATACTGATACACAGGCTGGAGTCAAGCCTCAAAGGCAGTGAATTTCATACCACAGATACATCTTTTCTCAGTTCTTATACAACAACAATAAAAAAAAATGACTGAGGGTGGCATGATTTGGTGTGATCGAGTAGTTAAATGTTTAAAGGGCTTATGGCATATTTGTAACACTGAAAATGATTGAAGGGATGAGATGAGTACATTGGTGGAGTGGAAGATGAGAGGCAGGTTCCTTAATTCCATTTCACATCCAAGTCCTCTCCAGGCAGCAACACTGGTTTATAATGGTCTTTTGCATAGACTGTGCAGCTGCCTGTACTGGTTCTTCTTTTTTCACTAGCTGTTTTCTATCTCCTCTCATAAGGCTCCTTTCAAGTGAGTCTCTACTTTCAAGAAATATTAGAACTTCACAGAATTTCATCAGGATAATGTGCTGCATTCCTCTTCTGCAATGTAACCCGACTTAGAAGGCCTATAATAGTTTTTTCTCTAAAATATTCTTTTACTCTTGTAAGAACAAAGAAAGGAGAGATCACAGAATATGCTGAGTTGGAAGGTACCCACAAGGATCATCAAGTACAAATCTGAAGTGAATGGCCCATATGGAGATCAAACACACAACCTTGGTGTCATTAGCACCATGCTCTTACCAACTGAGCTAATCTCAGCATAGGATGACTTAATAAATAGAAGAAAAGAAAAAAGTGAAAAATTGAGTTATTATAGAGCATAGAGAATGTGGAAGAATATGACGGACAAGGATATATTTGCTGCTTTGAACATTTATTTACTTAATTATATTCCGACAATCACAGCCAGGGAGTGAATACATCCACATTGTTAATGAAATGTGTGATATTTTAAGTCATAAACCTAGGCTGAGGAATGAAGAGATAACTTGCATGTCAGGTTTTGAATTGCTACCAGTAGCTAACACTTATGGAAGCTCATACCTTTCTCACAGTGGGATTCACTGCTGCCATCCCACACTGTATTGCTGAAACTTGAAACTTGTGTAACATCCCACATTTTGCCCAATTCTGAATGCTTAAGTCTCTGTGCTACTGTCAAAAAACCCCACATATTTGCTGGAAGCAAAATGACAAGAAACACTCTAGATTTGGGTCCATTTTTGTCCTTTGGGAAGGTTTCTGTGCACTCTATGTGTGTGAAAAAGTGAACAATATTCTAAAATTATACTACATACCCAAATAACTGACAATCTGTTCTCAAAAATATGAAATCTGGATTTCTCCTTAGGGCAAAAGTCACATTATTCAGCCTAATGAAAATAAAAATCATAATATGGAGGCGTAAAGCATCTCTCAAAAATCTTAAAGCCATCACTATCTAAGCAGTCCCTTTTATCCCTGTTTCTAAGAGAGACAGCTATTCTCAAGGTCTCACTGGAATATTTTCTGCAGCAGCAACTCACAGAAGACTCCCTAAATGCAACACACATGTTCTCATGTAGTCTGCAGCTATTCAAGTCATGGCTCGTAACAGATTATGGAAACTATAAGATTCCTGATGGACATGCTTTCATGCAAAAAAAACTTGGGCTGTTTACCAGCCTTCTCTTGTGTGACTACTAATGTGACAGATCAGCTGGGCAAGGGTTTGTAGTGGAACACAGCTGGGACAGTTGATCCCAACTGACCAAAGGGATAGTCTACAGTGCATGATGTCAAGGTCTGGAATAGAGGAAAAAAGGCTGCTCATGGTAATGACTTGCATTCCCAAGCGAATGTCACAGGTGCTGAAGCTCTGCTTTACAGTATGGAACTGGACACCTGCCAAAGTAAGCAGTGAATTAATTCCTCTTTTTCCTCGGCTTGCACACACTCATTTTTCTTTCCCTATTAAAATATCACTATCTTCATCCATGAGTCTTCTTTCCTCCATTCTATTTTCATCCTGGCCCTCAGGAAAGGGGATTGAGCAAGGAGCTGGGTGGGTGTTTGACTGGTAGCTGCAGCCACTTCACAAAATAGAGTGTTATATACAGACTTTTCAGTGAATTACTTGTTCCTTCGGATTTATTTTTACAACACACCTTTTGCCCTGTGCCATTTTTTTATCTAATCTGGAAAATGAAAAAAGATAATTCAACTGCTCTAAGATGTAAGCCTTTCTTCAAACTCAATGCTATTCACAAATATGTCACAAAAGTAAGTCAGAGATTTTAATTTGCAATCACATGCTATAAAAATAAAATCATAGAATCATGAAATCATAGAATGGCTTGGATTGGAAGGGACCTTAAAGATCATCCAGTTCCAATCCCAATTGCTCTACCATGAGCAGGGGCATCTTTCACTAGACCAGGTTGCTCAGAGCCTTATCCAACTTGGCTTTGAACACCTCCAAGGCATCCACAGCTTCTCTGGGCAACCTGTTTCAGTACCTCACCACCCACACAATAAAGAATTTCTTCCTAATACCTATTCTAAACCTACTCTCTTTCATTTTGAAGTTATTTCCTCTTGTCTTGTCTCTACATGCCCTTGCACAGTCCCTCTCCAGCCTTCTTGTAGGTTCACTTTAGGTACTGGAGTATCACAATCAGATCACCCTGAAGTCTTCTCTTTTCCAGGCTGAAAAATTGCAATTCTCTCAGCCTTTCCTCATAGCAGAGATGCTCCATCCCTCTGATCATCTTGGTGGCCTCCTCTGGACTTGCTCCAAGAGGTCCATGTCCTTCCTGTGCTGGAAGACCCAGATCTGGATGCAGCACTGTAGGTGCGATCTCACCAGAGCAGAGCAGAGGGGGAGAATCTTCTCCAATTTTTAGCACAGCTTTGTTATGCTGTGAGAGATGGTGCCACCAACTTATATCTTCAGCAGGCCTAAACAGTCCTGACCCTGGGCTGAGCGTCACTACATGAAATTCAGAAACCTTTTGGCTGATTAGGGTTCCATTGTTCATGTGTAACCATGCTCATCTCAATTAAGATTTCAAATGAATATACAATTCTTTATTCTCTATTTATCTTACATCTACTCCAAATTTTCAGCAATACAGAAGACCTACAAATGAAATATGTATCTGTGTTAGACTCCTAGGGGGTTTTAAGTTTGTTCTTGGATTTTTGTATCCTTTATTTGAGTAAAAAAAGACTTAGAAAGCTTGCTTGTTATAAACTTTTCCGTTTTTTCCACATCATATTTTTGCATTTTAACATAAAGGAAATATATTCCCTAGAGATGATTTATAAGCAGTTAAAATAAGCAAGAAATTCTCAGTTATTATAATATCCATCTGTATCCCCCCAAAATAATTGCATCTATGCAGCTTTTACATATTTTAACCCAACAAGCTTAAAAGACCTATACTTTAAGTTAGGAAATCCATTATTTTGTGAGAATTGTGAAATTAAAACCCCATACATGTAATTTGTAATCACATCCTCCCAGAACATTAGTTTTAGAAAAGAATATCTTAAGAGATTATCTTAAAATCTTGGTCATCAGAAACCATGTAATCTATAATGAGTAAATCTCAAGAAGAACAGAGTGGAAACATCCAAATATAAAATCTGGGGGGTGTTTTATATATGTGGTTTTATTTGAATAACAACACCAAGTGAATGGGATTTAGGCACCTAAAGCTGCCAATGCCTCATGAAAATCCCATCTTTATTGATGCACTCGTAGTGACCAAACTGCAATGTCCAGCACTGCCCTTTGGAGACCCCCAAAGCCCTTCACCTGTGACTGCCAGATGACAGGACTGGTTCCCTCAGTACTTAAAAACAGGCACAAATAAACTGCTTATATTCAGTGGGTTAGGTCACACCTAAAAATAATATCATCATATATGTCAAAGTTATTTTGATGCTTGTTCACATAGGACGGGTATCCAATGGCAAACAGAAAGCTGTGAAGTGTTTGTTGAGGACATTGAAAAAGTCCTTGGAAATAAAAAGGTTCTGACTAGCTCATCACAAGTCCATCTGCTACAGGAAGCTAACCTTTGAACAATATTATTAAGAAAGAGCTATTTGACCAGGTGTAGCTTGCAGGTGGATTTAATTTCAGGTAACAGCCTCAAAATGACAATAATTATCCATGACTTATTTGCTTGACTAAATTTCTTTTTGCAGAAAATAAACAATCTAGAAAAGAACCATTGACACATTTGCAGTATTTCCTGCATTTATCAGGGGTAATTCTTGTTTTAAGCACGCTTGTGGTCTAGTTTTACTCAATCTATTCAGTCATTGAAATTTACATTTATCTCCCAGTTATTCAAAGTGACAGGAATACATATACTATGGAAAACTGAAATATGTGGCCTCATTTCTCTCTGCATTTCTCCTTAACCATTTCTTTTTGCCCTTCCTATTTATTCACCTTTTTCCCCCTTTGCCTTCTATTATTCTTAATAGGGCTTGATACTTTCATTAATGTTTTGCTTACAGTTACTTGTCTGTGGAAACTTTCCTTGCTTGTCTTCCTTCTCATTTCCCAGTAACATGATTCCTTTTTTTCTTTTTAAAATTTCCTTTTGTTTTGCCACAAAAGGGATGCCCAATCAGCTCCCCCCACTTTCAGATTCCCTCTATACATTTTAACTAGCCTTCCTTTTCCTTTTGCTTCTGCTTCAGCCCAATCCTGCTGTACCAAGATTTCTTGAGGATTTGCGAGTTTAGTTTGATTGATTTTTTTTTTTG
>VYXC01012580.1:313274-323751 GCA_013397175.1 Platysteira castanea | reverse complement strand
TTGTCTCTGGTATTTGAGTAGTGCAGAAAGTGCATCCCTTTTTTTGTGTTCATATCTCAGTGGATTAGAAAGAATAAAACCCTGTGCATTGGGTAATGGAACACAAAACTGGGAATCATTTGCACAGGAAATTAGCAGACCTATTATCAGAGTGTCTTGGTTTATCAGAAGGAACATAAGTGGTGATCTGATGGGATTTATGTTGGGTAGCACTTTCCCACAAAGGGACTTTTCAGAAATACTGTAAGATTATATAGCCAGGTAGAAGAAAACCCTAATGTAGGATGGGCTGCTGAATGTGTGTTATAGGAATTAGACTGTGAACTGAGCAGCTCCTTGGTGTGACTGGGAGAGTAAGGGCAGTGATTAAGACTGGTTGCCAAATGGGTCCCAGTTGTACAATTAATCAGTTGAGTTGCTGGAATTCCCTTCTGTCATTCTTGATGTTCCAGTCCATGGTATGAACAATTGAATGTCCTGGCAGCCATCTATTTCATTTCCTGCTCAATTTAGCTTTCAAACTAAAAAGAAGCATGAATTTTGCAGTGAAACTGGGACACAAAAATGCAATGCAATGATCTGGCACTCAAGTGGACTCTCTGTTGCTTCCCTTATCTACAGATAGAGAAGGCAAATGGGAATGACAACCTATCAATCTCAATATCAGGGTGCTTATGAGCCATTTTTCTGCCCCTCCATTCCACTACTGAGGTTCACACAAAGTACCGTACTATGACAAGCTGGCTGCTCACAGCTGAGAAGTACAAATCTTCCGAACAAACAAAGTGTATATAAACAGATGACATATGTTGCCTTCTGTATAGACTTTAGCAGGACACAGAAGAAAAAAATCTTCCCAGTCCCAAAACTGTTTTGTTTGTTTAGAACAAATTTCAGATTTTCATTTAATCAAATTTTAATATTCACAACAGAGAATGAGTAATTTGATGTATTCTGGAAAAATTACTGTTGAAAACTTGCTGTGTTATGAGGGGCAAGGCCAAAAATTTAAAACCAAATAAAAACTCCACCTCCAAAACCAAACAAAGAAAGAAGTAGTAGGTAGAAAAAACAAAGAATTATTCTATTTGACAAAAATCCTTCAGAGAAGGAAAAAAACACACAAAGTTTTCTCAGCCTATGTGTCAAGAAAAAGAAGGTCTGAATATTACCAGAGAAAAGAAACTGGGATAATTCCTACCCAAATTGTAAGTTTGATTGGTTATTTCTACTATAGCTTGAATTCATGTAACTTTGGGAGTCATGTCTGGTGTTTTTACCATTTCTCCATGTTATACTGGAATGCCTTCCACCACAACATTTCTGTTCCTTCTATAGCCATTCTGAAATATCTGAGGGAGAGTTATACTGTATCATTGCCTTCAGGAAGCTAACCAAGCCAAAATTTTGAATTCTTTTGCTAGGAGATACATTTTTCAATTCAGCGGTCATACTCATAGCTTTCCTTGGCAGCACCCAGTTTTTACATCTTATCCAAACAGTTTCTGTGTGTTCTGAAACCGATGTACTAGAGAAAGATTCCCTTTATTCAGACACAAGTGGGTTGTTTGAATAATGTGATACATGCTTTTGCAGTACACCTCTGCAAAACTTTGTGGGAAATTAGGCTGATTTAAAATTGAACATCAAAGTCACTTTGGAAGGGAGGAACATAAGTAGACTCCTCAGAAGCTTCTTAGAACTATTTAAAAAAAACCAACTAAGCAAAACATGCTTCTGTGGGAAAGATACAAGAACCTGTAGCATGATTTGAAGAGAGTTATTAGTTTGAAACATCATAACAATGTATTTGGATAATTGTCTATAAATGGAGAATGACAGTTCATGGTTAACTCCATGTGTTGGTGTTCACATCACAGAAAAACCACTGCCCATGTATGGAGATAACCAGAAACAGTTAAAGAAACAACTCTAGTTTAAATGTGGGGCTGTGACCAGGGCTTTCACATTGCACTTCATAGTGCTAATTAGGAAGCTTTCTCCACCTTGGAGAATAAAGCTGGAGAACCTTACACATATCGCCCCAAACAAACAAACAAAACATATGGTAAGAGTCTAATGCAGCATGAGTATCAGACTGTGGGATTCCTTAAAGAAACTGAGTTGCTAAGAAAGCTTTTAATGGCTTATAACTCAAACAGTTTCAGCATAACAAATCAGAAAGATGGAACTTATTTACTGATTGAATTCTGTGGGAAAATACTGCAGAAATGTTATCCTTGGATGTGAAAGGTTAGCATTTTTACAGAATATACAGAAAACCCAGAGGGAATTTCAGCACAGGAGTACAAGCTTTCTTACTTATGATTTGGACTGAAGGAAACTCTGTAAAAGCACCCAGTAAATGCTCAAGGCACTCTTGCCTGTGCTCCTAAACAGAAGAAAAAAACCCCACCCAAAACTCACAGGTTTAGTGACACTAAATGAATTTATTAAAAGTAGTAACACCTGTTGTCTTTTACTCAAAGCCCACAATTTCCCCAGTCTCAAGCTGTCATCTCATTACAGTGTGTTGATATGCATGGGGTTTTGAACAAGTCCCTGTCATGAACAGGGAGCATCAGATATTGAATAAAGCACTGGTTTGAAATTGGGAATAGCTCCGACTGTGGCTCATTGCTGTATGCCAGTGGGGCTCAGACAAGTAGCTGATCATGGCCGTGTGTAGATCGTCAGATGGTAACTTATAATCTTCTCATGACTCCCAAATCACTGTTTTGCACTGAAGCCTACTGAAGTTAGGCTGCCGAAATATTCTGATTGCCTTGTAAAGTGCATGAGCAGATCTGAGGTGCAGATCAAAGTCTGTCTTCCCATGAAAGAGAATTAATCATCAGAGTTAATTATGTTCCTAGGATTTTTTTCTCCACAATGTTATCTATGGACAAATCGACTTCTCTTGAGACAGCTTAGGTAAAATGAGAGTAATCACATGTCAAAACAATGTTCAAGCCACACTAAACCACACACTGGTCTCCAGTGCAATCTATCACTTACTTCAAGCTACAGAAGCCCATGTGTGTCCATATGTCAGATAAGAGAAAATACAAACACCCCAGAGTGACTTAGCACTGAAAACAAGACCTAAATCTTGAATAAAATTAATCCTATGCAACTTTACATGTTTATTCATGAGAACATGAACTTCTCTGGAAGTGGTGGTTCTTTTCTACTGAATATAAAAAGAGTTTAATATTATTACTTTAGATTTGGACAATAAATTTTAAATTAATTTAAATTTTAAATTTCTAAGATGGTTAAGATAAATCTCACTCCTGTATCACAGTCTTCAAAGAAAAATGATCATAGGTTGTGTTGCTATACATAGTTAGAATAATCCCAGCAGAATACAAACACTTAGTTCCAAAAAGTGTTTTTAGGAATTTGATGAAACTCCAAATCTGAAATATCCACAGAGCTGTTAATATCATAACCTTCCCATTGCTACAGAAACAAATCCAGTGGGAAATTACTGCATATTTAAGTACTAGTAATTTCTAACAACATAACTTCAAGTCCTCTGTTAGCGAAAACACTGTTCACAATATTTTTAATCTGTTGTCACATTCAGAAAGTTTGGTCAGTTTATTCAAGGAAATAGCTGTCTTCATACAGATGAATATGATAAATATAGCATAGGTGAACTTCATCTATATGTGACCAAGGATAACCTATAAAGATACAAACACAGAGACAGAACTAAAAAAGCTTACTAAAATACCAACATAACTGTTCAGAAAAAATGTGCTATCATGCTTTCTCTAAACCCCAAGACACAGAACCAGTTTCAGAAGTGGCTAAAAAAGGCGACTGAAATATGTGACCAATCACAACCTGGAAGAGGTAACTGTAAACAAGTCCAGCCAAGATGTGCTGTAACAGAATTTGCCACTAAAATATATATCACAGGAAAACCAGACCTAAAGCAGCCCTATGCAATTTTTAGAGGTTGTGGCTACAGATTATAGATTCTATAATTAAAATTTTCACATCAATATTTCCCTTAAAATAGCACAGAAATCAGCTGGTCACAACACTAGAGCCAAATCAGTATTTCCCTGTCTGTCAATAAAATGGTCTACTCTTTAATCCTCACCATTTCACTGGCAGTATGGGAGCTACTTATTTCTTATTATTCTTCCAGCAGGAGAGTGTTATTTATGCTGTAAAGAATTCTTCATATATTTGTCTGGGTAAGTAATGAATTATTTCAAAATATATAACAAAGTTGGGATTAATCACTAATTTAATATTAGTCTCAAAGTCAGCAAATAGAAAAATACCTTCCCCAGTGAATTTTAAAAATGAGATGGAAAGAGAGAAATGGCAATATTAACAAAGATGTAAATTTGGAATAGAAAAAGCTTGTGCAGTGGTGACAAAAAACCACAGGAACAATTGAATAAATTAATCATAACACATGGTATAACGACAAATACTCACCGTGTATTTTCAGAGTAAATATTTATATTCAGGGAATAAACTCCCTTGTTTTGATTTTTTTTTTTTCTGAAGCAGAGGAATAAACAACATAGTCAGTTATTACAAATCCACAGAATTAACCACAAAATAAGGATATCAAATCCACAGAAGTTATAAAAACTTAGCCAAAAAGGGTAAAGAAAAAGCAATTTGGACAGCTTTTCCACATAAAATAGAATTGTAAGAAAACAGTCTTACAAAATAGAAGACTACATAAGAAAAAATTCTTATATTAAAAATACACCTGGTAATTCATTTAAAAAAGTATTGCAGAACAGGCTATTCTTAACTATATCCGGAAGTAGCTGCATCTGTACCAATGACGTCCATTCCAGTACGTACTTTCCTTGGGGACAGCAGAGTGCAGAAAAACAATGATGTGAGCACTACAGTATCTTCCCACTGCAGTGCTATGGTCTGTTTGTCTGCTTGTTCTTATTAACACTGTAGTAATTTCTTCTATTTTCTATGAGATATCATAGACTCCTGGCAGCAGATACAGTATTAGCCCAGCAGCAATCTGTCTTGTTTTGGTTATGAGGAAGCATTTCATAGAAACATAAGCACAAAAAAAAACTTTGTTTTAAGAGAGATCTATTTAGAAGCTGGTATTTGACTGAACATAATCAATTTAATTTATTTGCTCAGGAATGCATACCTTCACTGTACAGATTTTGGAGTGTTGATTCACAGATGAAATAGATGAGCATTCACCTGAAGGTACTTTCACAAGTTGGCCACTTTGTTTTTAATCAGCTGATGTCACATTTGATGCTGAGTGCAGATTGCCCAGAGTCTACAGCACAGCATCTGACCGTCGGAGGTGTCCCGAGACGGACCCTTGTTACGGCCATGGCTGACACAAATCTGCTACAAAAGTAACAGAACGTGCTGGCTCTGTCTCAGAGACCGAACTGCAGATCGATGTAAAAGTAGCGCTGCTAAAGGCAAAGGAGCAAACTGGGGCTCTCTGCGACTTCAGAACTTTTAATAGTAACAAAGAACTAAGCAGAAAAAGCGCCCCCGGGTGGATGGGGCCCCTTTTTGTATGGCAGCCAAAGGGGCGGGATAAAGGATTAAAACCAATAGAGTTCCGTAAATTGTAAAGTGATAGGGGAGAACATCCAATGGGACAAACTCAGGGGAGGGTTCTATTTGAATGAACAAATAGCCTACCGAGTGTAACAGAACTTTCCAGAGAACATACATATTCCATAAGGGATATGCATAAACATAACGGTATACATAAAACTGTGTGGGGGAACCTTGAACCTATAACAGAACAATATGCAAAAAGCAGTTCCCGGGGAAGCATGGGAAATTGCAGTGACCACGATGTTAGATTCCAGAGCTCTGGGTGCTCATCCACCAGAAATTTGTGGGTGTGGGCACTGCAGCCACAGCCACATACACTGCAACACATGTTCTCTAAATTGAAGCCACTGGCTTGGCCAGCTGGCTCTGAGAACTGATGGAGAAATACATGGAAGAGGAGGGTACTCAGAGAATTTTCACTCTCAGAGAATTTTTGCTTATCAGAAAGCGTGTTGATGAGAAACTACTGTTTAAAATAGCCCGCCTTCTAACTCAAGTGCACTCATAATATATGCTTAGAAGCATAAGAAATCTGTTGGATTTTATAAAGTAACTGTAAAGTGCTGGAAGACCCCCTTACCAGAGAAGATGGCTGAGTTAAGTAAATTCAAATGAAAGTCTTGTTGGCATTTAAACAGAGTTATCCTGGTCATCAGAAAATGGTTGACCTCAAATAGAACAGACAATGTCCTGGATATAGTTCCTGAAAAGAAATGGCATATATTGGCATGAAAAGGCACCTGCATGATATCCAAAGCTGCCAGACTAGAAAAACCCTCTCCCTAAGTAAGGATGTAATTTTTCTGATGCTAACTCAAGAATTCTACTTCAATGCTAAATCTGACTCAAGAATGTGGACTTCTAAGAACTGAAAAATGCTTCAATTAAAAATTAGGTTATTTATTTATTTATTTATTTTTATTTTAAATAGAAATTAGTTAATTTAGTGTTCATGTGAGCTGTCTGTGGTGGATTGAACTTGGCTGCCTGGTGGGCTGCTAGTTAGCTGCTCTCTCACTCCCTCTCTTCAAAAGGATGAGTGGGAAAATAAGATGAAAAAGATACGTTGAGATAAAGGTTATGAGATAAGCTACCTTTAGCCATCATGGGCAAAACAGATTTAACTTGAAGAAAACCTAATTTCATTTCTTGTCAATTAAAAAAATGTAGGTAGTGAGAAAAAAAAAAAGACAAAACATAAAATACCTTCTCTCCATCCACCCCTTCTTCCCAGGATCAACTTCAGCCCATCACTTCCAACTCCTCTAACTCCTCCCCAGACTCAGTGGTGCAATGTGGGTCCTCCCCACTGTGGCTGCAGTCTTAGAGTATAAACCTGCCCCATCACAGGCTCTCTATGGGCTGCAGTTCCTTTGGAAGATATCCACCTGGCCTGGTGCGGGGGTCCTCCATGGGCTATTGTCATGGTTTCACACCATCCAGCAACCAAGTACTATGCAGCAAGGCTCACTTCCCCCCCACCCCCTGCACCAGTATTGGAGAGAGAATCAGAAGAGTAACATCTAGAAAACTCATGGGTTGAGATGAAGACAGTTTAATAGGGAAAGAAAAAGCCAGGTGTGCAAGCAAAGCAAAACCAGGAATTAATTCACTGCTTCCCAAGAGCAGGCTGGTGTTCAGCCATCTCTAGGAGAGCAGGGCCTCATCAGGGGCCTCCCCACCAGTGTGGCAGCACAAAAAGCAGAAAAGGCCTTGGCTCTGTGCTAGCCCTGCTCAGCAATAACAAAAACATCTCTATATTATCAACCTGTGTTCAGCACAAATCCAAAACATAGCCCCATACCAGCCACTGGGAAGAAAATTAACCCTATCTCAGACAAAACCAACACAACTCTGATGTGAATACCTGCTCCACCATGGTCCTCTCTAGAGGCTGCAGGGGAATCTCTTCTCTGGGGCCTGGAGCAGTGTCTCACTCTCCCTCTGTTCTCACCTTGGTGATCAGGGGGTTTTTTCTCTTATCTACTTTTTCCTCAGAATCCTCTGCGTGGTGTTTTGCCCTTTCTTGAATTTGTTCTCCCGAGGCAGCCCCGCCCCGGCTGTGGGCTCAGCAGCGCCCTGCGGTGGGCGGTTGGATCCGGCTGGAGCCGGCTGTGTCCGGCTGGGGCAGCCCGGCCTCCCCTCACGGAGCCCCCGCTGCTGCCGGGGCCTGGGCACCCTGTACAGTGTTGTTGAATAAAGAATGCAGTACTTAGACCACAAGGTGCATGTGCTGCCAGTTGCTGTAATGGAAGTATTTCCCCTTAACCATTGTTGTTTGAATTGACCCCAGTGGTCACAAAATATGAGAGCCAATATCTTTCACCACAGTTTACTTAGCTTTTAGCCTTTCAATTGGTAAGACCAACAGGGATGTCAAATATTAACTGTGGTTATTTCAAAAATGTCATACTGGGCCTGGACCAGCTGCTTCCAGGGAAGCCTGTGGACACCCATAGGGGAGTAACAAGGCGCACTTGCTGCAATCCTGCCCCCAACAGAGAGGCTGCATCCGCCCTCTTCTACGTGCCAATTCATTGAGTCATCCTGTGTACCCAGCCTCACTATTTTAAGACTCCATTGAGCATACCATGTGGCCATAAATAGAAACATGTCTGAAGGCAAATAAATACAAAATAAATTGCTCATTTTAGCTCATTGCAGAAACTGTAGAAAATAACCACCCTTTCAACAAGAAAGTCAAGGCAGTTTTTTGCCATTTTTAGCTAACAGTTCATCTGTTTCCTTTGAATTAAAGCATAATTCTGTACTTCGAAAGTTCTGTAATCTGAATAAATTAGAATCTATTTTGTCTCTTTCCAATATCTTAACATTTTTCCTCTTCTTTATTTATTTCAAATAATTTCCGTTTTAATTCTGTACAGATGATAAGATTCAAGTTTTCAGTTTCTGGAGAAATTAGCCATGGTATTTGGCTTCTGATGCCAGGAACTGATGAAGTATGCAGTCACAGATTATACCTGCTAGCTTTGTCTTCCTTGAGGTTTCAGTCTCTGCTTTACCCAGTATCAAACGGGTTTCTAACACCATATGAGCACGACTCTAGCTGGAGTTGACTGGGGCATAATGATTTTCAGGACAGATGTCTGATCTGCTGAAAATTCTTTATTTTGGGGAGACATATATTGATGCAGTTTAAAGATATCTCTCTTCATATGATGAAGAGATCACTTTCAGGACTTTAAAAGCATGGAGAAATTGGTGGTGTATGTCTGTCATGGTTTAAACCCAGCAGGCAACTAAGCCCTACACAGCTATTTGCCATCCCCTGGTGGGATGGGACATAGAATCAGAATGGTAAAATTCAGAAAAATCATGAGTTGAGATAACGAGAGTTTAAGTAAAGCAAACAAAAGCTGCATACAGAAGCAAAGCAAAGCAAGGAATTCACTTCCCTCTTCCCACTTACAGGCAGGTGTTCAGCCATCCCCAGGAGAGCAGAGCTTCATCATGCATGACAGTGACTTGGGAAGACAAGCACCATCACTCTGAACATCTCCTCCCCCTGCCTTCCTTCCTCCTTCTTGCCCCAGCTCTATATGCTGAACATGACACCATATGTTGTGGCTTATCCCTTGGGTCAGCTGGGATCAGCTGTTGCAGCTGTGTCCCCTCCCAACCTCTTGTGCACTCACATCCTCCCCTCTGGTGGGCTGAGGTAAGAAGCAGAAAAGGCCTTAATGCTGTGACAGCATTGCTTAATGATGACAAAAGCAAAACTATTTTCACCACAAACCAAAACACAGCCCCATACCAGCTTCTATGAAAAAAAATAACTCTATCCATTAGCACAATGGCAAAAACCTGTAAGGTTTGGAAGGGCTAAAGTGTTTGAATATTCAGATATAATATCAAAAGCCTGTAAGGTTTGGAAGGGCTAAAGGATTTGAATATTCAGATACACAGCTCTCACAGCCCCAGTCTGTCAATGTGACAGTTTATGAAAACTGAAGCTCTTTTCCTCAAGGAGAAGCAGAAGGGCCATATTAAATTATAGAGAAAGCAGTGTTAATTATGACAGGCAACAACATTACAGGAAATTTGAAAGGTGGTACTAGACGTCATACAAGCCAATATTGACAGAATAGCAGAAGTGAAAGCTCTAAAGTAATTCTAGCTTTGCTTGGCCCAAAGGAGCATGTTACACAATTCAGTTGGAAATCCACCAGAAATATCCTTGCCTTGGTATCCCCATCTGTTTGTTCACTCTGTACCTATTAACAACCCAAAGCTGTCCAATTATTTTTAGGTGTTATCTTGATGAAGACTCTGCAGGGAAACATGCACATTTTTGCATGCTTGCTCAAGGTCTGACAAGCACACTATGTGTTTACATGACCCACAGTTTTCAACATACAGAAAATCAGGTGCTCAGGCTTGGGAGTCTTCTTTCCAGTCAGAAGAGCTCTTTTCCTTCTAAATCGGTGTCATGGGTTAACCCCAGCTTGAAGTTTTAGTTTGAGAATTCCAGCAGTCTATCCCAAGGTTACTGCTGCTCTGTATTCTGCTACTGCTGATAAGCGGGGGGGGCCACCCCTCCTCCTCCTGTTTTTCAGGTTTCTTTGGAGAGAAATGGAGCTAAGGAAGTGATGCTGCTGCAAAATGCTGTGGTCACTTCCTCCGAAACTTATTAGAGCCAATCAATCGATTGATTTGAATATTGACAGCTTTATGAAACCACTCAGAAATAGTTAACGCCTTGTGAATGCCACTTTTTAAAAGACAAACAGGTGGGAATTGCTCTCTTGCACTTCCGGCCTTGGCACAGGTAACAGCAGGGCCCGCTCAGCCCGGTGGGGCTGGGCCGGCCCCAGCGGGGCCCGGCTGGGCCCTGCCAGCGGCAACCTGTGGGAGAGGC
>VYXC01012580.1:281229-308696 GCA_013397175.1 Platysteira castanea | reverse complement strand
TCCTTAAACTTGTACCCCAGTGGTTGGGCGTGAACCCTCGAGACCAGTCATGGGAAAGCTGTCATCGAGGGAAAGGGACTCACACCTGCCAACAGTAACCCACCCCGGGCGGCTGTTGATGCCATGAGAAGATTGTCCCCATGGTAAAGTGCCATAGCAACAAAAGAGACTCCTCTCCTTACATGGACTGATGAAAGGTTGTTTTAGAGTGGTCAACTGACTGAAATGAGTCTCAGTTTGTGTCTTTATGGTGGATAAATTGGGGGAGGTGCTGAAAGGAGAAAGAGAGTGGTTTTTTTCTGCTTTAATTCCTTCTTATTTTTTTTCCTTTAGTTTTAATATTAAACTTCATTGCATTCATCAAAGTGTAGTGCCTGCTTTGTATTCCTCCCTAATTCTTATCTCACAGAAGGGACAAATGCGAACCAACCCACTACAGAGACAATCTCTGAATCCTTCTCTATTAGACTATGTTCAAACTGAAGCCTCTTGTTTTCCTTTTCTCTTGTTAAGTATTAAAGATCTGACACGTATGTAGGCCTTGAAAAAACCCTCTCAGTCCTGATTGTGGGCTGACCTTAGGTTGCTTACTCAAGAAAGGGCACAGAAGATGCCTGGAGTCTGGCCACATTTACAAGACTAAAGCTGTAAATCAGCTGTTTTAAGGCTCTTTGGTCTTCTCTTGCTGACAATTAACTGGGCAGTAGTTGTCTAATAACAACTTCTTCTTTTGTACAATGTTTTATTCCAGGAGATGCTGGATTTTTGAATCCAAATAAGAAAGTCACACAGATTTCCAAAACTGATGAGTATTTTATTAACACCCCAGAAAATATATACTCATATATGTTATGCTCACTCTGGTTCTGGGAATGCTGTGATGACACAGCATCTGACAGACCTCTGGTCAGGGCATTGCATACAGTACATAACCTGTCCATGGTGAGGGTTATGCTCATTAAAGCCATTTTTGGGTTTTCCTACAAGCTATTCATCATATACAACTCTATTCATCATTTCTGCTGTTGAGCAAAAGGATGTTCATATGAAGACATCCTGTTTCACTTTGAGATAGAGACAAGGACATGCTGGTGGCGTCATTATTAGTGATCCCACGTCAAGAGATTTGTGCTGTTCAGCACAGCCCTAAAGGCCAAGTACTATTTGGAGTAAAGCACAAACCTGAACCTACTCAGGTCAACTGCTGTGTGGATCAATAACTCCTCATTCTACAGCAGTCTTTGTTTAGGATCACGACAGAAGTCACAGTATCTGGGATTGAAAAACTAAGCACATTGCTTTCTTGGAAATCCTATAATGGATTATGGTCCTCATGGGACTTGGGAATTCATTTATTCATTTATCTGTCTAGGTTCCTTCATTGAAAAGATGCATTTTAAGGTCAGAAGAAGAGCTATGCCTTTTGGTTTATTACAACCCCCAGCTGACACTCTCCTTCCACAGTAAGACATACAGATTTCTGGAAATTCACACTTTCTGATAAGTTTCATGTAATTTTCAGTATGATATCTGAAACTATAGGTATAGCCAGATGGAATACTACGTCGGTGAACATTTCTTTAGTGACATCCTCTGGGCAATGTGTTCCAACACTGCTGAAATGGTGCAGGGCACGGAAGAATTCAGTACAAATGAGACTTTTTCCTTGTGAGTCTTAGGCCACAACCTGAGTGATGATCATGGACTTGTGATTGGTTTCACTTTAATCACAAGATATGAATGCTAACCTTTTGCCTAAGTTATTTATAGGCCTTTAAAATCTCTCTTGAAGTCGGAGGTTCTTGGGGTTAGTTTTCTGTTGTCTATTACATACAGGACATGTCATCTTTCTCCTCCAAAGTATATCACATAGAAAGAGAATGACCCTTTTGCATCCGTATACTCTCTCCCCGTTTGTCTGTCATTATATCAACCTAATGATACCTTTTCCTTTGATTCAGACTGTAGGATCATAGGATAACTAAGGGTGACACGGACCTCAGGAGGTTTCTAGTTCAACCTCTTGCTTAAAAGTTGGGTCAGCTCTGAGATCAGGCCAGGTTGTTCAGGGCTTTATCCAGTTAGGTCTTGAAAAACTGCAAGGATGGAAGTAGCAAGTGCTAAGTACAGACAGATGATCTGTTCCCTGAATGAGCTGGCTGTGCTTCTGCTAATACAGCACAGGAGATGCTCTTGGCCGCCACTGCTGCTGGAGCTCAGACTCAGGCCACTGCCCACCCTGACCCCCAGCACATCTTCAGCAGACCTGCCCTGGGCAGGAAGGCCTCAGATGGGATCACTGCAAGAAGATTCATTTCATTTGATGTACTGATTCGAAGAGTTGTTCTTATTGTGGAAAAGGGATTTTAACAATTTACTGACTCATAATAGCATTATCCATGACACTGAAGCACACAGATATTTAACCATCTCTCCACAGTTCACCAGCCTGTGAATGCATATCTTAGTGCTTGCTTCAAAGTACATGGTGGTAAATGGATTTCTATTTCAGTCCTTTTCCAAAGGATTTTGAACCAATTTTCCTCTGCAACTGGTACTACTTTTATATCTAACATTCTTCAATAACTCCAGTATCTGAGCTACACATCTTTTATTACTCACCAACAGGTAAGACATCTATTACCTTTAATATTACATTCTATCACTGAAAAGAATGTAGAAAGTACTTGTTTTCTTGTGGGGCCTCTTTTTTAAAATTATTTCTCTGGCTACGGCATCTTCAATCCACCCTTCAGTCAAATTCTTGCACACAGAGTAATGTTAGTGTTACTGATAACCATGAAGCCTTTCTGCATGTGAATTACCTATATTCTGAAAAAAAGTTTCTTTATACATAGCTTTGGCTTGTATCCAGCATTATACCTGAAGACCCTTCCAACCGGGCATTTGTTAATGACATTCTGAATGTTGGCTCAATTAACAGACCTTCCTATTTACCAGTTATATTTTACCCTTGTATACTTGATTGCAGATCTCATTTCATTAGTAATGATTGCCCTTGCACCTTTGCACCTAGTATTACTTTAACCATTGTGGATTACTCCCATGCATGTAGCAGAGATCACAGCTGGATTTCCCATCGGCACTTTTTAAAAGAAAATCTGTGAACTCCTTAACAATTCTTATATTCTCAATATCACAAAGTTTGGGAAATGAATATAACTATTCCCTGAAGTTACTCTTTCTTCAAGAGCAGACCATTTCAATTTATAGTTATCAAATTGCTTTCCTTTTTTTTTGTTCATCCAAGGAGTGAATTTATTTTGCTTGGGCAATTTACTTTACTTCATGGTGGTAATATCTTGTTTCTTTCTCTTTATAAAGAGATTGCCTGTTGTTTACTCAGAGTGGCCTTAAGCATTTTCATTTTTCCTCGTTTTATTTATTTTATTCTTTTTTACTATTGCTCCACTTCTTTGCCACAGGCAAAGTTCTTTTTATTTTTTTCCAAAATAGGATTTTTTTTATAAACTTAATTTTTTTAAAGAATGGGCTCAGGTCAGCTGTAATACTCTCATGGCACATATGAGGGAAAAAAAAGAAAAGTGGAAAAGTATGAAAGAAACAATTGAGACTGATACTTTGGACCTAAACATGGATTCTGTATGCTGTGATGGAAACCTAATGTTTTCAGGGAATCCACTGCATATACTAGAAAATCTGGTTCAGTTCTTTTGGTTTCTTGAGATACTTTTTAGATGGATATAGATGGCTTTATGTTCTAAATAATAAAAACTTAGGATTGTTCTAAATTTAAACAATGAGAGATCATGTCTCTCTTCAGTTTAGCTGTTCCAACCTTGGACTAGTCACATGGAATCACATGTGTATTTCTGGCTTTCTGTAACCACAGTTGGCTCTGTTTCCTTTTAGATATCCCAGCCTAATAAATTTTACCTTGCCTTCTTGTGTAGAATTGCCAAACCACCTGCGATCCTGTGATCCTCTAAACAAGGACTTGCCAGGTTTGAAATTTTCTGAGGCTGTTCTATCTTCAGTAGGTTTCATCAATTCTGTTCGCATAATCTTTATAGTGTTCTTCTGTCACTTGTGATCATCCTACCTCTTGTAGTCTGAAAAATAACAAAATTTTTGTTGCTAACAAGACTCACACTGCCTTTCCATATAGCTCTTTACAAGATGTGTAGTTTATGAGATCACTGTCTACAGTGATCCAGGCAGAGAAACCTGGGCATTTTTTTAACTTTTGTGGAAACAGACTCAGACTATTCCTGCCATAGCTAACAGGAAAGGAAATTTCTGTAGCTCACAGTTGCTTCATCACACCTTGTGATGTGCAAGGACACAGTCAGTGCTATGACAGCCTGCTCTCATCTCAGGCAACAAAATCTCAATCTTCACCATTGTGTGGCTTATTCAGTTGCATTCCTCTGGAACAAATAGCGTTACTGGAACTTTCAGATTTGTTAAACTCAGCTATTTAAGGAGTCCTTTTTTAATATTGGGATGGGAATCTGTTGGATTTTGATTTATTTTTAACAAGCTTCTCATGGACTGTGACTGCCATGGTCCATAGAAGCCAGCACCCCTTTAGCTGTCACTCACATTAATCTCTGACTTCATTCTTTTCTTAAAGGAACTGTTCCCACTCCTCATGTTACTTTGTACATATCACTATTAAAAGATAAAGTCAATATACTGACTGATTCACTAAAAATTAACAAATTCTTTGCAGAGACCTTCTGGGATTGGTTCACTTTGGTTTGCTGATAACTTTTTCCTTGAAACTTCTTTCAATAGGAAATATGTTTGTGGGACTTTTAAGAACAATTACCTATGTAAGTGTTAGCCTCAATTTATGTGTACCAAACAGAACTAATCTCAATTTATATCATTTCTGATAAAGGAATAATTGCATCTGTATATGGGCATTTCTTCATGTAACAAATACACAATGAAATTTCACCCTAGTGAAGCCGAGGGCAGAACCATATTTGTTTTACTAGCATGCAAATTTCAATCAAAGCACCTCTCACAGTGCAAAATTAAGAGCATTCTTGCTTTTACCAAAACAGAAAAAGTAGGAGAATATCCTTTCAGTATGGTGTGTTTATTATTATTATGTAACAAAATTGTCTGTGTAAAAGGTCCTCATAACAGAGGACTGTTTGCCGACAAACTTCCTCTAGCACAGAGCTGATCTATCACTTGTAAAAAGTTTCCAGCTTTCTGAACTCAACACTGAGGCAGAGTCATATGTAGCTGTATACAATAGCTCCAAGTGTGGACAAACAAAATATCTACTAAGAACCAGATCTACCCTGTTATGTCCTTAACTGAAGTGTGGGATGTTATTGCTGCCAACATAAATATGAGATACCTTTAAAGACTGTACCACCACTGCTAAAAGTTTCAGAGAGAAATCCTGATGTATTGCTGTACAAAGCAATGGTGTATGACATCCATCTATCTGTGAATAGTTAGATCAGGTCTGTTTTGAGAATGTGGTTGATACTCATTTGTGAAGTGTTTGCACATCTGTCTTCCCATCTAGACATTGGACTTTTTTTCCAGACACTTCATAGACTGGGACACAAAGACAGAGAAATGAAAGATTTCCTGACAGCCTGAAAGGAAAAAATTATCACCTGATAATCAGGTACCTGAAATCCTTTCAGACTGCCTTGCATGCTAATCATTCCAGATGAAAAATATATGCATTTTGGGAAAACACCAGGTACAGTCTTGGATGTCACTGAGGTTTTGAGTTTCCAAATATTTCTGCCTTCTGTCATAATTCCTGTTTATTTTATGGAACTTTGACTAGCATTTTTATCATCCTCCAAAGCATGACTATGAATTAATGCATTCAATAAAATTATAGTTCTTCCCCTAAAAATATGCCCACCTCTTCCTTTTGTGTTCTTGGTTTTAATCTACTTTTAGCTCTAGTCTCTCTGTCCCAGTGATTTGATTCTGGTCTCTGCTATTTTCTCTTCACTTTTTCTATTTCTTTTCTCCTGAAAAGAAACATAATCACTTAATTTTCTTAATCACTGAGTTATCGTTATGTCAAATTGCCTTGCTTTGCTTTTTGCCTAAGGAAAAACATGTTCTGGATCCTATGTAGTAAGCACAGACTTTTATCCCTGCATTGTGTGGCAGTAGTGTCGGATTGGTTCCTGCCACTTTCCAGATATAATTTTGAGGTGGAACTGAGAGAGAAAGAGCTCAGGGAAAAGGGTCAAAGGTACAACAGGTGCAAAGGTTGTTTGTTTGTTTTCTCTGTTCCTCTTCGTCAATACAGTAGAAGGAGTCAAAAGGTGAAAATGCATTTCCTAAGTTTGAGGTCAGCAATATGGTATAAAAGATATGCATGTGTTACTCAGAATATGCTTACATTTTGACACTTTTTTGAAAATAACTACCTGTAAAAATGAAGCAGGGAAAAATGAAGCGGAGGAAAAGTGTTATTACCATCAATTACTAGTTTACCATGGGGTAAAAATACCAAAAATGTAAGCATGTAGAAGCTGTAAAAATGTATCCACAATAGAGCTCAATTTGTGAAGATGAACATGGTGCAAAAAAGACTCCAGGTCTATGTGCAAGGCTGAAAGGAATGTGCTAGTCCCACACAAAGGAGTATAGGCTCCTCTCAAACCAGAAACAGAGCCAGACCAATACAAAGGGAGGTCAAAAGCCCCCTTCCCTAAGTGACACTGACTACTGAGAGTTCAAGTTGATGTGCTGTTTAACACCGCTTTGGGAAGAGAAGATGCATGGCTGCTGAATTTTCCTTCTTGAAATATAGTAGTCTGTGAAGAACAGAAGTTCAACCCTTCTCAGCCTTCAAGTCCTGCAGTAACCCATGGGTTGTCCTAAGCCCAGAGCAGCCGTGCCCCCCTCTGCTTTCTGCTGTCCCCTGCAATCTTCCTTGTTGAGATGACTCCGGCCCTTTCTGAGGACATTTAATTTGCTGAGATGACTTCTACTCCTCCCTTTTCACTCTGTCCATCCCACCTCACAGTCTGAAGCAGCTCTCCCTTGAAGCATCCCTGTTACTATCAGGAGAGAAGATGTCTCCCTTCTTGCAGGCAGCTCCAAGTGCAATCCCATGTGCAGCAGTCAGAACAAAGTAACCCCCCAGCCTTCCTCCCTACAGCCTGGCCTACTCTTTTTGAAGAAACATAATGTAACTGAGAATCAAACCATTAAATCGTTGCACAATCTACCACAAATATCAAAGACTGTTTTGTGATTTTTGAACTTTGTCGCAGAAGTTTGATATGCACTGTCATCCTCGCAGGAGTAATCTGTAATACAGGCATCACTGAACCTCTCTCGAGAATATTGCCACAGTGTTTCTAAGGAGTGATCCATCACCGTGTAATTTTGATGAGAGTTGCATCACACCCTTAGTCCTTTACCCTTTTATGTCCTATTGTGACTGTATTTCCAGGAAGTCTGAGCTGGGTAATTTTCACAAAAACTTTCTATTAGACATGTTCCTTGTGGAGTCCTAAGGTCTTCATAAGCAATCAGCAGAACATCACACCTATCTATCAGAGCAACCCTGTAGAGACAAATAAAGTGGGATTTTCAAAATACCTAAGGGAATCTGACTTCTACTGGATTGAAGAAACCCATCCTAAATTACAAGATAATGGACTTTGGTTGTATACTGCTTTTCCAGTTCTGATTTTTTTCTCACTTATGATCCCTGATCCCATTCCCACTTTACCTTGCTGCACTTAATAGTTCTTTCAGGTTCCGATTCTTGATTGAAAAGAGATATAGGCAAAGACAAGAATAATTAGAAAATACAAACACCAGCCATATTATAAGTATCATCCATACACTAGTTAAAAGCATCTTGTGAATGAGCATACAGGTATAAATGGTCTCAGTCAGCCGGCATTAAGCTAAGTGGAAAGGCTGGCAATGTCTTCAGTGGAAAAGATTAGGAACTGTGTGTGCTTGTAAGCCACATGTATATGTGACACTTAGGGACATGGTTTAGTGCTGGACTCAGCAGTACTAAGTTTACAGTTGGATATTATATGACAAACAAACCTTACTCACATTTTAAGTTTTGGAAGGTTGAGTTTCCATACACAGTGTGGCAGGATACACAGAGCATTCCATTACTTTCACATTTTGCTACCCAGGAAGGAGATGCATCTTAACCCCTTCAGGCATTCAAAATACAGATTTGTGCCTAAAAATGTGGCAGCATGGACCACTGTGCTTAATGGAACAGAAATGGTGAATTACCATACCTGTACCCAGAATGTATAAGGCTACAGTTTTCTGAAGCTTATAAATCTCCTTGTACATAACCAAATTGGGAATTCATCCTTCATTCAGATGATACTCAAGACCTTATTCTTTTTTCCTAACGTTTGTTAAAGTGACGCACCTCTGCAATGACCCCATCCCCTGGGAATGCGGAACACTCCGGAGTGGAAGTGCTGGGAGTCATAAGGTAGCCTCTTGATAGTAATAAATTTATTATAACAGTGTTCTTCTAGCTTATACGCTAGCATTGTAAAATGCTTGTCCAAAGTGTTTTTAGAGTAAATTTCTAATGAGAAATAATGAAATGATGAAAATTCATCCTTCCGCAATTTCTTATTTAAGGCACCAAACTCCCAACATTAACTTATTCCCTTCAGAGTCATAGGACAGACTCTGGCTTACTAACTTCCTGCCTAATTGGACTTATATGGGTTTATTTTTCCCTGCAGAGAAGATGGCTGGATTATGCTTTTTTTGTTGTTCTTTATCTATTATTTACATAGAAAAACATTCTTTTTTTTCCTGGCTGAAATATGCAGTTATTCCTGGCACCAATAAAAGTGGGTTTGCTAGTGTAATAAATGATCAGTTACTGTATTTTCTCTAAACTGGTGGATTACTGAAATACATGGTGAATGTTCAGCAAATCAAATTTTGACTGCGATAGAATGGAGAGAGGAGTTCAGATACTGCCTATTTTATGGGTGTGTCCCAGGTCTGGAGATACCCATGCATATTTCCTCCGATCCATAAGAACTATTTCTCCATGATTCTCCTTTCTATACTTGTACAACATTAGGCTTAGCTTTAAAACACAGATAATATGTAATATTTGTTAACCACAGCTAATACATACTCACAAAACACACTTCTGTTTACCTAGAAGAAGATTAAATATTACTGTGTTTAAGTATTAAAGGATGGAGTTTTTTTACTGACAGAGAAAATCCGTAACATTGGGAATCAGAAGGGGTTTTTAGATCTTACTGTTCTAAATGCAAGTTCCATTAGGCCCATGGAATTTTCTCTGCTGACATTTAGCTGTTAGCAAGGGTGACCTCAGTATCTGACTAATGCGAAAATCATGATTAATGGAGGCATTCAGTCATGGACCCAAGGAGATTAAGTGCTTCAGGTGAGACTGCATCATGAGAAATGACTAGACACAAATTGACAGAAATCTGTCAATATGATGTTTAACCAGACACAGGATCTACCAGATGACTCCTCAGTCCTGCTTGGAGTTTAGTTTCACGTAGTCCTGTGTGAAGCAGGGAGTTGGACTCGATGATCCCTATGGGTCCCTTCCAACTCAAGATACTCTATGAGTCTGTGAGTCCAAGAGAGCTACTTTAAAGGTAGCAGCTTCCTCTAAAGGAAGTCCAAATTTAACTGTATGTGCATCATCCATGTGAAAGAGGTAAGAATACAGCAAGTAATTTAAATGTGAACAAAGTAAGGCATTGTTGATTCAATAAGGATTACACCAAAAACAGGAGACAGACCCTGGGAAAAAGTCTGTTCCCACTGAAATAGGATAAAAAAATTCAAGTATTGTCTCTATTACTTGAAAATCAGCAGTTCATTCTTCCTGTACATCATTACATTCAATATCAACAGCTCACCTGACTAGGCAGACACATAAACATTTATATTTCTAAAAGCACTCTGAAGTCGTCTGAAGTTATGCACAAATGTAATACTCAACCCAAGAAAATGCATGTTCAGCATAGTCTTTTTAAGCTTAGGTGAAATATTCTGAGCAAAATGTACAAAAATGCTCAATGGAATTATTACCATATTTGTTGGTTTATTTTCCAGCATGAAATGCATATTTGTCTTAAGGATGTAAAATTAAAGTCAAAGGTCAGTCTAAGATTAGTGACTGCCTAGTAAAATTGTACTGGTTTCTGCAGCTGGTAGGGAAACTCATCCTTTGGAACAAGATATAGTGTAAATGTGGCAGTCATTAAGAGATAAATCATCTTTAATAAGCATGTGTAAAAACACCTCTTCTCTGTTATCCCCTTTGGCACTTGGATATCTTGGCCAAAACCACAGCAGCACACATCTACAGTATTGCATCACTGCTGATGACTGTTTGGCCATTATGAAAGACTGAAAATTAATGGCTTACACATTGTTAAGAAGGACTTCTGCCCATTATGGCAAAACTGTAATAAAGGAGCTGTGACCACCAAAGCCCCCCCTTCCCTGAATATACCTCCTGACTGGAACTGGACTGTGAGTTATGCCCCCTAACAGTGACTCTATTGTCCAATTATGTCAGGTCAGGGAAAAGTAAACAAAGCTGAGGGAGAAGAAAGTATCCAGAAGGAAAGCCAAACCCAGCAGCTGTCCTGAAAACCAGCTCTGGCTGGGTTTGGCGTTGGGGAGGCCATAGACCACAGACTAATTTGCTGAGGCCAGGTTTGCACACATTCTCCCCAAACCAAGGGGAGAGGAGGAGAGTTTTTGGGGGCGTGGTGAACACCCATCCTCCCTTGCACAAACTAGCTTTTCTTACTGGTTGTAAAATCCCCCCATCCCAGGAAGGTCACACACACAGAGGAAATGCATGTGAGAGGCAGCTAAAAGGGATCATAAACCATCAAAGACCCCCCAAACACCCCCAGACTCATTCCTGAGGCCTTGCACCAGAAGACTGCTTGTGATGCAAAGTGATGCAACCGATCCAGAGCCTATGGCAAAAGATGGTGTAAAACCTTCCCCCCAGGGGATGTACCTGGGTGTTCCCAACTAGCCTGAACATATATTAATCTATTGAACTCCGTGTTTTGTGGGACCCTCACCACCGAGAAGACCATACCAAGGATCAACAGGACGCCATTGGGATCCACAGAGTGGTGATACTTTCTACTTAGTCTTTCTGTCACTCTCCATCCTCTCCCCCGGCCTTTTTCTATTTCTTTCTCTCTCTCTCTTTCTCTCTCTCCCTCACATTTACTGTTAAATGAAATTCATGCTATTGACTTAGGCATATGGTCTTGCTTGCACCTTAATTCAGGCAGAGGCATCTCTCTAGCAATTTTAATAACTGGATCTTAACAGCGACAGAGGCTGGCATTATAATTTTTACATTATACATAAAATGCCTTATAGGATTTACTGTTTCACTTTTTTAATATATATTTTCCTATATTCTTAAGAAATTCAATCTTAAGAACACAAAAAAAAAAAGAGCTTATTTTTCACTGCTCCTCAAAAGTATATTTAATAGGTCTTGTTTGCTTTCACTATTTTAAAAGTCTGGTGCTTCTTAGAATTTCTTAGAAAGTTTCCAAGACAGAGTTTTTCAGAGAAAAAGATATTAAATGATCTGGAAAATCAGAGTATTGTTTAAAGTGGTAAAGTCATGTATCAAAGAAGAGAGAGTGCAAAACAGCTTCAGAAGAACATCACAAAACTAGGTTCTGAGATTATGCTGATAAAGTGAGGAGCATGAATACAATTTTCAGTAATACTTGTTGCAAGTACCATGTTATGTATCAGTATGCTCATTTATTAACCACATGATATACAGAAAAACCTTTGACATCTCTTGATGTTTTCTGTATTTTTCCACATTTACAAGTCTACCAGCAGAAAAGTTCTATCGGTTTCATGACAGCACAGAAGAAGGAATGACTGTATTTTGATAAAACCTTTCACAATGGAAAATACACATAGGTAATATGTTATTCCTTATCAATTAAATCTTTTCTAATCATTGACTCCGACATTGTCAGAACTGCAGTTATTTTGTTAAGATCTATCAAGAAAGTCAGAAAGAGTCCAACTGTAAATCCACCAACAATGAAAATATTTTGAATTCTCAGATACTTTCTCTGCCCTATTTTTTATTACTGACCACTTGTTTCTGAAGAGTAAACCTCCAGTTCTTGTATTTCATGCGCTGTAATTTGTTTGCCAAATAAGCGGGTTTTAGACTCTTCTAGTAAACTTAATTCTTCTAGAAGCTCTACCATCACTTTCTACAGTGAGTGCTGCTTTAAAAGAGAATGTCTCTTTTATTTAATACCAGAAATCGCATTAGGTAGCAACACGCCATAATTACATATGGCCAGGATTAAGACTATGTTGCTAAAAAATTTTAAAAAATTTGAAAAACAAATTAAAAAAGAAAAATCAGTTAGACTACATAAAATTTCAGTCAACCAGTTCCAAACAGTAAATCCCAACATCCTACATTGGTAATGATGAGGTCAGTCGTTCTTGAAGTGTTACAGAAGGGAACAAGAGAAAGCAGGTTTCCTATAGTACAGGAGTCCATACCGATGACATTTATAAAGGGAAGGTTAAAATCACTTTAGGATTAAACTTCAGGGTTGAAAAGCTTGAAACTACTATATCAGGTACTTACAAAGCATGTGGTTTGATGAAAAGTTCCCTGACTTTTACATTCCAAAAATAGGGTAATTTGCATAATTCTCACTCACTGAAAGTGAAATGAAATTACTTGAGACCTGTGGCACTGAAGTGGGCAAAATTCTACTGGAGTGCAGTTAGCTGATGTAGGAAAGATCGATATCAAATAAAACTTGCACAATATTTTCTATCCCAGATCCTCAGAAACACAGCGAAATGAAAGGTAAATTCAATAAGACTCATGGGGAGGATTTCTGGTCCTTCACTTCTTTCCACTACCAAGTTATTTTCATTCTCTGACCAGATATTTTGAGAAAACCTCATACTATTAGATAAAATTATTTTTAATTGAAGAGAAATAAACACAAGATAGTTACAAAATTAAAGGCTTTAATTTTTTTCTAAATAAGGAAGAAAAAAGCAACACCATTAGATTTTCCAGGATCAGTTTCTCAGCTGAATACAACTATTTTATACAGCTCCAGGTTTATAGCTTCCTGCTTACCCAAGCCAAGGTCCTGACACATAAAATCATGTTCCTAAGTCTCAGGATGGACCATTTGTTTACTACAACAAGGTTGTCCTTAAGGATGAGAACAGTGGAGAAAGGAAATAGCCCTTCCTTCCTTGAAGAAGGAAAAGGAAAACATTTACAAATCCAACCAAAATGTTTATTCAGTTCCTTCTACCTGTCATCCAGTGTGAAGCAGAAGGTGTGTTCAAGGTGTCAATATATTTCATGATTAAATTAATGCATTTTAATTAATAGAAATCAGAAATTTTAACTGTGGAATTGGTAACCATCAAGTCCTGTAGCTATTCTGTTTCATTATAAAGAAATAAATCTACCTACCTGCTAAAATTGCTAAAAAAGCAATTAAAATTCACAATTGGTGTAGAGCTGAATCTATGAAAATATCTGAAATGACTGACTCAACATGAAGCATATATGATACATCAGTTTATTTAGATGGGAGAAGTTTTTATTATTTACATACGAAATATTATAAATTATATATTGTGGAAAACAGATATAAAATACGAACTTCAAAGAACTAATAATTCCAACTAGCTAAAATAGAATTTATTGAAAAAAGTGATTATTGAAATACATTTGAGTTCATTTACTCTTACTCTTACTTTTGGTTTTGTAATGTGTCAGATACATTCAGCCCAAAAATGAAGTATACAAATAGATCCAGCCTAATAGGGTCTTTTTCCCATGGCAAAGTAATAAATGAGGATCATCAAAAAAACTACTAAAGACCCCAAATATTCTTTACAATTTATTATGAAATTTCAGAATGTCTGTACATTAAATCTTGTTATCCACTCCATTGTGGAAAATAATATCTGACCAAAAAATTTGCCTAATTTCAAAATAAACAGTAACAAAAAATCCACATTGGCATTAGCCAGCATTAGAAACATTCATAATTTCAACACTACATTTAATGTCAGGGCACAAAATTCAGAGAGTTACCACAACAATATGAACAATTAGAAGATGATAAATCATTTTTCAAAAAATTTGTTATTGTCTTTTGTGGGATTTTAATTTACATTTTCCTTTGGGCATTTTGCTATCTTTTGGTCAATGATATAAAGTAATTCAGTATTTACCAGGTCACTGTTAAACAACATAGTTGGATGATACTGGTATTTTGTGCTAAGCTTCTATTACAGGAAAGAATATGGAAACTGGACATCTTTGGTACCTTGGCTACCAATCACCTCTGAAAAAATTGTTTTCTGGTGCAGAGTTCTGTGGAACGCTATTCTCTTCTCTCCCCTACTCACTCACATGAAGCCCCACTGTCCTAGGTTACAGTGTATGCTATTACCATCTTCATGAGCTGTTGAAAGTTGCTACACATTGCAGCTGTAGCAATGTTCCCTGCCTCCTCTCTCTGGACTATCTCCTGTTAATGGGCCCATCAATGCCTTCCTGCATGACTCACAGATAACTGGCTCCTGGACCATCTCCTGTTAATGGCCCATCAAGGCCTTGCCTCATGACTCACCATCCCATTGTGAGATGCTCGGCCCAGGGGGAAGGAGCTGAACATTCCCACCTGAATATGATCTGGGGTTTTGGAACAGCAAGGGAGAGCTTTTTTTCCACTGGGTTCCCAGAGGACAAAAGCTACACAACCACCACTGGACTTTCCGAGGAAGACCAGACCTTTTCTACAAGATCACCACTTCAAAAGAACCACTTCAAAGAGAACTGCAGCTATCACCTGACTGGACTGCTACCACCACCCTGCCCAGCAGGGTGTCAGGTCATACCCTGACTCTGTCACGTTACACAAGTGTTTCTGTATTATTGTTTTGTTATATACATATGTAAGTAAAAGAACTGTTATTCCTATTCCTCATATCTTTGCCTCAAAGCCCTTAATTTCAAAATTATAATAATTTGGAGGGAAGGGAGTTGCGTCTTCCATTACACGGGAGGGTCCTGCCTTCCTTAGCAGACATCTGTCTTTTCAAACCAAGACACCCACAAAATAGTTTCCAACTTCCTGAGTAAAACTGAGGAAATGCATTTATTAATAAATTCTGACATTTTCAGTCTCAGCATTTCCTTGCAGGAATATTGTCCTTCCTGCTGAAGTGAAAATGAAGCCTTAAAAATACCGTTAGAAGTTCTTCATGCCATGGTTTATTTCAGTTTCACCATTGTTGTTTTTGATAGAAGGCACAGGAGAGAACATTTTATTGCAATTTAATGAAGGAGAACAGTCTAAAAGTCTTGGTCAAAAATATCCTTTCACTTGTCCTAAACTATTTACTATTCCATTTTTGTTTGAAAAGCTTTTACAATATAATGGAAATCTACACAATTCAGCCCTTTACTTTTGCTAGTCTGCTTGCAAGTTAGAGCATTACCCAGAAAGCTCATGATCTGAATTTTGTGATCTTTTCCGAATGACATGCTAAAATTATCACCCAGCTTCATTAGATAATGCACATGCTGAGATGATGATACACCTACTATCCACAGGAGCAGCTGCTCAGTGACAGCATTTTTTATCGGTAGAATGAAGACATTTGGGACAAAGACACTCTCAACTGTGATGTCCCTCACTGTGGTGCCATGGGAAGACCAGGACAAAATTATTTTGATTGTGAATCTTGCAATAGTAGCTACAGAAAGGAGAGCAGGAACTGCAAGCACGGTATTTATGATTGACATTGAGTGTCATGATCAGTATATAAAAGGGATTGTCCTTAAGCTGCTCCTAAAACATCATGGTTTGTCTGTGGTTTTCTTTGAAGCAAATGTTTTCTTGAGCAACTGATGCCTGATTGAAAAGATTCTTAAAATTTAGCCAAAAAACTGAACTCAAATGAGTGCCATATTTTTAAGATACCATTATGGTTTTGAGAGTACTCATGATAAGAAAGTTAACAAGAAATAAAAGTAAAGCAATTTTAGCTTATACAGATTAATACCACGTTAAAGCCTGTGTTCAACACTAAGGCCACCATGGCAGCACATGGATCAAATTTTCAGTTTGTTTTAATCAGTAAAATTCTCTGGGTTCCAATAGAGCTCTTCTGATTAAAAGCATCTGAGAATCTGGACCAATTATTTCCAGATAAATTATTCACAAAATAATGGGCAAAATTGCAAATAATTAATTTTATTAATACAGTTTGACCATCTATAGAGTTAGTTGAGTAGGAGAAAACGTTTTTGTGAAAACAGTACTTGATAATTAATAGACAAAAAAAAAAGTTGTCACTATTATTCATTCCACGAAAAAGGAAACCAAAATACTCTAATAAAGTGATGATGATAACTGCAGGACTTCTTATAGGATAATTAAAAAACATAGAAGTGGAATGCATGTATACAACTTGCTCTCAGATAGAAAATTTATTGCTTAATTATCTTAGAATTACATGTCTATTAATGAAGCTAATATGAAACAGGGATCAGTTTGACTCTAAACATCCAAACAAAGTATTTCAGAAGAGAATGTTGGACAAATCTTAATATATTGCAAGTGATGTAACTATATGGCTGGATTTGAACTCATGCCTCTGAAAGACAGCCTGTTTATATCTGAGAATAGCAAGGAAAAATAAAGTAGAAAAAAGTATCGGATACATTAACTATTGCTGGGTTCCAAGAACAACACAGTACGTTACTCCTAACACCAGGCCGAACGTCAACAGAGGAAATAAGCTGGAAGTTTGAAATTAATTAAACCTGCCATGTTTCCACTGCATCCTGGTTATGCCCCAAGTAAGTATAAACAAATTTAAATATATAGAATAAACATCTGAACTTTTAATATTGTCATATATAATCAAATTACAAAATAGTTGCTTGGACTCAGTCAGCTTTCCCAGGTACTAGAAGCACAAGCAAAAAAGTCTTAATTGTGCAAGTCAACACATGTTAGACATTACTGAATCACAGAATTGTTCAACAAAGCAATTAAAGATTCTCTTAGAGAAAATCGCTACTAAAAGCAAAGGCTATGTCTGCTTCAGTTCCCAGGCAATTTATTTTGAGATTTATTTAGCTTCTGTATGCATCGGTAACTCTGCTAGTCTGGAAGACTCACAAAGCATTAGGCCCTGAAGTTTTTGTTCAGTTGAATATGCAGACATGACTTTAATATAAAAGTCTCCTATCTTCTAGTAATAACATACTATTAGGGATGGGGGAGCCCCAGCATCAGCAGAATCCAATATTTTTGTCATCTTCATACCTGAGAGTGATGAAAGTTATTGCTCTGTATGCCACTGGGTTCAGCTCTTCCTTTTGTCTCTGTCCTGTTCTGGCTCCAGGTCTACTACATCTCCTACACAGCCAGCACAGGTCAGGCTGTAACCATTAGCTTGAGCTACATGTTACCAAGGCTGTCATGTTCCTGGGAACCACAGTTGAAGACATAAAGAATCTCAAAAAAAGGATTTGCTCTTCCTTCCACTCCTGGGCCTACATTTATAGTACCCTTTTATCAAACACCCTCTGTTAAATTACTAAGAAAAGGAAACCAGAAATATCTTTCCTAGTCAAGACATCTTGTAATTTTTTTCCTCCCCTAAACAGCCTTCAAAGATCTGAACTGACACACTGAGACATTAATACAGGTTCAGGACTTGGTCTCAAGGAAAAGTTTGAAAATCAAGAGAGTAATTTTGTTTTAAATTCTTTGTTACTTGCATTTCTTCTGTTTGGTTTATAAATTTGCTATGATTTCTCTTTAAGTTTCAAAAAGCATATTTGGAAATATTTTTGTAGAGAGAAAAACATTGTTCTGCTGTTGGGGAGAATAAAAGTTTGACAGGAAAGTTTCATAGAAATGCAAGTCTGGCAGAAAGGTCTTTGAATGGAGATACTGAGGAAGAAATAGAAATGAAAGCAAGTTTTGATAAAGAGTAAAAGAGATTTTGCTGAACCAGTGGTCCTAGGTGGCTGAGAAGTCAAAGGTTGGTGATAAGTTGGAAGGAGATTTTATGGCTAGAGCAAAGGATTTGTTTGACTACAAGGAAAAACATGTTTTCTACCAAGTAAGTAAGTCTCAAGAAGAATATAAGTAAATAAAGAGCATGTTTTTACCAAGCAAAAACGATACCACAGGCAAACAAGACATGATGATGTGGCAAGCAAAATAAAGGTCTAAGAATTTTCCACTGTTAAGAAAATAGAAAGACAAGTTAAGCTTAAAATATAACCACTAACTCGTGATTGGATAGTTACTAACATAATACGGAAATATTCGTACTTATGATAGGCTATAGGCAAATGTATAGGCATTGTGGATGATATTGATTGGTTATTATGTATTAAGATACTCAACAAGAAAAGTATATAATGTCTGGTAATTTGAACAGAAATAGGCTTCAGGCTTCAGGTCAGCCTACCAGTTGTGACTGGCAGCTGTGGGCTTGCTCTCTGTACCCACGACCCACAACTCAATAAACAACGATTGGAGAGAGCACCTGGAGTCCCTCATCTCTTGTCTTAGGCTCTTACATTCTGCCAGTTCTTATTCTCATTTTGTTCTGCTATGAAAAGTGCAGCTAATTCTGACTTTGGAAATAGTAAAGGGTAGCTAGTCTTTTACTTACTCTTACTTTTGTATCCTATCAAGTATTAAATACTAAAACTGTGGTTGTCTGGAAGCCATGACACCATTCTTTGTGTTTTACAGCCACCCACATACCTGAGAATAACTTATTTGATTTCAGTAGAATTACATTCTATCTTCATTGGTGCAAATAAGATTGCAATCCCGGGTAGGATTAGAAAGGTGCTTATATGCTGAATGCACTTTCTGTCACTTTGGCATTACATAATTCTAAATCTCTTACAAATCACTTTCAGTTAAATAGGGAAAAAAATGCATTACTGTATTTCTGCCCTTGCTCAAACTGAGAAGCAGCTCAGTGTTTTGGCTGCAGTTAAAATCAGAGGAACAAACTGCATATTGATTGCACTGAACATAAAAAAAACCCCAGGACATTTAAGGTAGAATACAAGCACAACTCAAAGCATTCAAGGTCAAAGATGAGATCCATGAATTTTAAGCTCTTTGATACCTGAAAGCCCATAGCTCCTGTGTTTTCCCCAGAAAATTTTAAAAGGTTAAACTTCTCTGCGGGTATTAAACTTTAAAATACAGTCTGGTAAGCATAAACTAATGATGACTATCTCATGTACATACAGTCCATTTTATTTACAAACATGTTTGGAAGAGATGATAATGCCAACTTCTGGTATCCAGGTTTGGGGTTAAAACTTTCCTCAGTGGGGTCTGCAGATTGCTGGGAGTCCAGAGAAGTTGGGGACAGAAATTAACACTTCTGCACAGAAGGATGCAAAATTTTCAACATGAGAGGGGACTGGCAAGAAGAAAACTGCGTATGTGCTTGTCTTCTTAATGTAGTAGTATATAGCTGCTGACTTGAGAAACGGGCACTGCTCTTCACAGACTTGTTCATGCTTTTTGTCACTTTAAAAGTAGTTATATAGAATGTTGCTGAAATAAAAAATTCCGACTAAAACACATTTTTTTTTAAGTCTGACTTTGCATGTATGTTTTCTCCACTGCTTGGAGTTAAAGGTGGCAGAGTTGGGGCCTCTGTAAAGGAAAAGCATTTTTCTGCCATTTTTCTGTCTGTATATAGCCAGCAGCTCCTGAAACACAACTCTTTGCTTTCCAAGAGCAAAAATGATTTGACCAGGGAGATTGTGTTGTGTTTTCTCAGCTGTTTTGATTATTTCACACTTTTTTTTTTTTTTTTTGCAGCTAGTTCTGCCCAACTAGGGGAGCAGGGAGTCTGGCTCACAGAATTTCTCTGTGTGTTTCAGCAAATCAAATTGCTCTGACCACTGCTGAAAAAGAGGCCTTAGGTGGTCAAGAATCCATGATGACAGAAAAGGAAACATAAGATTCATGTCTTTAAAGTTTGGACTGGAAATGACATTAGAGAGCTGTTCCCAGGGCTTGTGAAGAAAGCTGGTCATGTGGAAACATTGTGTTTATGTTTAATGCAGTCAAAATCTTTAAAACAGCTAGTTTTATAAATCCAGAGTTGTCTACATAGAAACTAAATCTGTATTCTTTTAGTATGACCTACAGCCCAAAAATATCTATTCTAATATGCTTCTCTTTTTCATGACATGTGATACCATAATATAGTTGATATTGGTGTATTAGGATTCTGAGGTTTATAGGAATTCTGATATCAGTGTAGGCATATATTTGCATTTTCAATGTAAATATAGTCTTACTTTACTGGAAATTTTCCAATTAACTTGATTTGTTTTCTAAGTCATGTTGTCATTCTCTGTCACCATTTGATATTTCCTCATTTGTGAGCAATTCACACAAATATTCCTCTAGTCCTTTTTTAACATATCCAAATGATTAATTAGAAAGCTCAGACACTCTGTGGGAAGTTGAAAAGACACTCTTAAGGTCATCTGGTCCTAATGACAATCTGCATTTTTTTCTCACCTAAACTGGTTGCAAATGCCTTGCACGTTTGTCATAAAGTCAAACCTGCTGTTTACACGAGAAAGTAGAAGTTGCTATGTGTGAAATGCGTTACTGTAATTGCCTAACTATTTGCAGAACAACTTTATTCTCCCAAGCAAGACTTGTAACATCATCATAAAGCCTTTGTGGACCTAAATCTTTAAGAACATAAAAAGTTTATGAGGAATCAGAACCAGAAAGAGAGAACACATGAATTTTGTGAAAGCAGCAAAAGAAAAAAATATAAAACATCAGGCTGCATCAAGTACCAGAGGCTGCAGGCTGACTCATGTAGATCCCATATACATATAGCATGAAATAATACCAAGAGGAAACTGAATGGACTAATTAAATGAAGGTCATACTTGATGAATATTTTTGATGGCATTGGAATAACGCAGCAGAAGTGATGCAGTACACAGCATGGATCTTCATTTTAGAAAGGCTTCCTATACTGCACAAACAGTACACACAAATCAGATTTCAGAACCTTTCTGCTGAGGTAATAGTGTGCAGCTGCCAAAAACAGACTGCTAATTATTTTTTTTAATGGCTCTAGTTGGAAAAAAGTAATAATGCAGAAAAGGTATATAGGATCATCACTATAATTTACATGCATCACTTCCTTAGTTGAAATTCAGGAGGCTAAGAAATGAATCATCTAAGTGACTGGATGTTGGCTCAGGAGTTTACCTTAGTTGGGGTAAAACCCAGCCCCTGGTGACAGAGGGCCACATGAACATTTCCCATTGTTTCAGAATTGCAAGTTTAGACTGTAGCTGTTTGATTTATAGAAAAAATGTTGTATGTTAATTGAAAAATTACAAAAAGTAATGTAAACATTTCCAACATCAATGTTATAGTAAGATCAGCATGGTGTAGAATTTGGGTAGCCCGGTCCATCTTCAAACATTTACATTACTCTGATAAGCTTTTATTTTAGCAAATTCATTTATCTGTTGGCTTATCTAAAACTGCGCTGCAATGTGTGTACATCCCTAGGCACATGAGGTTGACTAAAATAAACATAATGGCATGGCCTGGACCCCCAGGAACAAAGAAAACAAGATGGCAGCAAAACCCCTCCCCCAAGATGGCAGCTTCTGTAGATGACTGTGTGGTCCAGGGGACAAAGACAAGATGGCATAGAAGTACCTCCCCCAAATGGTGGCCTCCACAGAAGACTGCATGGTCCAGGGGACAAAGGCAAAATGGGGGATAAGCCTGTTCCTCCCAGTCATGTGGTGGAGAGAAAGAAACGAGTTAAAAATAGAACAGTACAGCAACCAAACTTCCTAAATCACAAAACTCCCTCTTCTGCCAAACAACAATCAACAGGAACAAGAACAAAAGCAAAGGAAACCTGGAGTCCAAAACCAGTGAAGCACTACCAAGATGTTTGCTCCATGCCACCTGACAGGCCTCTCCCAGAGGTGGCAGCTCTGAACTCTCAGTGTCAATTTCTCTGCCATTTTTTGGCCCACTGGACCCAGCTGGTGTTGCACTGCAGTTCTGAGTCATTACCACGTTTTGGGGAAAAGGGGGGAAGAAGCAGCTCCACAGGGCACCAAAACTAGCAGCCCTGACCCCACTGGTCCCAGGTAGCACCTGCAGACAAGTATTTGTGAACTTTGCCCTGAAACAGTTTAGGATTGTGAAGTGCAGTTTCTTGGAGGCTTGCACCAGGCAAGGAGTTTAGAGAGAAACAAAAGACTTCTGCCTTGTGCTGCTTTTGCTTAGAGAAGCAACTCTCTTAGTAGCCCTGCAAGAATGAAAAGTGTGAGAAACAAGTTGGTGAAATTGGTTTTCTCTGAATATTATATGAGTTGATATTGAATATTGTAATGTTGGTTTTGGAAAATTTTGAGATAATGGTACATGTTAAAAACTATTTAATGATTGTTGCAGTAGTCTGGTTGTGGGGTAGGTTTTTGCAGGGGTTGTATGATTTGTGTGTTGTGATGTTAGCCTTGTAAGTTTGCATGGGACGGGCTGTTGCTACCCAAACTTTGCAGACACAACCATAAAAGGAGTGAGATTCCATCCAGTGAGGACCCTGACGACCACAGCAACGGAACTGCGTCGACACCTAAAAGAGTGACAGGGGGCGAGACTACGCAAAACTGTAAATAAATATGCATAAGGCTGATGCAACCACAGGGGTATAAAAAGGCAGGACCCCATTTTGTGATCGAGCCTCTGGCATCATGTTAAGCTTCCAGTGCTGTCCCTTTTGCTTTGCCGATTTTTTTATGGTTCTCAATAAATTTTTAATAACTCATTTCCATATTGGATCTGGGTCATTTATAACAAAAAGGAAGCCCTCCTTGAGTGTTTCTGACTCTAAAAGGAACCCCCAAGCCCCCTACCTCTGCAGAACCAGGGCAAGACGCTCCAATTCTGGCTTTGGCCCCTGGAGCTTAAAGGGACAGTAACAATCTTGGGCAGATTGGCAAATGAAAGATATGGAATACAATATATATTTTTTGGGTTACCAGGACAAAATGTGAGAGGCTTCCTACAAACGTGACCAAACAAAATAATTTCTAAAGCATTACTCTGCTGAAAGTTAACCATCAAGAACAACTCCATATATGACAGAACAGTAAACCCCACACTCTGATGAGAAAATTCAGATGCATCTCTTGAACTTGCACATAATCGCAACCTTTGATTCTACGTCCTCTTGTGTTCTTCAGTATTCCTTTTAAGGTTCCTTGATGCTGTAAGAAACACTTGCAAGCAATCACACAGTGCATTGGAGAATATGCTTTTACTTACAGTACAGAAAATCTAAAGAAAAGATATATGAACACCATGTGAAGAAATTATCAGCACATTCCGTATTGCCATGGTTTGACCCCAGCCAGCAACTAAGCCCCATACAGCCATTCACTCACTCTGCCCAGGTGAGATGGGAAAGAGGATTGGAAGGGTAAAAGTGAGAAAACTCCTGGGTAGAGACAAAGACAGTTTAACAACTGAAATTAAATAAACAACAACAACAACAACAACAATAATAATAATAATAATAATAATAAAGAGGAATAAAATCCAAGAAAAACAAGTGATACAAATGAAAACAATTTCTCAATATTAACCAACCTATGCCCAGTCAGTCTCTGAGCACCACCTCCCCCCGCCAACATTTTCCACTAGTTTTATTGCAGAGCACAATGTTATATGGTGTGAAATATCCCTATGGTCAGTTGGGATCAGCTGTCCCAGCAGTGTCCCCTCCCAACTCCTTGTGCACCACCAGCCCACTCATTGTTGGGGTGGGGTAAGAAGCAGAAAAGGCCTTGATGCTGTGTGAGCACTGCTCAGCAGTAACAATATCACTGGATTATCAACAAGTTGTGCTGTTTTCAGCACAAATCCAAAACACAGCCCCACACCAGCTACTGTGAAAGAAAGCAACTCTATTTAAGCCAAAATCAGCACATACGTATGTGGCTTTTGGACCCTTTTCCGTTGCTCCTGTAGAAGCTATGCTGCCTACTCAAAGTATAATGGGCAAAGGCTCAGGACCAATGTGTGTTTTTCAGTTCCACTGACTAATTGATTCATCCAGAAATTAGACACCAGACCTTGAGGCCTTTCCCTGTCTGTGAGTCAGTTCTCCTCTGCCAGCAGACAGCTGGGATCAGATAGCGGGTGATCAGAAACACCAGAAGAAAACCTGCAGAATTTGGACAACCACATATTAGCAAACCTAGGGTCCTCAGGGAGAGTGTGATTACTAACTGCAGCAAGATGAATGTGAAGCTATTCCTTGCATCCTCCAGTGCAGAAGGTGCTAGGAACAGCACTTGTCTTTTGCATTAAGGAATGCTTGTGCAAAATGTAGTAGCAGTCAGACCTAGTTCCTGAGAATTATGTTTTTCCATTCTTTGGTTGCTATGATTTCTGCAGAGATCCATGTCAGCTTCAGCACAGAGGATAGGGAAAGTGCTCAAGAACTACAGTCTGGCCTGGTAAAACCAAGACATGCTGCACATGAGTTTCAGCCTTGGAGGTTTGAACCAAAGGTAGCCTAAAATCCAGATCTCCCAAATTCTGATGGTCCTGGCATGCCCATCATTCCAAAGCCAGTATTATCAGTGTCTTCTAGGAGACTCTGGACACATGCATCAATAAAGGGTCCTTTGGGGACAGCCCTGGCAATATCTCTTTTGTCACTCCTTAATAACCCTGATGTCCCTTGTCAGACAAAGTGGTGGTGCACAAAAACTGTAGACATCAAAAGATGCTAAGGGAGGTAGGCATGGAGTGTTCATTTTATTGCTTTGTTAAAAGTCAGCATTTCAAACATGCCTAAAGTAGTCCTAAGGCATTTATGTTCTTTAGTCTTGCTTCAAAAGATAGTCAAAATATAAGGCAAAAACCCCCATACTTAGGACCGGAAAGGCTTTTGGGGGAAGTTAAAATTGTGTTTCTGGTCAGAGTTTTCCTCATAATCCTATATCTCTGACATTTCTTTAATTTCTCCTTTCATGATATATGTTAACAGAACTATGTGGTGATTTTATTCTCTGCTTTATTACTCCAATGCGAAAATCTATGAACTGAGCTAAATAATTCAGTAATTTTACCCTTTAAACTAAGAGATGTTAAAAGGACCAATACAGCCAGGGATTTCTTCAATTATTTAATTCACCCACCTGAAAATATGATACAATCAAGTAACAGGGCCACCATTTGAACACTCATCTAAATTATATCTATTTATTTAAAATGTTTTGCCACCAAGTGGTACTAAAAGCACTATGGTTCTCATTAAAACAACAAGTTTTATCCTGGCAATCTTTCTCTTCTCCTTACATACTTCAATTATTTATTGAAGAGCTTTACTTATGAGGCAAAAAATATAATACCAAGGTTAGCTGTATTTCTCCTGTCTCTCCCATATTTTCATCACTGTTACTAAATAATGTAATTGCTGCAAGCATCATAAATTGTAAATATCAATGCTCAGCAGGACTAAATCCAGCCCTAAAGCTGGAGAGCACTGCAGCCCCAAAAGCTGTCAAACCACAAGTGAACAGCTTCAGTATTAGGAGACTTTTTGGTTGGTGCACAGCTGTCTATTTTCATTCTGTGATCGTCATATTCCTACTCCCCTTCCCCTAACAGTGGTTGGCACTGTAGACATGTCTTTAATGTGACTTAGTGGTTTTGTGGATGCTTTTGACAAGCACTGCCAGCTTAAGTCCTCTTTATACGAGTTATGGCAATAAATAAAAGGCCTTAGGTAACCTTTCCCCCTTTCCAGAGCTTATTATACAGTGTTTTGATGCAGAAAGCGTTAATACTTTTGTTTTTATCATCTTTGTAACATGGTGCTGTCAGCGTTTTAGGAAAGATTGGTTTATCTAGTTTCAACATCTACAGACCTTGGATCATAAAGACAGATCCAATGTACGGTCCCCAGAAGTTGCTGCAGTTAATTTGCACACAGCCATTTGTTCGCCGGAGCTGAGCACACATCTGGGATTTGGCACCCTCTGTGTGGAGTTTGCAGATGGTTGGTTCCCCTGTCGAATCCTCAAGCCTCTGATGGAGGGGTCAGCTCGCGTCCCACCTACTTCTGCCATTTGAGCCCTCTGAGAGACACAGAGGGCTGGTCTATTCATGTCTGTTTACCCTGAAAAGAAAATTGCAAGCATCATAGACACAGAAGATCAAAGAAAGGAGAGTGTGGCACAGTCTAATGAAGAATTTATCTGGCTAAAGGATAGGGAGAATGGGTACTGCTCCCTCCTACAAAAATATTTCAGAAGATCTTTTTTTTCATCTGAAATGCAATGCATTTCTCGAACTAGGACCCTGGGCATTCTGGTAGCAATTTCCAGCCACTAAGCTACAAAATCCTTCTTGTTCATGTTTGCTGTCATTTGGTCTCTTGTCTTTAAGAAATAGAAGGAACATCTGAACATTTGAAAGATAAAAGATGTAAGCTTTTTCTTGGCCTCTGGTGTTCTTTGATTATTTTTCTGATAAGAACATGCCACCTGCCAGGCCCTTCTAATGCAAGTGCAAACAGCAATAGTCTCAGCAAGTGGAACAGAATGTCCTGCGGTGATGTTATGAGGCTCCTTTATTCCTTAACTGTCTGCTTAATGCCCAAGGGCGCTGTATCTTTGCAATGGAGCCGGGGGGCGGGGCCGGGGTTCAATGGCCGTGTCCAACCACTCGGGCTCACACGCTCTCCGCTGTGCTAGGGAGGGTGCACCAGGGGCACTGCACTGCTTCTTGGTGGGTATTTTTGTTCCCACTAGCTGGAAAAAAGGTTTTGTTTTTTTCCCTTCCCTGCCCCCTGGCCTCCCTACCTTCCTTCCCTTCTCTCCAGTCCAGGGAGCCTGCAGGGTGGCCCTGTGTGACGGTTTGCGTAGACATGGTGCGTGCTGACTTGCTTCTTTTCTCCGTCTCCTCGAGAAGATGCTGTACCACACCAAGTATTGTTCTGTTTCTAAGCATGATGTACACAGTGCAGGCTGCACAGAGAAGACAAAGCAGAACTAACAGCAAGATTATGCAGTCTTTGACATCCAGAGGGAACTCAGTATTTTCAAAAACTGCTGTGCCTGGCCTGAAAGGCTAGAAGAAACCACTCTCTACTCTTTCCACCAGGGGCTGGGTGCGATTGTTGAGGTAGCAGCCCAGACTAGGACAGGCAAACAAAATTGAGTATATATTCCAAATGATGTTCATTGCCTTGGAGGTTATCATGCAATAGACAAAACAGACCAATAACGCAATTTTTATACCATACCCTGGTCT
>VYXC01012580.1:263017-273789 GCA_013397175.1 Platysteira castanea | reverse complement strand
AAAAAAAAAAAAGTGAGAGAAACAACTCTGTAAGCTGGGAAAAAAGAGGAGAAAGAGGGGAGGAGGTGATCCAGGCACCAGAGCAGAGATTCTCCTGCAGCCTGTGGAGAGAACATGGAGGGAGCAGACACCTACACTGCAGCCCATGGAAGACCCCACATTAGGACAGGGGGATATTCTCTGAAGAACTGCAGCTCATGGAGACCCCACACCAGAGCAGACTTAACCTAAGTGACTGCAGCCCATGAAAAGGACCCATGCCAAAGCAGAAGAAAAGAGTGAGGAGCGAGGAGCAGCAGAGAGGAACCACTGTTTACTGACCATAGACCCCTGCTCTCCATTTTCCCTGTGCTTCTCAGAGAGCAAGAGAGGAGTCAGGAGAGGGGGGAGGAGAAGTGTTGGTTTAATGCATGTTTCTCACTATCTGAATCTATTTTTATTGGCAACAAGTGGAATTATTTTTCCTCAAGTCAAACATGGTTTGTCTGTAATGGTAACTGGTAAGTGATCTTGAATTTATCTCAACCCACAAGCTCTCTCATCCTATGTTTTGCCCTGTCCCACTGAGGATGGGAAGTGAGTGAGCAGCTGGATGGGAGTTTGGCTGCTGGCCAAGGCTAATTCGCCATTGTATGTGAGTCTTTTTCATCTTAAAATTTAGCTGACAGATGAGCAATCCTCGAATAAAAAATATTCCCACAAAGATTTCTCTGTAAAATCCTCATTAGAACATGAATACTTTCCCTTGTGACAATAAAAAGGTAGATATTTTATGTCCAACTTAGATCCCTTTCTGCAGTCTAATTTGGTTTATATTTCATTACAGCTTTCTCACAAGCTTTAGTTTAAGAAATAACAGGGTTGAACAGTTAAGACTAACAGGGCTATGGTGTCTCAAAAACATTTCTAGCTCAGGAATTTTGTTATTAGTAAAGCTTATTCTTGATTTCATTTGCAAATCCAGATATAAAGCCTGCCTTCATTCCTTCCCTTTCATTTATAATATCCAGATTCCTAAAAAAACCAGGAGTTATTATGCTGTATTTTATATTTATTAGTCTGTATTTTGTATCTGACTCTTTCCTTCGGAGTAGATTCTGTTTACATTGGTTTTTCCTCTTACTGTTGCACACGATTTCTTTAATTTATCAAAATCATTATGAGCCTTTTGTGATCTCTCCAAAATTGGCCTTGTCAGCATATTTTATCAAGCACTTTCATCTTTAATTCACTAAACACTGAGTTTCTATGTAAGAAAAAGTATAAACTAGAGCTTACAGCTGGGAATTCCTCTGTGACGGTGTAAGGAAGAGGCTTCTGTTTCCATTAAAACCAAACATGTACTTTTATATTTAATTATAGTCAAAATTTGAATAAAGGTGTAATATAATTTGTTAGAACTACAGACATAAATGGAAAAGTGGTAAGGTATGCCAAATTTTCCAGTTTCTGTAAGAATTACACCTGCCAGATTAGCGGTCTTGTATATTCCCTCATCTGGTTCTTCATTAGTGCTTCAAGACTACATTGACTCCTTTAACAGACTGAATCATAAAATAAACAGAACAAAAATAAACAAAAAAAAAGTACTTTATTATAATCCTTGATCCTTCAGAAAATATAAAAAGTCTTCCCTTATCAGGAATTTGGGCAACAAATTACCTTCCATGGCTTCCAATGCTGCCTCAGTCATAATCTGAATCTTGAAACAATTATTAAGTGGAAAAAAGATGGGAACAGAAAAAACTCCTGAAACCCAGCAATGAATACATGGGCATGTCTTTTGCTTAGGGAGTCTACCCACTCTGAGAAGTTCCAATTTATATTTAAATGCAACTTCCTCCAGCCTAAAGGCTAGTGCATGCAAATGACATACCCTGTTCTCTCCCAGTCTTACCAGTTGTTCCTTCATACTCTGCACTGTCTCACAACAAAATCATACAGCTGTTTGTGAGGTTTCATGTTCTATCATTTAAAAACCTGGCACCAATGAAAAAACCTTTAAAGATGACTCATTCAAGAAACAATTGCTTTGAGCATTATTTTCTGTCTTCACTCAATCTACTCACAGTTTAACATTCGGGATTTGCAGAATGCTGGCTTCAAGTCCATCAGAATGTCCAAAGAAAAGCTGTTCCAACTGAAGAAATTATGCTCACGTGTACAGCAGCTACAGAAGTCTTCTTCAGGGACATTAAAAACAGGTTTCAATTCTCAGCAATAAATCTTGCCTCCATGTGATCCACCATTTCAGAAATCCACAGATCCACTCACCAAAAACTGACATATTCAATATTCAGCAAAATTTAATTTTTCCACTACAAATACATCAAATTTCTGTGTCTATTCATCTACAGGCAGTTCAGCTCTATTAGAACAGACAATTCAAGGGCAGATAAGTATATATATATATGTGTATATATATATATGGTGAAGAATACTGAGGAGACTAGGAAGTAGGTCATGGTGTGGTTCCAGATAGCAAAAGATAAAGAAATCTGAGTAATATAGGAAAACTAGACAGGAAAATGGGAACAAAGGAGGCTGGTGTCATCATCAGGATAAAGGAAATCCAAAGACCTTGACAAAAACTAAGGGCAGAAATTGGCAGCAGTGCACCTTACAAATTACTTCCAGGAACTTCTAAATATCCTGGGAAGCATTTTATATGTTTCTTAGACATGTATGACTATAACTATAAATATAGGGTGACACATATTTAAAATAAAAAAAAAATAGTATGCTCCGATGCAGTTACAGTATAATGCAATAATCTAAGGAAGTGGAGAGATCGCGAAGAGTCAAGCATTATCAGAGATACTTTCAGTAACTGTGATATTGTAGCAGTGATTTTAGTAAAATGCAAAGCACACCTTAGTGTGCAATTGTTTTTTGTTTCAGAATCAAAATCAGCTATAATATAATCTGTCTTTATTTCACTTAAACTATGGCCTAGTTTTTCACACACATCCATATTTGTACTTCTAAATGTATTTACCTTGGGTTTTTTTACTATATGCATAATTTAAACCACCACAAAAAGCATACAAGAAAAATGTACTCAGAGCTTTTCCACTGAAATTCTGGTTCTGAACTGTGTCTTTAGTTGAATGACTTTTACTTTTTTTATCATTCAGTGATCAATACTCCAGTCAATAATATTAAGCACTCAGAATTTTAATTATGGAATTATTAAGGATTCGTTTGTTTCATACTGCCCAATTTTCATGGATGTTTTTAGGGGGAGAGTTATTACCTGATATTCTCCTGATTATGGGATATTTATTTCCATATCATCTTCACCTCCCAATATTACATTTTCTTTCTCTGTCTCTGATACTAACCCCATTCCCTGTTTCATTTTGCCTATAACAGAACTTGTGCGGTGGCTAAGCCCACATTATACCCCCCGTGTTGCTACGAAGTGGTCTGTCCCCACACCACTGTGCCAGAAAGTTCTCCCTTCGTCGGAACCCCACTGGTCCCTGGTCCTCTCCTCCCACCCCTCCCTTCTCCCACTGGCCCCTGTTATGTCACTCAACCTTGCCTCTACCCCCTAGCCCTCAGACCATTGATTACTGATGCTCTGCCCACCCCTGGGACCCCACAGGGTAAAACCACATGCGGGTGATTGTTCTTGGTTCTTTGCCTCTGTTCCCCTTCAAGTGTGTTTGTTCCCGGTCCATGGTGTGGATCAAATAAACGCCTCAGAATTGAATGCAAAGAATCCCTCCTGCCTCTTTGTCTCCAGAACGCACACAGACTCTGTGTGTGTGTGTGTGTGTGAGTGACTGCTCGCGTCTCCCTGCGAGGGTGAGGCTGTGTGCACATGTGGGTGCCAGCGGGGCACAGCCAAAGCGTCTCCATGAGGGACACTGTGGGAAAAATGCGGCATTGGTCCATCGACACCACCACCACGATACAGAACTTCTTCTCTTGAAATCTATTCTAGTTTTGGATGGATTGAATTAAATTTCTTCCCAGTGGCTGGTATGGGGCTGTGTTTTGGATTTGTGCTGAACACAGGTTGATAATATAGAGATGTTTCTGTTATTGCTGAGCAGAGCTTACACAGAGCCAAGGCCTTTTCTGATTTCCATGCTGCCACACTGGTGAGGAGTCTGGGGGTGCATAGGAGGTTGGGAGGAGACACAGCCAGGACAGGTGACCCAAACTGACCAGAAGGATATTTCAGAGCATCATACTTGGTCTAAAAAGTAGAGGGAAAAAGGGAGATGGGGGGGACATTTGGAGTGATGACGCTTGTCTTCCCAAGTAACTGCTGCATGTGATGGGGCCCTGCTCTCCTGGAGATGGCTGAACACCTGCCTGTCTTTGGGAAGCAGTGAATTAATTCCTTGCTTTGCTTTGCTTGTACGTGTGTCTTTTGGTTTCCCTGTTAAACTGCCTTTGTCTCAGTCCATGATTTCTCTATCTTTTACCCTTCCAGTTGTCTCCCCAGTCTTGCTGGTGAGGGAGACCGCAAGTGGCTGCATGGGGCCTGGTTGCTGTCTGGGGTTAAACCATGACAAAATGCCAAATAACCTGCTTAACACACATCCTTTACTACAAATGAAATAAAATGACAGAAGCTTCCTCTGTTGATAAAGCAAAACTAGCAGTATAATTTTCGTTGTTCAGTTGGATGCACGAAGATGGCTGCACTTGCAGTATAATGATTTGCCTCTACTTTCATTCAGATAAAAGCAATCCTGTTTTTCTCTATGACAAATCTATATTATGAGTCATTTTCTGTAAGGTCACTGTAGGTGCATTACATCACAGGGAGAGGTACAACTCAGCATTGCATTTCTGTATTATATCACTGGAAAAATTCTGCCAAGTTTTGTCAGCAGGAGGAAGGGTCAGGTTGAAAATCTGTGAGTTCTTTGTAAAATTACAAAACAAAACAAAACCAGATGAGTGTTCATTCAAGCACCTGGAAAAATGAAACCCTTCCTCTCAAGGCCAAAGGTAGTCAATACTTTCCTCTTTTCGAGGAGTATATATTTTTGTGCATATAATAAAACAAACAAAAATAAACCAAACCCAAAGCATTTATATTAAGGTGGAAGAGTGCACAAGCAACAAGGAATTAGCAAAATGTAATGTATAAAGCACATAATCCAAAATTAATTTTGACAATAAACTTTCTTTTGCTTCTTTTGGTGCTGACACAAGTATCCATTGAATAAATGTCCCGTTGACTCATTTCTTGGTTTTATTCTCTTGTGACTTGGATTTATTTCCTTTAGTTAGTGAACAGTCAGACTCAGGAATTTACTTGCAGAGATCCATTTTGAGCCCCTCAGTGGAAACACTCAGTGTCTTCTTTGGACACGCATACACAGCTCTTCTGCTCTAATTAGCTAAAGTACCTAATTTATGATCAGGTCAAAGCCATCTTGTACATGGTCTGCTCAGACAAAGGTCAGAGGGTCTTTCTAAACCCACTCCACACTTGGAGTACACCTATTACATGACCTCTTGACTACATCTTCAAGCATCTTTGCAATAATCTGGTGAACCATGAGCATCGACTTTCAGATTTGTAAATGCTGGGCAGAAAATTGTATTTTTTCCGAGGTGAGCTGCTGTAGATAACAATCTGTAACAATCTGCAGCAAAGAAGTGCCCTTTCATTTTTAGTGCCAAAACTATGCTGATTTTAGCTCTCTGCTTATTTTGAGAACTGTTTTAAATTCTCATTTAGCTCTTGATGCAACCTAGAGCTTCAGTAGAATGTGTCTTCCTTGTGATTTCTCCTCTTGATTCATCTGTAAATTGCAGTCCTGATTTGGTTTTGATCCATAAAAACAAATGGAATAAATGGTCCTAAGCCAACACACATTTGTTCTTTCTCATTTCTTTCAGCTGTGCCTAGAAGCAAGAATATGGCAAATCTAGTTTCTTTATTTAGTGTGCAAGAATGACTAGTGAAAGCTGAAACACTATCAGCCTTTAAGCTCTTTAGACTGGAAATGTAGAATCAATTCTAAGGTTTAGTGTTTTTATTTGTTGGTTCATATTCCAGTTGAGGGTCTGTACCATAGTGTAAATTAGCCAGATGTAATGCTATCATCAAATAGGCATAGCAAAGGAATAAAAAACTGAAATATCATTATTTCAAGTTTTCACTGAGCCATAACACATAACCCTCTGATACTAGAAATGGAGTAGACAGCTTTCTATTAAAGAAAATAGTTTGTCCAAGTTAAAAACAAAGCTACAATTGGTTTCAGTGGTAAAGACCAAACTCTAGATGTTTAAATCTCAGAAGTGAATTTCTGTTTCTGTTTGACCTCCTAGATGACCTAGGTTTATAGATGATTTGAAACAGATGATGCAGAAAGAAAAACAGTGATACCACCAACAGTTAAAGACTGGGAATGAATTGAGGTTTTTGTCCATATGTTCTTCAGGAGGTAAAGGCAAGGTTCTTGGACTCACTAACTAGCAAATCTGTTCTACTTGGTGGACGGTTTAATTCTTCATTCATTACTTGCCTTCATTTGGAGGGTCCTTGTTTCTAGTGTGATAATTATTTTTCTGTGTAAATGAAATGAAGTAGAATGAGGCAGAAGAAATAAAGGGAGTTGTAAGAAAATTATTCCCTTAAAAGATGTCCACTTATGCCTTTTGCCATTTTGTAACATTCTTATTCATGCATATTTTCCCCAGAATACTGCATGAACTTGTATATAGAAATGAGAAATAAGCAATTCTCAAATCTGGGGAAAGATTTCACTCCTAAATAAAAAAGGGCTCTTCCTGAAACTAAGAGCAAGAAAAACAAGACTAAGAAATGAAACATTATGCATGATTTTTGGTTAAAATATATTAACAAAATACTGATTTAAAATAAGAAAAGCCAGGAGATGTTCATAGTTTCACTAGGTTTCAGAAAGTTGAAGGACAGACATTTTGCTTGAAAGCTGTGTAACACTAGAATAAGACAGGTTAGGCCCAGCATGCCTCCATCTGTCAGTACTCAATAGAGGGCTTAACAGGCAAATCATGTCTTAAGAAGTTATTTCTGATTTATTAGAAACATAGCTATGCATCCATTCTGGCTGAAAACTTCCAATACAGAAGGACAACGGCCATCAAGACAAGACCTTTGATAAGGATTCTGTTCATTAGATGATCAAAAGTTGAATATTCTGTTTTGAATTAATAAAAAAGATGTTTCTGCTAAAAGCAAACAGTATCTGTTCTGACGCAGCCCGCTGTGTTGGCTGAAGGAACCAGTGCTGTCCCTGAGCGTCCGTGAGAACTGAGCTGTAGGTGCTGTTCCCTGTTGAGAGTGCTCAGGAGGGGCTGCTGAGCTGCCACACACGTGCTCACAACAGCCGGTGCAGTGGTGGGCACAAGCACACGAGCAGGCAGATAATCCAGGCGCCGATCTCAGATAAAGAGGACGAGACGGGTCTCTTGTATAGGTTCCATCGAGGTTTATTCAAGGGAGGGTCCAGGGACAAGAGACGCCAACTGAAGAGGGTTCTAGGGTTTTATAGGGGGATGGGCAACCAATCCGGAGAGGGCCAGGGGGAGGGGAGGATACGAATTGACAGGCGACAAGCTAGTAGAGGAGAGGGGAGGGATAAGGGAGAGGAGGACCAATGGGGCGTCAAATAACAGGAAACTTTCTAGAACACATGAATATTTATAAGGGAAGATACATATTAGAGGAGTTATACATAAAACTGAGAGGAGGGCCAATGGGCCAATCAAAATGGAACAATCTACATAACAGAACAGGGAACTATGGGAACTCGCCACAACTCAGGAGGAGATGTCAGACCTCTGAGCTGGCCCACCATGAGTCCAAAGCTGCTCTTGGCCCCTGGGGCTTACTGATCACTCTGGCAGTGGCCACAACCACCTCAACACTATTCCCTCATTACTGATAATCACAAAACCCTTCCTTCTGTGCTGTTGTTCTTTTTCTGCAGGGTACTACTGTGACACATTTCCTATGATTTTTTTCCTGATTTATTTCCCTCTTTCCTAAATTGGCATGAAAAGCTAACAAGAAGACTAAAGAGGAGACACAGTCTACAAAGCATATTTAGCATTGTATCTCTTCTACCAGATCTATGCAGAACTTCTGTGTGACTCAGAATGTGGATGAAACTGGAAGTTTATGAAATCAAAAGGAATCATCTGTATAAAACATCAGAAAGCTGAAAGAATTGACAACAGCTATTGTTCCTGTCACGTGAACCACTTTGCATGTAATTCTGTAAGCATTTTCAAGTGTTCTTAGGCTGCAGCCCATTGCCCTTTTCAGCTCCTGGTAGAGATGCATATCTGCATATCTGTAGTCATGCAACTCTTCTGCATATCTGTAGTCACTATATCAGAATTAAACTTCTAGGGGAAAAAATAGTGTCAGTAACCTTCCTTCCCCAAAATACACCCCATTCTATTGAAGAGCACAACTCCACAGTAATTTAAATAATTTTGGATAGGGAAGGACTGTTAAAGCTATTCAGGTCTCTTGTCTTTTTGCTGTCTTGACATTGTCTTCATTCACAACAGAAGGCTACATTTTTTTAAGGTGTATACAGCCTGTTGAAGCAAGATTTTAAGAAAACTCTCAAACACCTGAAAATTCTGAAAAAACGACTAAATTATGTACAACATTTCAACGTGTATTTTTGACTTTGAAGGTAATTTTATTATTTATTATATAGTTTCTTTATCTCTGTTTTCAGGTAACTCAAGATCTATGCAAATCTTGCTGTTGTTGATTCCCATCTTGGTTATTCAGCTGATGCCACAGTTCTCCAAATCTCACCTCTCTTTGCAAATAACAAGTTGCAGAATTAAAAATGTTGAAGCGTGGTCTAAATTTTCAAGAGTGGATAGTGATTTAAGATTGCTGAAACAGCTGGGAATCAAGAACATGAAATTTTATAGATCCAAGAGCTAGCTTTCAACCAGTGAACTGCTGAATGCTTTGGGGAAAATAAGCTTAAAAACAACACAAGAACGGAATCATTCAAATGATGCACTANTTTTGTAAGAAAATACTTTTCTCATAATAAATGGTGTATGGTCAAACTATAAGGGTTCACGAGGAAGGCAGTTCTTCTTTGGAATTTTTTTTCTCTATGGCTTCAAAATTTCCATAGTTAAAACATAGCTTCTCTGTTTAATATCCCTTCCAGGTTTTAAATGCAAGCAAATTAGAGTAGCAGTCTTTTCAAAGCAGAGAACAATGAATGTTTGCAGACTTAGTTGTAATTCACAATGGCAATATCTTTTTAAAAATTTTTATTTTCACAGCATGGAAAATAAAAAATTTCCTGGCTATCTCCAGCATCAGGAAATAGTTGTGGCATTTTGTCAGTGTAGAAAATAAAGAGTAGAGCTACATCACTCCTTGGGAGCCATGGAGAAAGTACTTCTGGACACATGAAGGAATGTAAATTGATATGTAAGCGATCCTCTTCTTTTTTTAAAGAGGTTTGCAGGAAGGATTGGGGGCCAGGACTCTTCCCCTTTACTAGACCCATTGAGATTGGCATCCCAAAGATGGATGCAGGTAAAAATCCACACTGATGACATTTGTTTCAGACTCTTCACTGGTAGAACTTGAGGAACAACCTCAGTTCCAGTGAAAATTCACTTCCACAGCTAACCCAAATTTGGGAGCACATTAGATTCCTTACATTTATACACTCAGCTAAGATGACTGTTATCGGATGGCTGAGTTATCTAATCACCCAGGACTTTCACTTTCACTGATGAAAAGAAATAGGTGTCTACAGTAATTCAGTCTTATCTGAGAACACAGATCAGAGTGAATTGCCTTCTGAAAATATCTGTCATTTCCTCTCTTCATTGAACAGCAAAGTTCCTCAGTTAAGGAGCTGAAATTAGGAGAGGTAAATCTGGGTCTGGTAGTCCCAGAGGCACTACATCTTTAAAAGTGCTAAGGGTCTGCTTTAAACTTCTGCTAAAGGAGTACTATGGTTTTGCTATTCTGTTTGTACATGGTTCTGTTGTTCTCTTAATGGTCTTCTTTCTGGTTAATAAAATTATAGTTTAAAATTTTATTCACTCTTTACATTTGCTGAGTTTATGCTTTATACAGGATACTAACCACGTGTTACTTGGAAATCCAATATTATGAAAAAGTGATGGTAACACAGGATAGGATCTTCATTTTGTGGGACAAAGCGCTGAATAAAAGCTATTTTACTAGCTGAGATAATCAGTAATTGTAGCAGCTCTTGTTAACAGAGAACAAGATTAATAGAGATGATTCCTTGACAGTTAATTCTAACATGTTCACATCAAATTGTTTTGGAGTCCTTTTTGAAAGCTGATCACTAGTGAAATAAAGAAGCTGATTGAAAAAATTCATAACTTAAATTCAGTTGTCCAGATTTCTCCTTATAATCTCAAAACTCAGTCCAAAGGGTTGTCTACATATGGAAGAANCAAGAGCTAGCTTTCAACCAGTGAACTGCTGAATGCTTTGGGGAAAATAAGCTTAAAAACAACACAAGAACGGAATCATTCAAATGATGCACTAGAAAATTCTGAAATACAATCTTTTCTGTTCTTTATTCTTGTTCTGGCTTGCTGTGCAGTTCAAATTTACCATACTGATAGTAGTGGCAATATCAGGATATAGACAAAACACCTCATCTTTGTGTTGAAAGTGCCAGTAGTAAAAATTAGAGATCAGCATTGTTAGCAGCCCAGTCCAATCCATTAAGGGATACACTTATCTTAAGCATAGAATTTTGTAAAAA
>VYXC01012580.1:212784-262665 GCA_013397175.1 Platysteira castanea | reverse complement strand
ATGACATTTGTTTCAGACTCTTCACTGGTAGAACTTGAGGAACAACCTCAGTTCCAGTGAAAATTCACTTCCACAGCTAACCCAAATTTGGGAGCACATTAGATTCCTTACATTTATACACTCAGCTAAGATGACTGTTATCGGATGGCTGAGTTATCTAATCACCCAGGACTTTCACTTTCACTGATGAAAAGAAATAGGTGTCTACAGTAATTCAGTCTTATCTGAGAACACAGATCAGAGTGAATTGCCTTCTGAAAATATCTGTCATTTCCTCTCTTCATTGAACAGCAAAGTTCCTCAGTTAAGGAGCTGAAATTAGGAGAGGTAAATCTGGGTCTGGTAGTCCCAGAGGCACTACATCTTTAAAAGTGCTAAGGGTCTGCTTTAAACTTCTGCTAAAGGAGTACTATGGTTTTGCTATTCTGTTTGTACATGGTTCTGTTGTTCTCTTAATGGTCTTCTTTCTGGTTAATAAAATTATAGTTTAAAATTTTATTCACTCTTTACATTTGCTGAGTTTATGCTTTATACAGGATACTAACCACGTGTTACTTGGAAATCCAATATTATGAAAAAGTGATGGTAACACAGGATAGGATCTTCATTTTGTGGGACAAAGCGCTGAATAAAAGCACTCTATTTTACTAGCTGAGATAATCAGTAATTGTAGCAGCTCTTGTTAACAGAGAACAAGATTAATAGAGATGATTCCTTGACAGTTAATTCTAACATGTTCACATCAAATTGTTTTGGAGTCCTTTTTGAAAGCTGATCACTAGTGAAATAAAGAAGCTGATTGAAAAAATTCATAACTTAAATTCAGTTGTCCAGATTTCTCCTTATAATCTCAAAACTCAGTCCAAAGGGTTGTCTACATATGGAAGAAGGAAAACTCACCGTCTTAGAGAAAATCTAATGAAACCAATGACATATTAGATTTTTCACACTAATCTGGTCTATCCTGATTTACAACATCCATTTTTCTATAACCATAACAGTTTCTGGGAGATGATAATCAATTGGGTAAGCACTGGGAATATATTTAGGTTTTCCCAGTTAATACCATTGTTGCTGATAAAGAGCCTCATCAAATAACTTGGTTTTCTTCACATGGAAGCAAGTGACATATTTTTGGGTTTCAATCAGGCTGGATAAAATAATTCATATTTTAAATGAGGATTTTTTCACTCATATATTCTGCAGCCTACTACAAATAATAATCAATAAAAATATTTACAGTTCTCAAAGAACTTTGTAGATGACATGTTTGTTTAGGCAATTTTACAATCTTACCTCTTTACAATTTTACCTTTTTTGAATAAAAGATATGACTGAAATAATACTGCCCTTTAAGTTGATACTCTCCAAAATTATGAGCATAGTCAAAAAAATCACAAAAGTGCTAAGTTTGGACGGCATCTCTGGAGATAGCCTCCTCCAACTTCCAACTCAGAGTAGGGTCACCTGACTAGGGTGCCCAGGACTGACAGATCTGGCCTCTATGATGGGAGTGTCTGCATGAGTGGCTTAGGAGGAGCAACTGATATCATTTATCTGGACCTCTGTAAGGGCTTTTGCAGGGCCTCACACCACATCCTTGTCTCTAATAGGAGAGATTTTATGGATTATATGTTTGATGGACAAGGGATAAGCTGGATGGATGCACACAAAGAACTGCAGTTGATGATTCAGTGTCCAAATACAAAACAGTATCAAGTGGTGTATCTCCACATCAGGACCAGTACTGTTCAATATCTTTATTGATGATATAGACAGTAAACAATAAAATCTCTTCAGTAAGAAACTTGAGAATTAGCACTTGTTTTCCATTCTTTTTTCAGAAATATCTGGAGAATGAGATTGTAACAATATTCTACTTGCGCTACAAATACTTCAAATCTATGTGCACCTGTGCACTTCCATTCACCTGCATAAATATAAAAGATTAATAAACAGGCTAACTTATGCTAATCTTGAATGGAACTGGTTTTCTGATCCTTACTAATTCTTTGTTTCAGAACATATTACTGAGACTTGCTAACAAAGCACATGCTTCACTCACCTCATGTACTAGCCTGCATAAAGATGAGTAATCTGCTATTGCCTGGTGTTAATGAAGACGACTGTACTACTTTATTGCTTGTTGTTATTACTTTAGATTTGCATAGTTTCCAAAATGTAGTCTCATCCCTAAATATCAAAGGGATGATTTGTGATTCATCTTATCTTTTTTTCTACTTAAAGTGATAGAAAATTGGAAAATCATCTGTGTTTAGACTCAAGTTGGTAAAAACACATGGTTGTCCATATACTACCATTAAAGTACTTTAAATTTAGGAGATGTTTACCTAGGCCCATTCACATATGCTAAGAAATTCCTGCTTAGTGCTTTCTCTCAGTAAATCTGCTGAGTAAATAAAACCTTCTTAGATTTTGTGGTCTCTTCTCATTTGTGCTGCATTGTGGCTGTATTAGTAAAATCCTCAGACTATGTTATCTTTATCTGTAACGTCCAAACACATCTTTACCTAAAAAAACCCCAAACACGTATCTGAATTTTTTTTTCCAACAGTTAGATCTAGTATGCTTTGACCCTCTGAATTTAATAGACATCACGAGATAAATAAAGAATTACATCTACAATTAAATGCATCTCTATGGCATTTTTCAGACAATGTATGCTCATAAACCCTCAGTCATGAAAAACTTCCAGTTGAGCAGCGAACAAAGTAGCAAACAATTTTAACCTGAATTGCCAAAATGTTCCCCACAAATCATTTCTATTGATGAAGCTTTTCTGTCAGATGAGCTGTGTCACTTGCTACAACAAAGCCAGATAGATTAATGAGACCATAAAAGGCACATGGCCTCTTCCAGCTGCAACAAGACTGAAGTGCATGGCCACAAAAGGAGCTAAGGATTTCTAATACTCAGGCTCTGAAGAGGTTTTATTTTGTTCCACTTTTTGTCAAGACTTGATATAAAAATAAAGGTAGGTGACAGAATCCGAGTAAATCTAAAGCAGAGAAGAGTTTTCCTGCTGGCGAACAAGCAAGAAAGGGGTCAGCTGAGCAGAATGATCCTATATCAAGTCAGAATGAGCTGCTGGAAAAATGCAGTGTACCAGAGTCTAACAAGCTCTTAAAATTCTGGCTTTTTCAGCTTTAAACAAGAATTGCTTTTCATCAATGTCATGGTTTGATGCTGGTTTGAATGCTAAACACACAAAATCCAGTTATATGCATAAGGGGAATATGGATTTATTGAGGAAAATGTAAAGAAAATTCAGGGCAAAACAAGGTCCACACTTAAACAGTTGCAATATACAGAAAAGTTTATTACTAACAGAATGAAAAGTGAAAAAAAAGAAATTATAAGAAATCAAAGCAAACCTTTAAACACCTTTCTTTCACAGTGCCTCCTTCTTTACTACAAACCTTTCACAAGTGAAAACAAAACAAACAACATGGTATTTTTGGTCAGAGTTGCACTCTTTTGAGTCTTTTTTTATGCTTAAGGAAAAGAGGTTCTTCTACTGTGCCATAGAATTTTCACAAACCAACAGTTCAGTCTGCCCAGCAAAACAATCTGTTGAAGTGAAAAAGGTATGAATCTTTCGCAGTCTTCCCACACTGCCAAGTCATGGGCCACAGGAAAAAAATGGGGATTTAGTCTTTTAAGGATGAGTTATCTCAGCCTGAAAGCAAAGGTTCTCTGCTTCAAGTCTCTTTAAGAGCTTCTCACAACTTCTATGTGGCCTGGCATGGGCCTTTCTTTAAAGTCACAGGCTGCACAAGAATTTCCCATCCCCCCAAGTTTTTTTCAAATGTATTAAAGTTCTTTCTACGGCTTTGCAAGAAGCATTTTTAAGCTCCGTGCCAAAAGCAGGACCGCCCTCTTTTCCCACAGTCAGCTTCCATCCCACGTGGTCTCGCCCTTCCCCTCTGTTTCTGACCTTGGGGTCGCCATGTTCAGCTTCGTCCCATGTGACTTTACTTTCTCTTCCTTCCTTGCTGACTTGAAAGTACCTAATTCACTCATGCTTTATGTCATAATCCAAATTTTACTCACCTCAGGCTCTAATCTTCAGATTTCTTTATAACCTTGCTTACTAGATTTGGAAAGCTTTCAATTGGCAGTTTTCTGTTCCTTATGTAGCTACTCAGAAATAAAGTCTCTCTTTTGCCTCTTCTATGGGCAACTCATCTCAGCATACATCAGAAACATCTGAGCAGACTTTACATTAGTTAGTTTGAGCTCATTCTTACACACTCTGCCGTGGAATCATGACCTGATTTTCCTCTACAAACTCTTCTTTCTAGAGTATAGATGTGCATTGTCAATGATTTTTTCAGTCTCTTGTTGATAGCACAGTATCAAACATAGTAAGATTTTAGAAGAAACAAACATTTTACTTTCGATTCTAGAATTATGAAATTTATTATTCTAAACCCGAAGAATTTCTGTACAAAGATCTTTTACTTCCAATGTTTTCTTTTTTGGTGCTTTGTCTTTCTTTTTCGTTCTTTTTTTTTTTTTTTTTTTCTGTGGGGGAGGTGTTTCATTTACAAAAACTTTTTCCTTTCTCAGAATTACCCCCAGCCCCCCCCAAGTTTCCAGTCTATGATTCATTCAATAGCTATTAAAATCAGTTGGAAAATTAAGCTCATCTTTGGTGGGTTTTAGACAAAAAATAAAAGTCAGCATGTTTACATTATGATGCTAAGTTACAGTGTTAGTTTTGAGTATAAAGAAGATTCATTTCACCTGAAATCTGTGTCTAAAAAGTTAGATGTCTAACTCAGTTACTGACTTTATATGTAATGGTGTATGAGAAGTACCTTCACCAATTGCCTCATAGCATCATAAAATAGGTGTCTAAGATGAGTTAGTTACCTGAGTCACCCTCTCTTAGTATATTTTTCTCTTCACTGACTATAGAAAGGATTATTATCCTAGAGTTAGAAGAACAGCTTTTAGGTATTTCAGGAATGATTCAGGTGCCTATACAGAGATGCTGAAGATTATCTGACCTATCCTCATGGAGCCAACAGAGACAACACAGAAGTGGAGGCCCACATCCATCTGCAGCACTCTGAGCACTCAAAGATGAGTCTCCTGAGGTTTTGGGAGGGTAATTTGTCCGGAACCATGAAGGCCATGAGCATACTGGATGTATTCAGATGCAGGTTTGTGTGCCAAACCAGCCACTGAGCACAGGAGTGCAAGGGCGAGCAAGTTAAAGTAGCTTAATAGTGGATAAAAGCGAGGGCTCCACAAACACAGTTGTCCTCTATCTGAGTGGTGATATTACACAGTGCTGTGCTCTGCAGATCTACCGGTACAGATCTACTACATATTAATTCAACTTGAGGCATATAAAATCAAGCACTAGAACCTCAAAAGCTCTGCCTTATCTAGCTGATTGATTGAGAAACCTGTATTTCTTCTAATCCACCTTTCTTGAATTAAATCACCAGAACAGTGAAGCAAGGACAAAAAAAAAAGTTCTCTCATAGTTCAAATAAATTGATCACTGGAATAATCATTCCTTTTTTCCTTTTCCTCCTTCCTTTATTCTCAATAAATAGTAATTAAATAATGCAAAGTAGAAGAGTTTTGCATTTCCTTCTGGCAACAAGAAGAATGGGCTTAAATGGACACATTTTGGTCTCTTCTCACTCAGGGAGGACCAGTTCTGGTTTAGGCACTTACATCAGGGACCTGATGAATAAAAATCAACTCTAACTCAAGATTATTGCTTGAAGCTATCCTAAGGCATATGGAGGACAGGAGGTGATTTGAGACAGCCAGCATGGTTTCACCAAGGGCAAGTCCTGCCTGACCAACCCAGTGGCCTTCCTTCAGTGGAGTGACTACATCAGTCTACAAAGAAAGAGCTACAGATATCATTTATCTGAACTTGTGTAAAGACTTTGACGTAGCCCACAAAACATTCTCCACTCTAAATTAGATGGATTTGATGGGTGGACTGTTAGATGAATAAGAAAGTGGTTGGACAGTCACATCCAGAGGGTAATGGTCAGAGGCTCAGAATCCAAGTGCACATCAGTGACAAGTGGTGTCCCTCGGGAGTCCATATTGGAACCACTGTAATTAATACCATCATTGATGACATGGATGAAGGGATTGAGTGCAGCCACAGCAAATTTGCAGATGACACCAAGATGAGTGGTGCAGTGACACACCTGAAGGACAGGATGCCATCCAGAGGGACCTGTACGAGCTTGAGAAGTGGTCCATGGGAATCTCATGTGGTTTAACAAGACCAAGGGCAAGGTGCTGCACCTGGGTCAGGGCAACTCCTGGTATCAACACAGGCTGAGGGATGAACAGATCCAAAGCAGCCCTGCCAAGAAGGACTTGGGGGTGCTGGTGGGTGAGAGGCTGGACAGGAGCCGGCCATGTGCTCTTGCAGCCTGGAGAGCCAAATGTGTCCTGGGCTGCATCAAAAGCAGCGTGGGCAGCAGGTGAGGGAGGGGATTCTGCCCCTCTGCTCTGCTTTGGTGAGACCCCACCTGCAGTGCTGCATCCAGCTCTGGGACCCGCAGCACAGGAAGGACATGGACCCATTGGAGTGAGTCCAGTGGAGCCCAACAAGATGATCAGAGGGATGGAGCACCTCTTCTATGAGGAAAGGCTGGGAGAATTATGATTGTTCAGCCTGGAAAAGAGATGGTTTAGGGGTGACCTAATTGTGGCATTCCAGTACCTAAAGTGAACCCACAAGAAAGCTGGAGAGGGACTATACAAGGACATGTAGAGGTGTGACAAGAGGAAATAGCTTCAAAGTGAAAGAGAGTAGGTTTGGATTAGGTTTTAGGAAAAAATTCTTTATTGTGTGGGTGGTAAGGTACTGAAACAGGTTGCGCAGAGAAGCTGTGGATGCCCTGAAGGTGTTAAAAGCCAGGTTGGATGGGTCTCTGAGCAACCTGTGAAAGGTTGTCCCTGCTCATGGTAGAGTGATTGGGATTGGAACTGGATGATCTTTAAGGTCCCTTCCCAACTGAAGACATGGTTTGATGGATCAGAGTGAATGTATTGCACTGAGGTACCCAACCCTATGTGCATTACTAGCCCATCTCAAATGTATTTAAAGTCCATTAGATTAAACTTCTTTCACTGAAACGTAAAATAATACATTTGTCTTACATTTATGATGAATTAAGAGCGTGTAAGTGGCAGCATACAACAGATGGTTGACTGTGGAAGTCTCTGCAAAGATTCTCTCTACCTGCTACCCAGCCTTGAAGGAACTCAGTTCAGAATTAAGATACTCCAATGCAGGTGTGTTACACATAAATGTCTGTAGGTATGCTGTTTCCTAAATTTATATTCAATGGACTATTATTCAACAGAGTCAGTCAAAATTAAAAGAGTTACTCAGCTAACCATAAAATAGATATCTGGTGGTATAATCTGAGGTTGAATTTTGAACACTATCGCTAAATATCAACAGTTGACCCACCACTATGAGGTGATTATTTGTCCATTCTGACTGCAGAGAAATCCTAGACCAATAGATTACCTCATGTTGTGGTTTGACACTGGCCCAACGCCAGACACCCACGAGAGTTGGTCGCTCACCCTCCCCTACCACAGCTGGGCAAAAGGACGGAAAAGAGGAAAGGGTTAACAGCGGCTTCATGAGTGAGATGNAAACTGCTGCGGCGTGGTTGTCTCCCCACGGGGTGCAGTCCTCCAAGGACAGGCTGCTCCAGCCTGGAAGCAGGGCCCCCTGTCTCCACCGGGTCTCCCACTGGATCACAGCCTCCTCCAAGCACCCACCCGCTCCGGCCTGGGCACCTCCCCCACGGGCTGCGGGTGGATCTCTGCATTCCCCGTGGGCCCATGGGCTGCAGGGGCACAGCTGCTTCACCATGGTCTGCACCACGGCCTGCAGAGGAATCTTGGCTCTGGCGTCTGGAGCAACTCCTCCCCCTCCTTCTCCACTGTCGCCATGTTGTTTTCCCTCACATTCTCATCTCCTCCTCTTCTCTGACTAAAAGCAAAAACCCCTTGCTTTGTTTTGATTTTCTTCTTATATGTGTCATCACAGAGGCGTTACCAGCCTCTCTCATTGGCCCAGTTCTGGCCAGCAGCATGTCCATCCCCAGAGCCATCAGCCACTGGCTCTGCCGGACATGGTGGGAAGCTCCCAGCAGCTTCTCACAGGAGCCACCTTTGCAGCCCCCCTGCCACCCAAAACCAGGCCCTGCCAAACCAATATACCTCAGAAGCCAAATTCTTATAGGGTTGGAACTAGACAAGATAAATCTCACTGGTTTTATTGCAAGCTTTTTCCTTTGTCTCACTCTCATATTCATGCTTTGGCCATTATTTCTGCAAATTTCTCTGCTACATCGTGAGTAAGCAGCTAACATTGTTAGCAATGGTTAAAAATAATGGGGACATATCCTGATCATTTTAATTTATTTTCTCAAGTTTCTGTAGACTGTTTTCAAAAAGAAAGACTTAAACAGGTCTTGGCTTCTAAATGAAAAAATAATTTGATAAATTCTGCTTTCCTAACCTGTATTTTTGGTTGCTCAGGACAGTCAGACTAGGGGAAAAAATCTTTGAAAGCAAAATTACTTGTAATGATTAATCACAGCTGAGAAAGGGGATATACCAAATCATCTTCTTGGCTGTATTGATTTCAGTGTACAGACAGCTCAATCTCTGATGTAATGGGAAGCACTGTCCATGGCACTTCCCTAAGGAATGAGAGGCTTTATGCTGTTACATGAATGTCTCCTAAATGAGGATGAGGATTAATTTTAAGAACTCTGAAACAAAAACTCTAAGCTTTGCTCTCTCACACTGTTGGATCTGTTACAGTAGTGGATCCCACTACTTTGCTCTCCAAATTGCAGCAAATTGGCCCTGACTTTTTGAGAGTTGGCATTATCTCATGCAACCCACAGATAAACTACATTATTTTGTATTGTTTTTCTAAATTAAAATAGCAAATTATACAAATTAAAGTCCTCACAAAGTGTTCTGTTGAAATATGCACCTAGACATGCAGAGTTGGGAAAAACATGAACTTTTGATCCTTTTCTCAAATCTGACATAGAGGCCTGAAGTCAGCAAATTTTGTTTTCAAGTGATACAGAGTTTAGGATTGTGTCTTTACTGTTGGAGACTCATTGATTAAATTAAATACAGTGCAATTTGAGATCTAGTCAAATCAAGCACAAATCTTTTCCACAAAGAAATTCTAAGGGTTCACTATTTCCTTAATGATGTTAGTGTTCAAATATATATGCACCGTGTATAGCACCTTCATGCTGAAATTCACAATCTCCATTTCCTATCTATGTCTTTCTTCTTTTTTGTATATTTCAGGGAGTGGAATATAATAATATGATCTGTTGAGAGCACTGAATCGCCAAATAAAATGTTTCAAGCAGCATGATTTTTATTGGCTCAGCACTACTAAACTCTGACTTGGATACCCATACAAATGTAGGCTGTTAAATTATAGGTTCATGTTTGATATTGTTAATGCAAATATATTTTTATGTGTGCACAAATACAACCAATGGCACACAGAACAAAAGCCATATGCTACTTAGATAAAGCATCTATCTGAGTTAAAATCATTGTGTTACCCTGAAACTTGATCATTTTTATTTTGACCAAAACATGGAATTTTTTCTCTTTGTTGAATGTTTTTCAGTAGGTATCTTGTTAGAGAAAGTGACAAAGCAGACTCACACAGAGTAAATTAAAAACAAAGAGCAGTTTTCATTTTAATAGACACAGGCACTGTTAAAATGAGATACCAACAGAGCTATGTTACTCCGAGTCTTTCATTAATAGTGTGTGAGTTGTCTTTCAGTATTACAGCAAATACAGCTGAAATTCAGTCAACATGCAACAACTGATGCTTCTATCACTCCACAGAAACCATGATACAGTTTCAGAATTGCATACAGCTTTGTATATTTATATTACTGAATCATTCTTTTAAGACAGAAGTTTAATCTTCATAGCCATCTTCATGTTTAAACAGGCTGGCAAATTAAAATGAATCCTCTTTGGAGAACAGCTGAAGAATACACTAGGAAATCCCTAGTGATTTCTGATCATGCTTGAGATACTGCATGACTGACAGGCTTGTTCTTCCTTCATGTATGATGCATGTAAAAGATCATGTTGGGTGACTTCAAACAGTAGGTAAAAGCCACTCAGAAAAGGAGATACAGATCTGTAGGAGTTTCTGTATTTATGGCACTATAATAAGACCACAATTAGCCATGTTTGGAATGAGCATGGAACTTATATTCTGATTAAATATCTATCATATCAAAAATATCCAAAAAGAAAATATATCTTAGTGAAGTTATGGACTTGCCAATACCTGACAGTTGTCATTTAAACCTTAAATTGTGCCCACAACTGTCATTTTGCATACATATCACACAGGATGGAGAAATAGTGACATTCCTGTCTGACTGCTGTTTAAAAATTATCTAACACAATCCATCTTGAAATCTGGCATGGAAGACCACAGGTATTTACAGAAGCATGAGACCTTTTCTCCCCACATTCAGTGTGTTATGCACTTGTACTCTGACAGTCAAAAGTGCTTGCAAGAAAGTTGCCTCTTACATAAATTTTCTTAGAAAATTTAAGATATCTACAAAAAAGGAAAGGATTCTAAGGAAAGAGAGCAAGATGTGATTTTACATTAGTTTCACCTTTATTTGAGTGCCACAGGAATCCAGTATTACTACTTTCATTGATTAGTCTCTTAGGAACTTTGTCTTCTGCACCATTACAAAGACTCAGACTGAATAAGAGAACTTTGGGAGAAAAGACCTTGCTAACTATCTTTATCCTGCTACAATTAATAACATTACTACAATGTTTTGGCCTTGCCTATTCACTTACTTCGGTTCTTCAACATTTTAACTCTCTTCTTTGTAACTCAGATCCCTAAAACCTTGATTTCCAGTCCTTGCTGTAAAAAGCAGGTAATCATTATAATACTTTCTCTAAAATTCTGTTAAATAGTCAACTTTTCCATTTCAGAAAGCCTCCAGTTTATAAAGGAAGAAAATCATGTTTTAAATTTTCCAAGAAATAATTTCCACATGGGCCATGTTGAACTTTCAAATGTCTGCCATTTATTTCATTACATTAGTGATGAACTTGAAATATTTCAGCTTCCAAAACTGGCTTGACCTGACCATAGGACTTTTTGAGAGGATGAGCTAAGACTGTGGGAGAGAGAGGGGGAAAGAACAAGTGTGGAAAGATGGCTAGGGGTAAATTAGAGGACACTGAGAGGTTATATTTTCATCCTAAAAGAAATTATAACAGTATGGGGATTATAGGGTAAAACACAGTTGCTGCTCCCTGGCTGGAATGCAGTTGGCATGCTTGAAACCTGTTCCACAGTGATCCCCCATACACACCCACGCTTGCTAAGGGGATGGAATGGAGGGTGGAGCAGAGTGGAGACACCATGGCCGGTCTCTGATGAAATCCTTGAAGGGAAAGGAACCTGATGGTACTTTGCAGCTGATAAACCACATAACACCTGTCAGCCAGGGCAGATAGGGGAGGAGATGTCCTGCTGCTGAGCCAACAACTGTGGCGAAATCTCTCTCCTCAGATGAACTTGGTTCACTGTAGCCTAACTGTAATATTAATGCACACCTCCATCCCAGTGTTCCTCATCTCCATGGTATGACCACCCCTCGCTGGGCATGCGCTCTAAATTCTTTTTGAATGTATCTTTAAAAGCAAAGCAGGAGAATTTTACACCCATCAGTAACAAAGATATGTATGACTAGAGTCACTCATGTTCCACCTAAACATAGAGGAATACTGTAAAACCAAGTCGAGAATGGGGAAAAGGTAGGGAAGACTCCATTGTAACTGCTGGCATCAGTCAATGGGCTGAACCTGTCTTCTCCCCTATAGGAACATGTATTGTGTAAGAATCACACTCTGTGCGCACTGAACATTTTACTGGAAATTAGAGCTTGTCCATGTATTCCTTGGAATGTATTTTTGCAGTCAGATACTATCACCAGCAATCCTTGAACTTTAAGATGTCACGATTTTATATTAATAAAGAGGGATATTCCATAAACTGTTGGTATGAGTCCTTCACATGGGCTGGCAGTCCCCAGCAGCAGAGAACATACTGGAGTAAAGAACAGCTGCTGAGGGGTCTCCCATTTGCTGCTGGTACATCTCTCTGAGCAAGTCGGTCCTGCCCTCCCATCCAGCAGGACTGCTCAGTGGAGGGCCCCCATAACGGGACACTGAGCCCAAGGGTCTCAGCTTTCCTGGCGTGCTGACAGACAAATCAAACAGGGTCGAGGAAATCTCCCCTTTTTACGTGACAAACAAGCATGACCAGGCATTTCTTTTTGGAATTCCAGATTCAGATATGATGCTTTTGGGCTGGTAGAAGCTAGAGGAACTAATGAGGTACGGCAGTAGCACACAGAACATCAGATAAAGGTGAGAACACAGCAGTAGCAGTATTAGTGGTTCAGATATGGAAAGAGAGCAAGATCTGGAAGAGGGACTGGGTAAGTGAGGCCAAGGCAGGCAGGTCCAGGTCAGCTGAGGATAGAGAAAAGTAGCTAAACCATGCTATTCTGTTTTTGTCAGGGCACAATGTCTTTTTGCACAGATTTGAGAGCTGACTGAACAGGATAAGATGTGACTACCCCAGCATCAAATCCCATGATTTCTCCAGATGTCTTCAACTCACTAGAAAGGCTCAAAATTCCAGCTTGTCCCAGGTGTCTTTCAAAAGGTATGTGAGCACCTCTGTGATTATCAGTTGTTTCCTGTTTGTGCATCCCCAGACTGTCTGCTGTCATGACCAAAGTCATGACGTGGCTACAAAGACCAACTCTACATATGGATGAGTATTCCCCAGTCCATACATCCAGGCATTATGTACTCTGAGTCTAGCTTTATGCATCTTCTCATTGCTGATAACAAGCTGCCTTATTGGAGTGCACACCTAACAGTCTGACCCTCAGGCTATGTATCTTTCCCTCTGTAAATGGACATCAGGACTGTCATTTTCAAAAGAAATATTAGCCATTAATAAGGAGTTAACAAAGGTCTTGCTGTTGATACATCTTGCTGACTGAATATCATACCATGCATCAGAAGCATTTTCTGGCATCTGGTGACAATTTGGGTAGGGAAATATCTGTCCTAAATTATGACACTGCACTCCTCTAGACTGTGAAGAAATGCCCAGAACTGTAGTGGGTTGATGGACAAGTTTTTGACCAATGATGTTTCTTGAAATTTTCCATATTTAAAGAGGGCAGAGGCGCGGAAATTTGAGGCCTTTTGTTCCGGCTTCCAAGGCCTCTGGGCCCCGGCCTGGGCCGAGCCCTTTCCCCCTTCCCCCCGCCCTTTCCCTGGCACGGCGGTGCGGGCCCAGGATGCTGGGGGGAACTGTCCTGGAGCTGTAGGCAGCTGACAAACAGCCATGAGCTGCTGCGCAGCCAGGAACACACGGCGCTTCTGGAGACAGACGGCCGCTCCCCCTTCCCTCCACACAGCCCGCACGGCCGGGCTGTCATCTGGGGCTGCCGTGACCCCCGCGCTGGAGCCGGCGCAGCACATCTCACGCTGAACTGAGGAAGACACCATACAGCTGACCACATAAAGAGAGTGGGGCTTTCTTGTGTGTAAAGCCCAAACAAGATCAATTTCTTAACATGGCAGCTCCAGGGTCAGAAAGAAAGAGAAGGTAGGTCACATGGGACAGAGTCAAGATGGCTGCAGGGAAAAAGAGGCAGAGGCGCATTTTTCGCGCGTAGCTTAAAAATGTTTTCTGCAGGCCGTGGTAAAACCGTAATATCACAAACTGTATGTCTCTTTAATCTCATTTGAAGCACATGGGGAGATGAGGAATTCATGTGTGGCGTGTGAAGATATGAATATGCCTATGCCAGGCTATATAGAAGCAGTGAAAGGCTTTTAGAGATTTTTGAAGAAGAGAGCCTTTGTTTTCAGGCCAGAATAACTCATCCTTAAAAACACTAAAACCCTGTATCTATGGGCCCATGACTGCAGTATGAAAAGACTGCTGAGATTTTCATGGGAGAGATGTTTTTCACTGCAGCAGATGTTGGGCGGGACTGTTGCCGGTGACAATTTGGAAACCACGTTAAAGCAGAAGCAACTCTTTTTCCTTAAATACTGGAGAAACTTTTAAGAACTGTAACACTGTATCTTGGGGTGACTGACCAAACCCCAAGGTTTTTTATCCTTTGTGCAGTTTTGGTGGGAAGGAGGGGGTGCTGGAAGAGAGGGGAGTTTTGCTTTAATTTCTTATTATTTCTTTTTATTTTTAATTCTGTTAGCAATAAACTTTTCTTTTACAGCAACTGTTTAAGTCTGAACCTGCTTTGCATTACAGTTTTCCTGTTTCCCTCAATATAATCTTATTTCCCCTTATGAAAAATAACAGATGTCGTGGGGCTTGGTGCTTAGCCAGCTTAAACCGCGACATTTTTGGTTTGCTGTATCTTGCTGACTGAATATCATACCATGCATCAGAAGCATTTTCTGGCATCTGGTGACAATTTGGGTAGGGAAATATCTGTCCTAAATTATGACACTGCGCTCCTCTAGACTGCAGAAATGCCCAGAACATAGCCAGAATGTGTGGCCACCCATCTAGGGAGATGTTAATTTGCTACTAATGAAAAAGATTTCAAAAAGACCATGAAGTAAGCATCTCATTAGCTAAAATTAGGGTCAGCCTTCTTAAGAACAAAGCTAAGAAATCATAAGAAATGGTTGGCTTATGGAAGTTCTGCTTGAAAGTGGTATGTTCAAATTTTCCCCCCAATTCGTCTGAGATAAATGAATGAAATTACATCTATTGTTTAATCAGACTAAACACCCTTGATAAAACCAGGTGCACTGACAAAAGGTACTGTATACACCTATAACACATCTGCACCATATTCTCTGTATGAAAATAGAAACATGTGGGTAGCATTACATAACTAATTCTGTAGTTGCTTCTCAGATTTCAGTAGTAATCTGCAGAGATCTATGAACACTATTTGACCACCTTACGTGTTAACATGTACAGTAACATTCTGCATTTTAGACAACCTTTTCTCCAAAGCTCATAAACCTATAAAATCCTTATGCATATCATCACTTTGGTAGACTGAGGAAGGGATGGAGAACCATTCTTTCCAGAGATTGATTGTTTTTGAGACAATGAATGTTCTGTCAATCAGCAGTGCATGCCATTTGCTTTTAACATTGTAATTTTTGTTTTAATCATGTGCCAAAGAGGATAAAAATACTCAGGGTAGAATTAGAATAAACAAATTACAGAATGGATGACATTGCAAAAGACCTGTGGAAACTGTATAGTCCAACACCTAGCTCAAAGAACTGCAGGTAATTCAGGACTATGTCCATTTTGGCTTTGAATATCTCCAGGGATTAAGCCTCCACAGCCTCTCTGGGAAACCTGTTGCAGTGTTTGACTCTCAATATAAAAAGTTTTTCTTCTTGTATTTAAACATCTTTTTTCTGTGTTTCAATTTGTGCCCATTGCCTCTTGTCCTGCCAGCAGGCACCAGTGAGAACAGTGTTCTTCCCCTCTTCTCCATTTCCTCACATTGATAAGATCCCCAGCCTTCTTTTCCCCAAGCTGAGGAGTTCTACCTCTCTCACACTCTTCTCTCCATCTGACAGATACTTCGAGCCCTAAATCATCTTTAAGGCCTTTTGCTGGACTTTTTCCAGTATGCCCGTGTTCTGTCTTGTACTAGGGATACCATAACTGGACCCAGTACTCCAGTATGACCTCAGCACGACTGACTCAGTCAGGACATTCTGCTAGGCACATTTCTCCAGCCTGCTGAGGTCTGTCTGAAGGGCATTACAACTGGCTGGTGGAACCAACCACTCCTCTCAGTTTTATATTGCCTGCAGACTTGCAGAGTGCAGTCTGCTACCCTATTTAAATCATAAAAGTAAATGTCAAATAGAAGTGGGCCCAATATCAATTTGTGGGGTATACTGCTAGTGACTGATGACTGGCCCAACTTTGTGTTGCTGGCCACAAGCCCTTTGAGCCCAGCAAAGCAGTTTTCAGTCCTCCTCACTGAAATGAGGAGGACTATGTCCTATTAGCCTATGTCTCACAAATTTCTCTATTAGGATGTTATGCATACAGTGTCAACAGCCTCATAAAGTCAAGACAGGCAACTGCCCTCCCCTTATCTACTGACACAGTCATTTCACTGTGGAAAACTATGAGGTTGGAAAGGTATTATTTTCCCTTTGAAAATCCATGTTGACTACTGCAAATCATATTTCTGTCCATCATCTTCTGAGGCATTGAAGAGAAACTGCCTGTCCTGTAATTCTGTGGATACTTTCTCTTGCCCTTCTTGAAGACAGGGGTGTTATGAGGAGTGTTATTTGCTGTCCTTCAGTTGTCATGAGCCTCCCGCAGTTACCATGACCCTTTACAGATTATTAAAAGCAGCCTATATGGGTATTGGCCAGCTCTCTTGACACATGTACGAACACGCCATCAGATCCTGTGGACTTGTGCGTTTCCCATTTTTTTGGAAAGCTGGGAGGAGACACAGCCTGGACAGCTGACCCCAACTGACCAAAGCGAAATTCCACAGCATATGGCATCATGCTCAATATAAAAAGCTGGGGGAACAAGGAGGAAGGGGGGTACGTTTGGAGTGATGATGTTTCCCCAGCCACCACTGCGCGTGATGGAGCCTGGCTTTCCTGGGGATTGCTGAACACCCACTGGCTGATGGGAAGTGATGAATTAATTCTTTGTTTTGCTTAGTCTGTGTGCGCAGCTTTTGCTTTCTCTATTAAATTGTCTTTACCTCAACCCATGAGTTTTCTAGGTTTTACTCTTCCAGTTCTCCCCCCATGCCACTGGTGCAGGACTGAGCAATCAGCTGTATGGTGCCTGGTTGCCAGCTGGGGTTAAATCAAGACAGTGCTACTGCCATGATGTATATTTTCCTTTGACCATTTGGAGGTAGAATTTCCAGTAACTTCTTCCCATAAAGGATATAAATATTATGTCTCAAGCCCCCTGAAGAAAACTGAGAAAGTAAACAACACTTTGTGGTTTAAGTAATTAATATTTCCCCATTTGAAAAAAGCTTTTTTGTGTTTGAATGGGCAAGATAACTAATCTCTATACATAACTGTTAGAATATTTCCTAATTCTATTTTGTAGTCTATGGTAACTGCTGGAAAGTTTTCTCTCTTGCCCCAGTCAAAATGTTACCACCATCATCACCACTCTACTGCTGCACTTACCACCTTAGTCCTCTGCCCATTTTTTCCAGCAAATGCAGCAGGGTTTCCTTGCAGAGGAACCTGGGGAGCTTGACTAAATTCTTAACCTGACAGGGAAAATAAATTTGGGTCCCCTTCACATTTTCTCAATTTTTGTCTTTTCAAGCTTGATCCTGTCACAGGCTGCAGCATTTATGGGCCATGAAAACAACTGGCAGAACTTCCAAGATAAGGCAGAAACTAATAAACCCAACTCAGCAACTGTGCTGAAAGCAGCTCCAACTGGGTAAAAGGTAATTGTGGCAGGGGGAGATCTGCAACCACTGACTCAGGAGCCACTGACACAAGAAACCCACTGACCCAAAAGAAAAGAAACACTGAGGATGGGGACTAATTAGCATGAGAGGCGAGAGAATCATTAACCAGCAGAAGCTAGAATACTAATTAATAAGAAAACTATGTAGCTTGTAGCCAATGAACATTAATTCTTTTGTTTGCTAAAATGTATGAATAGTTAAACATTTTGATAGTTGCTGTGCTTCATTTGAGGAATTCCACAAGCACCCACAGGCTTGCACAACTCTGAAATAATCCATCAGTGTCTCACGTAAGTGTTAATTATTGGGTTGCTGAACACGAGGTAACATCCGATTTTTGCAGACAACACATGAACTGAGTTCTCTTGCCACAGGTTTACAATCTGAATAAAAATTCGACCCTGAAAAGGTATTGGAATGTTAAAAATGCCTCAAATCCTTATACAACTTGCTTGCAAATGGGGATTAGCAGTTACCTTTACTTGCCAGCAGATGCTGGCAGAACACTTTTTCCCTGCGGACGTTTCTCTCCATCTGCAATTTTAAATAACTTTGGATTCCTCTTTTGATCCATTTATCAACAAAGGTCAAAAGCAAACTTTTTGTTTAGTGTTTTAAACCAGCATCCTAGTAGCAAAAGGAACATTATCAATGGGTCGTAGATATGTGTGCTCACATACCCTTACTGTTTTTCACACTGTTGCTTTTGTCCAATCAGTGGCACAATTGCTGGAAGAATGGGTAAGGTTCTTACATCTACTCAGTCTTATGGCTGGTCAGTCAAGATATTTTACTAGGAAACTGAAGTAAGATGTTAAAAATGCTGGGAAGAACAGAAGGTGAGTTACTCAAATTCTAGAAGTGTGCACATATCTCTAAATCCTTAAGTTGTAACCTTTAGCCTGGGAAGTCTTGTGCCAGGCTCAGAAGTAACACCTGGATGGATCTCTTCCCCTCCTCACTGAGTATCCTCCTGAAGGACAAACACTAGCATTGTGAGTTCTGTGTTGGACTCTGGGCTGGGCTTACATGCTAAATGTGAATTTTTTCCTATTGTGGAGCTAAAGACAGCTAGCCCTAGAGGATGGTCCAGTTGTGTCAAGATACGACAAGCAAGAAAATTACTGTGAAAGTGTTCTTCCTTATACCTTTTACCTGCCCACTACTTCCTCATTTAGAGGCATTATGAATTTCAGATAAACATCAAGGTAAATTTACAGCTCTGGCATCTGCTGTATCATTTACATGTATACACTACAATGTCAGCTATGTTGTGCTTATGATGATTGATTCTGTGTTTATAACATTCCAGCTGACAGATAATACAGTTGAACAGACTGGAAAGATATTGTGCCCTTAACAGTCTGGCTTCTGTGATAAAATAGTACATTAGATAAATGGCATATTATGTTTTGCATTGATGTCTCAGCAGACTTTTATATTTTCAGTATCACCATTTAGGTAAGCAGCCTTCACAGTATGTCATTATTTACACTCATGCAGTATCTTCGAGGGTAGCATCCAAGAGGAGATGTCAGACATTCTAGCCTTGCAACAAAAAGTCTCCAGCATATGATAAACATATAAAAAGAAATTTTCTTAAGAAGGCTGTCAGGTCCCTGCCTTTCTGGAGCCTATGAGCCACATGGCACCCAGTGAAGTCAATGGAAATCTTTCCATTAACTTCACTGAGTTTAGGATTAGTACTATCAATTTCTGAAATAGTCCTGATCAGCCTCTATACAAATGTTAATGAGGTGAACTGAAAAACGCCCTTAGAAGCTGCAAAGACAGAAGATATTGTTTAATCCATCTGTTTCTGACAAGGGTGATGTGCCATGATGGAGGAATGTAAGGAGATACCACACAGTGTCTCAACATAGGAAATGAAAATGTTCATTATACTCTAAAAATCTGAAGGGATTTAGATGTTTCTACTGGGATAAGTTTCTACTAGCTCCCTAATAATTGCCCTTAAGGATAAATCCGTAAGAGTAATTAGAATGGCAATAATGACTGAGGTTGATATACATTTGCTGAAACTTCTTTCCTGTCACGAGCATGCCTATAGGCTTTTAAGCATTTCACTACCACTCCTGAAGTGGAAAATCACAAATGAATAGTTGGAAGTAAGTAAAGTGATCACAGATGATCACTTTGAATTCTAAAAAAACCCCAATTTTCTCACAATCCTAACTAATTGCTACAGCAAATTCTGGATAATAAAGATATAAAAATGAGTTCAAATTTTTGGCGTATTTTTGGAAGAAATGATCTTCAAAAAGTATTAAAAATAATGGTATGGATACTGACCCTTGTGAAGTTTCTATGAAAAATGTTCATGTCAGGACATACTTAGGAATACTATTTCCTAAGAACCCACTCTTGGCATCCATCACAAAGTGGCTTAGATAAACTGGATGTCTTGATTTTCAGTGCAAACCCACAACTGTCTGCTACTAGGTCAAACAGCACATCCTAAATGTTGTGATTTTCAGGTAGGGAGACAGAAAATAAGGAAGACAGAACAAAGATATTTAAAGACATAAACAAAATAGTTGCGAGTTAGGTGGAGCTGTCTTGCTGGCATACATAGTTCATGTTACTCTTCTGCAACAGAAAACATCATGAAAACATAGCAAAAAACCAGCTTACTGAAAGCAATAAAACTTGAATTAACATTAAGTTTAAGGTGAATAGTCCCATATGTCTATACTTGTTAAGGTTTTGTCCATTAGGTTGTCACTTGCCAAGATCGTATGTCTTGAGATATATATGTTGTATATATCTTGGAAAACTTACAAATTGCTGTGTCCTTCCTTCAAGCAGGAAAGCCTGGGTGGAAGAAGTTTCTCACTGTTCTCATGTTAAAACTTCCTGTGTAAAAACAAAAATGTCATGATACCTATTAATTTTGTGAATCCTCAAATCATTTCCTAACATGAAAAGAGAGAATACTTCAGAAAACAAAAACTTTCAGACTATTATAACATGAAGTATTGGTGATGCCATGTTTATTTATTAGTGATTTCATGTTTGTATACTTCCAAACTGATTTTATTCCAGTATGTAGTATATTTTGCAGTACACAAACAATTAAACTATTGGAAAAATCTCTGTCAAAATTGTGAGAAAGTGAAATCAAACATTTCATCTTAGAGAAAGATATGATTAAAAAAACTTTATTTTAATGCAAAAATTATGGGATGAAATTCCAATATAATTACACTGAATACCAGACTGAATTAATTCTTCAATTTTGTTGGAATATGATAGATTCCACACAGGAAAACTAATTTGGAAATCTTAAACATTCGGAGGTTGACATGGCCTGTTGAAAGAATTAATGAAGTCACATGAAAAATTTAAGGCCACTGTTTGAGTTCCAACTAGTCCCTTGATTCCTTGACAACTAGAAAGAAAAGAAATTCCTACTAAATGGAAAATTACTGCTAACTTTGATGTAGCCAGAATTGCACTGTATCTGCTGCATATGGTTATGCAATTGTAGGTGTATTTCCTTGTTTATAAAATAGTCATATTTCTATTTTTTTTCTGTGTTTTCTAACACTCTGCATAACAAAATCAGCTGCATCTTTTACGCTACTTCTCACATTGCAAGACCATAAGTGAAATATTTCCACAAGAAGTTAGTATCAACACTGAAATAGATATTTTTCAAAGAAATTTAATTAAGAAACATAATATTTTTCTCCAGAATAATTTATTGCCTATCTTAATATGCTTATGACCATAATTAAAAACATAACAGCTTGATAATGATCTCAGCATTTCATTCAGTCTTTTCTCTCTGTATGTATTTTTTCCTTGTTTTGTGACTTAGCATCAAAGGTGTTGCCATAATTTCAAATGAAATAATTTTTAGAGCCATATAATTTGCTCTTGCTCTCAGAATAAATTGTCCTTTATGTTATTGATACTGAGTCAGACATCTCTTTGGAATGCTCTCTTTACACACCTAATCAGAGTTTCTGGTAGTCATTTATTTACTTATCTCACTCAGAACAGCAAGAGCAAAAGGATATACTGGACGTCAAATCTACTTTAACACTGAAATGCTGCAGCCTGTTGGTCATCTGTCCATAGATGATAGCTAAGTGAGCATAATCATATCACAGGACTATCTTTCCTCTATTTCACAACTTTCTGCTCATCTACCTATGACAGATAGCAAAGCCTGACAACAAACTCTGTCTTAATTCAAGACAGAAATTCTTCCTTAGGAATGGCTTTCCTATTAAAAATTGGAAATAGTAGCAACACAACAGTGCAATCAATGCAGCAGTAACAAAAATGCTGTTTTGCTCATATAATACATACAGTTATTTGGGAATTTGATAGGAAGTTAAGTTTTGGAAATAAGTAATTTGTCCTGAATGGGCTTCCCTGCTGTGACTACTATGTGGAAAGTTTTGTTTCCATGTGCATCTTGCAGGAAGACAAAGGATTGTGGCATTTTGACTTTGGCTGGCAGAGAGACTCCCACCCAGCTGCTCTCTCATTCTCCCTTCTGATTCGCCCCAAACTCGGCCAAGAGACACTTCTGAGACAAAGTCCAAGAAGAGGGTATTTGCTTTATTCAGCATGCTGGGTGCGCAGGGGGTTGCTCCTCCTAACACACACACTCCAGGTACACAGCAGTTTACAATATATGGTTGCAATTTATGCATATTCATTCTTTTCCCTGGAAAAGGTGTGGTTATGCAAACTATTTCTTAGAACTCATTATTATCATTAGCATACACAGAGCGCAGGCACAGCGCTCCCTGGTGGTCGCACTGAGGAAGGCTCGGTGGTCATTTGATGAAGGCTGCATCTTCTTCCTCGCTGTGCACCTTTCAGCTTTCTTTCCTAGGCATGCACAGTCTCTTGATAGCTGTTTCAGCAATTTCTCTACTGGTTTTAGCAAGCTTTGCCCTTTATTTCTGCAAGGTCTTGCCAAGTTGTTGGGGTTTTAGGAGGAGTTTTTCTTGGTGTTCCTTTCTTTTCCGCTTAAAGAATTTTTCCTCATGCTAAGGGGCAATTGCTGGTTGCTTAAGAGAGACAAAAGACTTGGCCACAGGGGGAGGGGTCCAGCTGTCCCCTTTGTCTTGTTTTTCTTTTTTTTCTCAGGTCGGGGTGGAGATGCCACGAGATTTGAACTGGGAAAAGGAGTTGGGTACAGTGCCTAGGGCTCTTTGTTCTCCTGGCATTCGGAGAGGCTGCAATTGCTGTGGGAAGAACTCACCGTCACTGCGGGGTCCTGCCTTCTGCTACCTTCCTTCTGCCATGAGTGGAACTTGCTCGCTGGAGCGGCTGTTTGTACTGGGACCCTGTTTGACCCCCTAGCTCACTGAAAGAGGGATGCTTTTCACCATCTGCTCGGGTGCCTCAGGGGGCCCCGGGACCCCAAGCCTGCCTTTCCCTGCTCTGCTGGGAGGCAGCTGCCCTGCCTCCGCCGTTCCTTTGCTGCTGCTTTGAGGCTTTGCTGCACTGTAGCGCCGTTAGCGCCGTACTCCCTGCCAGCCAAGACGTCCCGGGGTTCCCGCTGCGGCTCTGGAGTTTGATACATCCTGCCCACCACCTGGGATTTCTGTGCTCATCCCTGCTGTTCCAGCCTGCTGTTTCCCGAAGGATCCTGCTGGAGCACCGGGCCCGGCTGCCCAGGGGGTTTGTGAGGCCTTTCTCCCATCCCCTCCCGGCCCGGCCCGGCCCGGCCGCCATTGCCGCGTGCTCCCCGCGCTCGCTCCGCAGCGCCCCCTGCAGGCGCGGAGGAACCATCGCCCCCGCCCTGCTCAGCGGAGCCGCCAGCGCCCCTGCCGGCCGTGAGCGGAACTGCACCGAGGGGGAAAGGGCCTGAGAGCCGAGAGGGCGTCACTGGGGTCTGGTTCTGTTTGTTGGTACTGCCACGGTTATTGGGTTTTTTTGTTTGCCTTGTTATATCTATCTTAGTAAGGAACTGTTATTCCTATTCCTCATATCTTTGCCTGAAAGCCCCTAATTTCAAAATTATAGTAATTCGGAGGGAAGGGGGTTATATTTTCCATTCCAAGGGAGGCTCCTGCCTTCCTTAGTAGATACCTATCTTTCAAACCAAGACACAAGTTATTCAGCTAGCTTCTATATTGGCTACAATGTATCTTATTCTAGCCTCAGTATACCCAAGCATGCCCAATTACAATGATTTTAATCCTTTCACTCCTCAACACGATGAGGGGAGAAAATATGGTGGAAACCTCATGGATCAAAGTAAGGACATTGAGATCATTTAACTTCACAAGCAAAAGAGACTCAGCTTAGGTAAAATTAATTTGATTTACTGCAAATTCAAAATATAGTGGGATAGTGAGAAACAAAGACGTCACCACACCCTCCCTTTTTCCAGGCTTAATTTCACCACTTCATTCCTGACTCCTTTATGTCTTTTTCCCAACCCCAAGTGGCACAGGGGGATGGATAATGGGCACTGTGATCAGTCCCTATGAGGTCCTCTCTGTTGCTCCTTCCTCTCCCACTTTTCCTCTCTGCCAGTCTTTCAGGGTAACCATGCTCCAGCATGGTGTCCCCAGCTGGCTGCAGCTCCTTTAAGGAGTCTGCTCCAGCACGGAGCAGTACAGAACACATCCACCTGCTCTGTGTGGTGTCCTCCATGGACAGACAGCATGGTCCCCTCCATGGGCTGCAGGGGAAACACTTGTGTCACCACAGGCTCCTCCAGGGCTTGCAGGGGAATCTCTGCTTCTGGGCCTGGAGCAGCTCCTCCACCTCCCTCTGTTCTCAGCTTGGCATTCGCAACATTGTTTGTCTAATCTGTCTTTTCCTCAACACCTTTTGTGCAGTGTTGTTGCCCTTCCTTACACACAGTTGCTGAGGTGTCTCTGCCCTAGCCATGGGCTCAGCCACGCTCTGCGGTGGGTGGTTGGATCCGGCTGTATCTGGCTGGGGCAGCCCGGCCTTCTCTCAAGGAGCCCCCTCAGTTCCCGCTGCTGCCAGGGGCCCGGGTATGGGAACTCTGTAGAGGGACGCCGACCGCAAGCTGCCCAGGGCTGCACAGCATCTCGCTGCAGGAGGTGTCCTTGAGGACAGGACTTGGCTGCAGTATAGCAGATGATGCTGGCTCCCCTGCGAGGAGCAAGCTGCAAGCCGAGTGTAAAAGGAGCCCTGGCAGAAGCAAAAGATGAGGGAGGGACACTCTACGTGGTTTCCAATTCTTTGTTGGAGCAAGGTGTCACAGGCAGAACAGCAAGGAATGGGGGTGTGGAGGGATTTTTACATGGGAGTGGAAAGAGATGGAGTAAGGGAATACAACCAGTGGGGTTCGATCAACTGGGAGGTGACAGAGGGAAAGCAGCCAATAGGGACAGCTATGGGGAGGGTTCTACATAAAACGTCCAATGGGGTATCAAATAAAACAGAACTTTCCAGAAATCATACATATTCAATAAGGATAATGCATAAACATGAACTAATACATAAAACAGGAAGGGGAAAACATGAGCCTATGGCGGAACCATATGCAAAACACAGTTCTCCAAGGATTATGGGAACTCAACATGACTGAGATTTTAAACCTCGGTGCCTTGGGTGCTCAACCACGAGTGCTTTGATTGTGTGGACATTGTAGCTGCAGCCACATGCACTGCAACAGTAGAGCATCTCTGGAGAACATCAAACCAGCAGCTCTGAACACAGACACCCTCTTCAGACTGCCAAAAACCACTTCCTTGACTAGTAGAGCTTCTTTAAAGTATGCCTTTGAGGGTTACATATCTTTTAGACACCTTAATGATTTTATGTCACTATGGATACAGCCTGCCTGCAACTCAGTGTGGATATAGTGTGTCCAGAGAAATAAGGCTCTGCAGTAAAAACAAGGATGATTTTTTGGTAACTTCACTTCCCACTGTATGATGGGGCCTGGCACCCAGGATGTTGTCAGGAGACTGTCATGACTTGTCCAGCCCTCACACTGTTCCCCTGATTGCTCCAATGGCATGGACAGGCTGGTCAGTAATGACATTAGCAGGGAAGACCCGGAAGGTACCAAGCATGACTGCAAGGCTCTGGGGGCAATTGTCAAGGGCATGGTGGCCCAGGGTTCTTTCTCTGTAATCCTCCTGGGTGAGAGGGAAGAGCTCAAGGAGGATTGGAAGGATCCTGTGGGTAAACAACTGTTTGCAGACCTGGTATCATCATCAGGAACTAAGCTTTCTTGACTCTTTTTGAGGATTTGAGGACTCCTAGGAAGATAGAGAACCACCTGAGCAAGTGGAGCAAAATTGTCTTTGCCAACTGACTGGCCAACCTGCTGAGGAGAGCTTTCAGCTAGGAAAGATGGAGAAAGGAGGTGATAATCAACAAGCAGATGAGGAAATCAGAGATGGGTGGTAAGCAAAGGATGCAAGGTGATGTGGTCAGGAGAGATATGGTAATCAAATCAAAATCATCATGGTAATCATGATGGTAAACATTGAAACAGGGCTGAAGACACTATTTATGATGCCATAAATAAGAGAATGATGAGAGGGCTGCATTATGGGAGAAGATGTCACACTTCTGGGAAATCAGCACAACTATGGGCTCTACACTAATTCATGTAGCATGGGGAACAAGCAGGAGTAATTAGAGGACTGTGCACAGTCTCTAGGCCTCTACACCACCCATTAAAAGAAAGCACTCATTCTGATGATTCAGATGTACTTTATAACTTTGTCTCATCCACAACACTCTTGTTTCTAAGATATATCGATGAAGTAGTGCTAAACTGAACTGTTGCAAATTCGTAGACTCCGATCTAGCTTCTTTTGTTCTCTGATGTTTTGAATGACTTCTCTGTAGCTACAGCTGAGGATGAGCTGTACAAGTGTTGTTAAGTTGGGTGGAAAAAAGGGTGTAGAAAAGAACAGATGTCCTTAGAGACAGCATCCTTTTAAAGTTTTTTGCCTTTAAAGGCATAATAGAAAAGGTTTAAGTCACAATTCTTCAGATTTAAACTAAAATCCTTAATCAAAATGACCTCATCCCGTTTATACTGTAAAATATGTCTAAAGATACACAAACCTCAGTTTTAAAGACTGTCTTGGTTTAAAAGACAGGTGTCTGCTTNGGTGAGTCATAGGGCAAGGCACTGATGGGCCATTAACAGGAGATAATCCAGGAGCCAGTTATCTGTGAGTAATGCAGGAAGGCATTGATGGGCCCATTAACAGAAGATAGTCCAGAGGGAGAAGGCAGGAAGCACCACCCCACCTGGTCTCAACAGCTCATGAAAATGGTAATAGAATATTTTCGGGGGGGGGCCCATCTTACACCATAACCTAGGACAAGACAGAGATCACATCTATAAAAAATAGGGCTTTTGCAGATTAGTCTAGATTTTGAGGCAGCTCTTTTTAAATGAAGTTCATTTTTTATCAGTATACGGGATCTGACTGAGCTGGAGCTCATTTTCACTACAGCGCCCCTCACAGTGCTGTGCTTTGTATTGGTATCTAGAAAGGTATTGATAATACACCAGTGTTTTGGCTACTGCTGAGCAGTGCTGGCACAGAATCAGAACTGTCTCTCCAGGTGGGCAAGATCTTGGGAGGGGAAACAACCAGGACAGCAGACCCAAGCTGTCCAAAGGCATATTCCATACCATATGATGTCTGCTCAGATGCAAAAGCCTACATTATTACAATGCTTGTCTTCCAGAGCAACTGCTACGCATACTCAAGCCCTGCTTCCCAGGAAGTGGCTAATGGGAAGTAGAGAATAAAGCTTTGTTTTCCTTTGCTTCTGTGCCCAGCTCTCACTTTTGAATTTATTAAACTGCCTTTATCTTGATTCATGACGTTTTTCCATCTTATTGCTTGGCACCACAGATAAGAGCCTGGATCCATCCTCCGACACCTCCTTTCAGATACTCACAGACATTCACAAGGTCCCCCCTCAGCTGTCTCTTCTCAAATTTGAACACGCCCAGCCATTCTTTGTAAGAGAGATGCTCCAGTGCTTTAATCCTCTTCAGAGGCCTCCACTGGACCTGCTCCAGAGGCTTCTTGGCATTCTTGTACTGAGGAGCCCAGAACTGGATACTCCAGATGCAGCCTTACTACGACTGGGTAGAGGGGCAGGGTCACCTCTCTTGAGGTAGAAAAGCTATGAGGAAAATGTTTTTATGAACATCTCTACAGCCTAAACTGTCCCTAATGTGCTTATTTACATTCGAGCAAAGAGCTAAGAGGGATTTCATGTCTTATTCTGGAAAAATACTAAGAATGCAATCTTTCTATCTCTTCCTGATTACTGCAGACATGGGCATACACATCTCTTGTGAAGTCTGGAAGGACTTGACTTTGTTCCTCAGTCTGGACACACACACTCTTTAGAGTGATTCAGGCAGTTCTATAAGAGCTGTCATTTTGCAAGAGGAAAGGACACTCTTTGTATCTCCTGTAGGCTTTTTCTACATCGAAGGATTTAACAATCATCCATGATTTCAAATTTCTGAAAAAATAAAGATTTAATCCAAGAAGTAAAGACATAACATTGATACCAGGTAGCTAGGACAGTCTTCTGGAAATGAGGAGGGTTGTTAATCAAACTGGTAACTATCTAATATAAAATGTAGATGGTGAACAAGGAGCAGAATTACAATGGAGTTGCCTTCTCAGCAGAGATGCCTGGTCACTAAACTATAAAAGAACAGTCCTCCTCTGGTCTCACTCTCCTAATCTTGAACCATTTCTAGAATGGAAAAACAGCTTCTGTAAGGATGCAAAATGCCTGGTCAACACCACCCAAAGCAGCCTTAAAATAATATTCTCATGGAGATGTAATCCCCTGGATCACATGATTTCCCTTGAATAGCACATGGCACACAATTCAGGTTCTCTGCTTTCTTGATGGAAGCTGTAATTATGTGCTACTATACAGAGGGGAAGAAGGACTGGACTGAGCTTGGTTAAGCTTGGCACAAAATTGTGCTCATGTTTGCAAAGGCTTCTGTTTGTACAGGGCACCTTGCACCAGCTGAGCATCTGCCTAAGCCACACAGTGGAACACAAGTAAAGGTTTATGCTCAGAGTTCTCTAAATTCGTCTAAATGTTTTAAGCATGTAAAAAAAGGGAAAATTGCAGGGAAAGGAAGACTGCATGTTAATTAAGCATTTAAGCTGTTAAATTTTGTCTTCCTTAATGAAGAAATATATGAATGCATGAAAATATTTGAAAACAACTAAAATTAAATAAAAAAGTTTTGGCACCAGGCTACTGAATGTGAAACTGGGGGCAGCTGTGAATTTAAATACAAAAAAGTTGATAGGGTCACTGGGAAATAAAACTGTCTGCATAGAGTTTGGGCAGTTGGTAGAGCTAATAGAAGTATTTTACATGTAAGGACTCATTATGATACTTGTTACTGCTAGTAGAGAGCTCTGCACATTTAGACTGTGATGGTTTTAATTATTTTATCTCATATTCATAAAAAAAAGCACAAGTATTTATTGAAACAAGTGTGGAGGAAATATTAAAGATAGATATTTTTATGCTTATATTTTTAAAGAAAAGCTCTCTGGTCCAGGAATATTTTGAAGGTAGCAGGGAATTTTTTAATAAGCTTTGAAAGGAAAGGAGCATTTTTATCTTATGAGGGCTACATGTCTTATTAAATGCTCTCAAATCCAGAGTTTGTAAGTAAGGGACAATTAAAGAGACCCCAACTATAATCAAACTTTATCATGTTCAGAGGCAAAAAGACATAAAGAAACACCCACTGTGCTTTAGGGGTCTAAGGTAAATACTAAAACAGAACTCAGATCTCCCCAAGGTGAATTCTATTGGCTCTACGTAAACATTCAGAAAGATCTAATACAAATGAATAACTTACTTTCAGATACCTAAAAAGAACTACAGAAAAAATAACCCTACTTTGGTTTCAAAGTCACACAACCAAAAACTTGGAAATAGCTACATTACCATTTCCTGTGCTCTCTCAGTTTAATTCTTTATGTTTATTAGATGATGATTTTTTTCCCTAAATTTATTCAGTTGTAAGCAAAGCATGCTGTGGTACGTGCAATTATTTTAAAGTATGGAATTAACAGATATTTTTAGTAATATTTTTTTATTTGTTTATTGATGCTGAAATTTTGGGCGGAATAGCAGTCTTGGGAAGACTTTTCAGCACCGGTTAGTATGCTAGGACTGAGTTCATATAATAAATAGGTCACTCTTACAACTGTGTTCTGTTGTTTAGGGTAATTTTTAGGGAAGGCAGATGGAGGAACACTAAAACTGAAGTAATTTGTAAATTAAAAAGATGACAAAGAAAATAAAATGTTAATAAAGTCTTGTAATATTTCATAAGGTCTACAAGCAACTTGGTACTTAGTTCAACCCACCAGCAAGTCATTTTTTTTATATGTAACATATATTGGTAACATAAATTAACATCTCAGAATCTAAAGCTCTAGTTCTCAATTATTCAAAAACAATGAGTTTTGGGAACTGTCAGATAATAAATCCGAAGTTGGTTTAGTTACACAATCTAGAGTAAGGAAGTATTTTAAAACTTGGTATTTTATTATAGCACATAATGTATTTGTATATACTGTACCATAGTGAAGTGAAAGTAGCACTTCATCTGGACATTTTATCTTGTAAGCACTTTCACAGAATTCACATCGAGAAAAAAAAGAAAAAAAAACCAAAAAACAAACCTACATCTTTATTTTGTCCAATAATTCTGAGGTAAGTGTTTCTTTTTTTGTTTGTTTTGGGGTTTGTTTTGTTTTGTTTTTTTGGGGTTTTTTTGTTGGTTTTTTTTGTTTGTTTGTTTTTTGGTTTTTTTTTTTTTGTTTCTTGGTTTGGGGTTTTTTTTTGTTTTTTTGGTTTTTTTAACAAGCAAGCAAAAGAATGTAAGTATTTTTACTGAGCATCAATTCTGGATTCTGAAGTCTCTTGGGCACGTTATGTTATTTAATAACTCATGAATAGAAACTACAAGGAAGCATCTGTGAAAGGATAAAAACTCTGATACAGAACACATAACACAATTTTAATTAAGTTTGGCAACTAAGTACTGAATTTTTATTCTAAAGGTGAGCAGCAACCTTGTTTAAACAGTGAATTGGGCAGGCAAATTTTATTATTTAATGCATGTGAGAAGTTTTGACTTCAGACCATGGAATATTTTAAAACAATCATATTACTAGGAAAAAGAGATTTGCGTATTTTTTAATGAGGATAAATACACATATATGGTAAAGATGTATATACAAGATACTCCTGCTTCATACATTTTTTTCTTAAATAGACTCCAGCTGGGAGTGAACCTCATGATGCACTTCACAAGTAAACTTACCACAGGTCACATATCAGGCAAGTCTCCTGTGGCTGAGAACAGAAATGCGGCTTAGCACTGCGCTCCCTGGAGTAGCACTGGCAAACTCTTGACACTGATGCCAGGTTCAGTACCAGCAGAGATTTATGCTAGCACCAAAAATGTTTAAAGCGCATTTAAAATAAATTTTTCATTAGACATGAAAAATCTTTACTATTACACATTTCCAGAGAGAAGAATCTGAAAACCTAATTTATTTGCATTTGCAAGGCCTGTAAAGTTGGTGCAACAGTGAAGGCCAACAATAATTCTAGCTAGTTCATTATCTTTTTGAGATATTTGCCTAAATTTGGAGTTGCAGTTATAGTTGGACTGAAGATCTAGTTTTATTTTTGGATTCTGAACACAGATACCAGAGAACATGAAAAAATAGCATTAAATGAGTTAGGGAAGGGAATTCAGCCTCTTAGTATGGTTAAGGCCAGATTAGAAATAGATTTAGTGTCTCAGAAGAGAAGGTTGGAGATCTAGGTTAATTTCTGGATTCTTCAGTGCCTAGGGAGCTAATCCAGGGGTATATAAACAGATAATGGCTTCTGCTTGCTTTGGAGGCAGATGTGAACTGCTAGTTTAAGAAAAGCTGTAAGATCACCCCAGGAGGGATGAAGGAGAATAGTGTCATTGGCAGTGCTTGACAAGCACAAAGGGGTGTGAAAGACTTGGTGCTAGAGCAGCAAATTGGTTTTGGTTAATTGTTTAGATGTTATTGGGTTCTTGGTACCAATTGGGTTACGACATGTATGAATTAAGTATATCTGAAGAAAGCTTTTATTTAACCTTGAGAACGTGAAAAAGTGAACAAGATTTTTTTTTTCAGGTTCCTGCAGCTCTGCACTCTAGAATGCACAATATCAGAGGCTTGTAGTGGGTCACATACACAATATGGTATAGTGCACAACTGTAGAGTACAAATAAAATTTATATTTTGTGTGGCAGTTTAACTTTGAAAGCAGGAACTGAATTTTGCTGTTATGTGTGATTTAAAGGCCTAGGATGATATGTTTTGCAAATAGGTCAGAATGAGATGGACCTGGCCAACAAGTCTATTGTTTGGTTTATATTTCATTTCAGTTCAGAGATTCAGACCAAGACGTACTAAAGATGTGGGCTACATGTAAACCCTAAGGCTCACAGAGTCAGGGGCGGATAGGGTTAAATTGCTAAGACTATTTTTGGAAGCAGCAAAAAGGCAGAAAAAAAGATCTGAAAACTGCAGAAATAAATTTCTTATAGTTGACAGGATGATATGTTTTGTCCTAACTGCAATAAATAACCTCCATTTACCAACAATCAATGTCCGCATCAGTATTAGACAGGCTTTCCAAGACCATCCCGCATCTCAGTTTAGAAGATCCTGAACTATATTGTTACCAGTTTAACTCTAGAGCACTTGCTTTATAGCACCATGAAACAAGCAGAAGTATAGCTTTAAGTAAGATATACAATCTAAATATGGTTCAAACCTAAAGAAAACTCAATCGCCCCTGTTGCTAAACATTTATTCCAGATCTGTGAGACTTGTAGTTCCAGGATAAACCTAGATTTTGGGTATCATGTCTTCTAGTTCCTGAGGCATTCATCCTTACTCTAGTCTTAACCACAGTTTTCCTTTAAACAGCAGCTATTTTAGTGTATACAGACTGGGCCAATTAACTTTTCAGCTGCTGATGAACTGTTATACTCCCTTACAATCACACACCCATCCTAAATTTATGTGAAGCACATTTGAACAAGAAATAAAACCATTTATCCAGGCCAGTTGGGGGGTCACCCTAATTCTGCAAGAATTAAAAACCCATGAAATTCCTAAAAGTTTTCAGCATCTCTTGTACAGAACCTACATGTCGCTTTCAATTGTAGCCCTTGTCTCAGCTATGCTTTAAGGACCTATAAATGCCTTTACAGAACCTCTTGGTCCTGCTCAGTCTTGCAATGAGCTTAATTTCTTCCTCTGATCCTCTCACCTATTTCTATTCCTAAACCTCATTAGAACAGTAAATTCTCCAACACAATCATCATAAAGATTCAAAAGAAGTAATTCACAATATTCACCCTCATTCTGCCTCTTCAAATTACATCTTAAAAGACTTCAGTCCCTGCTGTTCTTAGTAACCTCCCATACCATAAAATTAGCCCCAGAGTTTACCTTTAACAGACTTTAACAGACTTTAAACAGAGTTTACCTTTAACGCTGCCTTCCCTTGCAGAACGAAACTTCTCATTCAGACCAAACTCAGCTATAATTTGTCTGATCTTCAAATTTCACAGAAAAGACAAAGCCATTATCCCAGCTCTGTAGTCATTTTTACTATAATCCTTCTTATTTTTAAACTTGTTAACAGTAGTCTGTTCTACAGGAAGGAGTCTTTAAAGAGTACCTCCTAGGAGATAGCTCTGTGGCTACCCCAGCCTGCTACTGTGCAGTTAAGACAAAGGAGAAGATTGTGGTTATGGCAAAATTCATTATATTGTGAAAGAATGCTACTTGGCAAACTGGGGCCTGGGCTGGAACTGGCAAGGTCTTGTATCTTACAGTTAATTCCTAGGTTATTGTAGGCTGATGATAAGTCTGAGAATAAGATTTGGCTTTGGTGTTGGTAGTACTACTGTGGAGAGGAGATCATAGAAATTTCAGGATATAGCCAAAGTGCTTTCACCTGCTCTCCTGGCACCTCTAATGCCACCCCCCTCCCCCCGCTCCCCAAGTTTTGAGATTAAATTTAAGAATAGGAGTGATTGATTTCTTAAGGTTATTGCTGGATCTTGATAAACATGCAAAAATTTGATGAAGGCTAGGTCTGGAATGCCTGTATCCTTTTTCTTCTTAACCTGATATCAAAGCATACATCTACCTTTAACAAGAAACAAAAATAAAGTGCTTCAACTCATCTTAGGTCTGCATGGCTTGTAAGATGTCTTCTGTATCAAGTTCTTCAGTATCTCTCCTGCCCGCATTAATTGCATCACTGTTCCTAATCTTTGGTCTCACTTTGCATCTATTAGTCATAACTGCCAGAGAATGAGCCATGACTCTCCCACTCCTGTTGGCACCAGCTTTTATTCCAAGAATGTGAGCCTTTTTTCCAATACTGTATTATTAACTATTTGGTCCCACTTTATAAGACTTCATAATGTGGTGGGCACTATTATCTTACCTAAGGATTTAGGGAGGAATGAAATCTCCTGTCTAAGTGTCTATGATTTTGGAAAAGGTGTGAGGTTCCCAAATAAGACACAGTAAAAACTTAAACTTTTCCTGAGCTCTCAGGGGCCAAAGAAGCAAAACTTGAAATGACAGAGGTGGATGGATTCAGTGTAGTAATTTCCAGTCTATAATTCCCATCTATTGAATTCTCAGTGTTATTGATTTATTGAAAAATCTATTTCTGGTTTTAGTAAAGGTTCTACTTAAAAGCAGAACAGATTTAAATTCGAAATGAGATGAGCTGGATGTGATACACGTAAATGTTTTAGAGCTGTTTATCTACCTACTAGAAGTATCCTTTGGTATGAGGTAAAGATGGGTTTGGGCTCAATGTAGGGGTTTGATAAGGACCAGGGACAAGGGCCTGAACTGGAATTCAGCTCCTTAGCCAGCTAAGGCCTCCAACACAGTTTCTTGCAGCTCTTTCACAAATCCTTTTGCAGCAGTCTGATCCCAGGTTACACAGCTGTATTGTATCAAAGCTGGCCTCGACCACAGGTGGTCAAGCATCTCAGAGAGGGGAACGGAATGAAGGGGCTGTTGTTGGCACTCAGGGCCCTGACAACCTGAGTGGGTGGGCAATACCTATCCAGCTTTTTAGCAATAAACTCTTACCTCGAGAGCTGAATGAATGTAATGTATGCTAACAGAAAAGAGGCACCTAAGAAGGCAGATCAGCCTCACACCTCATTTCTCAGTGTTATTTGCTGTCAACATTGTTGCAGTGCACGCAAAAGAGAAACCCCAGGTTAGCCTGCTTATACTTCATCTGAGATAAAGACATCAAAACGTTCCAACATACACAAGATAATTGTAGTGCGGTCAATACACAGTCAGATCTCCTGTCACATTTTGTAACTAATACGGTTGAGCTAATCTATTCCAGATCTAACTCTTCAGTGTTCTTAACACCCATCTTTTGCTATTCTTTTACTCTATGCTATAGGCTTCCTATTCAGAAGTTCTGCAACCAGTGTACAGATGTGTCTAAAAACATGCATGTCCTTAATCCCAAAACAAATGTCTCCGAAGACTTCTGAGGCAGCTGCTTATCTTTTCTCTTACCCTGAGGACAGAATCTTCATGTCTGTTACTGTGCCATACTTCTGAAAATCAGGTGTCAGTTAAAGCATCAACAACTTGCTACAAGTAATAGATCCAGGCCCTGTATATTATAGTCATCCTTCACAATACGCCACAGAATTCCATGATCAACAACTTAATATCTCTTAAAGAAGTACAGTGTTGGTCCATGGCTACTCTAATAACTCCCGAGAATGCTTTTGATGTTCAGATCAAGTAACTATTAAGATCTAGCCTTCACTTTTAGTCAATACTAGACCACATTGTGACATGTGATCCTACATTCCCTACATGAATTCCTGCAACAGGTCTGGGATTTTCCAATCTGTCTTCCACAAACTGGATGCTTTGACAACCCAAGGGTGTATGCATCACATTAAGCCACTGGAAAGCTCTAAAAATGCTTCCAGGTTATCCTCAGGCTGATTTTATTGGGAGACAGACATTCCCTGTGAGTTGCAATATCATTGTACTTACCTTGTGAGCTGGTTTCCTTTTTATTGTGGTCTGCTGATTACAGCAACAGTTTTTAATCCTTTTCCTTAGTCTTGCAGCCTCTTATTTTTAATGTTCCTCCTGTAGCAATTGCACTTACTGTGCCGTAAGTTCTTTTAAGTACTCACAGGTTCTCGAAGCTTCTACTGGGTCTGCTGTTGCCCCCTTTAACTGCACTTGTAGGTGCATTTGCTGCACCTGTTGCTGGTGGTGTGCTGCTACCTCCTGATTTTCTTACCAAGGAACACTGAATCTGAATTTTCTACTGGCAAGAGCCTTGCTGCAGCCATTCTCCCTCTCAGGTGGTCTGCCTTTGCCTATGGTCACCACAGGATCACTGGTATCACTCCACTGAACAACTCTTGATCAGTGCTTCAACACAAAGCAAATGCAGCAATGCTACCCAGGGAACAACAACAATGGAGACCTTCTTCCTTGAGTAGACATCATTTTTTCCCTTATTACAGAAGAATCAGGACACACACAGGGGCACTCTCACACTGTTAAAATCCACAAATACTTGAAAAATTGGTATGCAAGCTCTTCTACTCCTTCACTGAGGTAGGAACCGACAAGCATGTGTATCATTTTATTATGGTACACAAACAGTCAATTTGCTAGATTCAGAAAAAAAGACACATGAACTCTATTTGAGGGAACTAACAAAATTAGTTCTTGTGAGTCATCACTGTATTGCTGGTAAAGTGAAAGTATTCAGAACAGGAAGAATAGATTAATTAAACTTGAACCCTGCAAAGCTCACATGGCTAAGATAAAACCAAAATCCAGTAGGCACATAATGGGTTTTATTTTATTTTATAGTCAGTATTGATAGGTGGTTTATAAGGGTACCAGAGCTGAAGAGCAAAACATGGTCGTCTACAAGATTATAATGAAGGTCAGAGATCATATTTGTTATGGGTCTTCGATCTACAGTAGAGTTAGTTCTACTTTCAGTTAAGGTTTCTCAACAGAAATGGCTGGGGTTTTTTTAAGAGGGATTTTCAAGATCTCCAGGGGTGCCTGTAGGTCTGGAGCCATGACATTTGTTTCTGAAGCAAGTCTTATCACCATATCATATAAGAAATATAGTTGAAGAAGTATAAGAAATAGGTTTTCAACAACTCAAAATAAATTATAGTGCATGTGATGGCATCCTAGATTATTATTAAGCAAATAGTTTTGTCTGGAAATGGGCTTGGGTTCAGGACTGTAAAAGATCTGGGACAAGTGCTGTACAACTCAAATATTTGGTTGAGTAGGGTGAAAGCTGGATTTAACGAGCATGGGGTTTTGGTCTTTTTTGGTGCCCAGTGTGAGGCAGCAGCCACAGGCGTCAGGACTGCTACATGGAAAAAATTGCCCTTGCCTATCAGTTGCTCTTGCCAATGAGGGACCTACCACCTGTGGTCACCTCATGGTGAAAATAGATCTCTGTCAGCTGTCAAAAGTGACAGAGATCTATTGGATCTCCCTGGAAGATCCTTGGATCCCCCAGGAAAGATAGACACCAGAAGAGAGCAGAGACCAAGGAACTACCTGGTGCAAAGAACCAGGACTTGAGGAAAGCCACAGACACTCCTGAGGAGTTCCTTTGAAAGAGGAAGAGAGAAGGAGGAGAATGACAGAAAATGAGATCAGAAAAAGAATCAAAATCATTAGAGTCTTCAGCTAACAGACTCCAATAAACTGAAAGCATCTAAAGCTTCATCTGAAACCCAGAAAAAAGATCTGCTGCTCCTGCCACTACCACATATGTCTGTTGCACAGTTTGCACCAAAGTCAACCAAGATGGCCCAAAAAGAGACACATAACCGAGACTGACAAGCTTCCTCCCACAGATAACACTGCCAGGAACAAGAGCAACCACAAGGGTCGTTTGCTCACCATGCAGAAGAAAGTGAAAACAAATCACAGAGAACTGTCAAAGGGTGTCAAAGGATCTGCAGGAGATACCACAAATCATTTCCCAGTGCTTTCTTTACCAAATGGTACCTTCAAGTCAAGGAGGCCTCTAATCAATTCTGAAAAATAGCATTCAAAGAAATACTACTTAGAAAAGACCAGGAGGCTGAAGCACAAAGCTGATGCAATGACTGACAAGGCTGGAAAGGCATTTCAGTACCAGGCAGAGGCTGCCCTTTTATTCATCAAATATGGGATTGCCTTGAAACTGGATGCACTAGAACCAAAATCAGTTTACAGCATATTCAGTGATACCATAGATCTCATCAAATTCATTATGACATTGAAACTATTTGCAGACTGCTCAGTATCTTCACATGGAAAAATCATTGCCATGTTATGAATGTGCTGCCAGTCCATTTTGCACATGGCATGTTTGGTTATGTTGTTGCAGGCTCCTGAATGACCACTTCAAGAGTAATCCCACAGTAAAACAAGAAGCACAGACTTGCCTTCTCATCTTTATCCAATACCCTCTCCTGCTGGTTTTGTGAGTTCTCAGCTGGGATCAAATGTCAGAAACAAGCATTGGCAAGAATGGCACTGTCTAGAATGGCTTCACTTCTGAATACATTTAAACTGTTACCATTTGGAGCATCTTGTGTCAGGGTGTTTTGCAGATAACCATAGATTAAGAAACACTTCCTATCATCTGTTTTGAATGTAAGGCCTCCAAACCTTTCATTGGAAGGCACAAGCATTCCCTATTTATTACTCTACCAATAGCACTCTTGACTTAATATTGACTTGATTTTGAGCAACAGGACGACATTTTAACAGAACAATCTATTTTAATTTAGAGACAACATTCATAATAATAATAAATTCAATCTCCTTTCTCTGTAAAAATATAGATTATTTTCCCCACATATTTTGCTGAACATCAGCAAGGCATCAAGATGTATCTGCACTGAGTTTCACCTGCCATTGCAGTGACCATGCAGTCTTATACGGCTCTTTCCTACTTTTTTCATGGTCAGGCTTTCCTGAATAACTTAATATCAGTAAACACTTTCACATTTCTCAAGGAATGGCTCATTCATGAACATGCTGGTGCTAACTGGCCTGCAAATCATGAGTGGTGGATCTGGATTCTAAATGAGAAACAGGCCCGAAGCCATCCTCCTCACTTTATTAAACAAAAAATGGGGAGGTGTTGTACTGCACTAAGTATATCTAGTTGTTTACATTATGATTTTGCACTGGGTGAAAATTAATATTACACTACTCTGCAGTATAACCTTCCCACCCCCTCTGCCTGGTGATGGTATGGCCCTGTTATCCCCGCCCCCTGCCCCTCTGGGTCACCTCGCCCGCATTGGTTGTAACCCCCTCCCCGCCTCTTCCTCCCGGGGGCTTCAAAAGGAGCCCGGGAGGCAGCGGACTCTCTCTGTCTCTATCTCTCTCTCCTGCAGGATCTGATTAAAACTACTATCCCAGGGGCTCGTTCCCGGGGAGAAGAGCGCCTTTTGTCTTTTGCCTTTGTTTTTGACACGTGCCTTCCGTTCCGAGGTTCCTGAGCTAGCCCCCAGATAGACCCTGGGACGGAGCATTGTGTCATGCTGGAAATTATCAATCTTAGCACAGATTCCTGTAGGGCTTTGTCAGTAGTTTAACAGAATCATCTAGGTTGGAAAAGACCTTTGGGATCATCAAGTCCAACCTATGACCTAACACCACCTTATCAACTAAACCATGGCACTGAGTGCCACATCCAGTCTTTTTTTTAAACACCTCCAGGGACAGTGACTGCACCACCTTCCTGGGCAGCCCATTCCAGTGCCCAACCACTCTTTCTGTAAAGATTTTTTTTCTAATGTCTAGCCTAAACTAACCCTGGTGCAGCTTAATTCTGTGTCTTCTCATCCTGTCACTGGTTGTCTAGGGGAAGAGACCAACCCCCACCTGGCTACAGCCTCCTTTCAGGCAGTTGTAGAGAGTGAAAAATTAATCCAATTTATTGCACTGTGAAAATTTACTGCTTACTCCAGTTTCCATTTTCTGTTTTCTACACATCTACATGTGTAGCAACTTTTGTTCTTATTCCGTAGATGCTTTATTTATGTAGGAGACTTTTGAGATAGCTTGTTGAAAATATCAGTCAGATTTTCCTGATACGTGGTTATTTCTCAAACAAAAGAACAACAGGTATTATGGAATTGTAAGGTATGACTTTCTTCTGCATATTTTGTGTTAATAATATTGCAATTCAAAACCCACCTCAACTAAAACCACCTGGACTATAGGAAAGCTAACAACAATGGAAAAAAAATCCATCTGCAGCACAGCTAAGAGTGAGGAATTCTAATGCACTGAAAAAGAAATGAATCATAGCAATGAAACGGCCTTTTAACTAGACATGGATTGTTAAATTATTAATAATGCAGAAAAGGAATATTTATTCAATTAATACTTGTGTTCTGTCTTCAAAAGAAAGACAGATAAGATATGGGTCACGTAGGAATAAAGGAAAGATTCTTAATTCCCTAGCAACTGAGAAAGATATTAGACATCATCACAACCAAATAAGCATCTTACAGGTGCATAAGATGTTTCCAGTAACACGTAATTGTTTGCTGAGAAAATATCTGGCCTCCTAATTTGAATTTTATTTATTTATTACAGTGACTATAAAACTGTAGAAGACTGAAAACAATGATTTTTTTTTTACCATTCAGGATGAGGAAATGGAACATTAATTGATTAGTCTGATTCCAGTCAAAAGTAAACTAATCCACAATTATTTCAGAATCAATAAATAAAGAATTAAAAGACAGAATTCTACTTAATCTCAGTCAACAAATATTTTTAAAAAACCAAACATTTTTTCAAACAAGATGGGATGGATTTTTGTAGATAATATAGATCTATAGATAATATAGACGATTTAAAGAATATATATTTTAGGTAATATTTTAGATGGTATATTTTTGTTTACAAAAGTCTGCTAACCAAACAGATACTGTATCATTGGGGATTAAATACGTGCTACTAACATAATAACTCAATGCCATCTTGTAGCAAAATGATTTGATGAATTTGCATTTGAGTTTACTAACAAGAGATACACAACTGGAAATCCAGATACAGCAGTGGTGAGACTGTTACTGTTGTACCTCTTGATGTTTCCTTTTACAAAATGTAGTAGGGGAAAACATGGAAGTCCTGAAAAAGAGGGAACATAAAAAAAATTTCAGGGTTGTAGAAAGTGTGAGAAGAAACATTCTAAATAAATTGGAACAAGAATCAGGTGGTCTTGCCTTGAATAAAATGAAAATCTGTGAAAATAAGCAAACACCATAATTTATCTCTGTAATCTTCCATTAACCCATGATTAATCCAGTGATGTTTGAATAGTTAATTGGGCTGGCTTCATTAAGACCTTTTCTGGAGTCATAAAGTATATGGATATTTCATCAACTGAGAGAATTAGGATCCAGGTTAATGTGGTTTTACTGAGTTAAATACCACCTGAGTTTGATTTTCTCTATGTATTCCTTTGGGTAAGATAACAAGGAATCATTCAACTTCCCTCTCATGGCAACAAAAATGTACCTGTTTTCCACATTATCTGGAGCAACTAATCAAAGCATCCATTTGTTCCAGACACATATATTATCAATATTGGAATAATGTTTCTTTTCCAAAGTATGCTATACAAAACTGCTTGCCATTCTTGTGGGATACACTGCTGACAGGGTCATCTCACCTGAAATATAGATTAAGATTAATAAAATGAAAATACTGTTTTTTTTCATGAATATAAGACGCCAGAACTTTTTCTGATTTTTCTTCATGCCTATCTGTTCAATACATATCTGCTTGCCTATAAAAGGGCTTGCTTGTTCAATACAGTGAGTTTTACCTTGTCTCTAGAACAACAAAAAAACCCAAACAAATAAACAGCAGCAATATTTAGTGTTCTGCTACTAAGAAATACCCTAAATGGATCATGCTCATTTAATTTCTGTTCCTTCACCCAGTTTCTCAGACTGAGAACTTCCTACTACAAGAAGAGTAAGATGTTTTCGAACATGGCAATATTTCATTCGAGGAACACTTCTTTGTTAAAATGCTACAGAAATATTTTGCTTTCTATCAACCTCTGACAAAGCACATATGCTGCTTCCCAGTAGATTGCACTGCTCAGGTCGCTTCAGAGTCCAGCAGCTGGGCACTTAATGGAACAGCCAATCTCAAGTTTCTTGGCACAGTCAGGAATTGCAGAACATCATGGAGACAAGAACACAGCAGCCTTGGGAAATCTATATTCAAGCTTTAAAGAACCTGGAAACATCTTCAAGGTATCCTGTTCCACATGTTCATTGTGCTAGTTTTAATTCTGGGGAATTCCCAAGAATGCTTCCACTTCTGAATAAGATGTGTGCACTGTTTAATTTTGGAAAAATCATAGGATAGCCTGATTTCCTGAAGTTCTTTTAATATTTATTTTCTATTTTCAATATCTTTGAAGGTTTTTTGTTTGTAAGACTGTCTCACATCAAATCTAATATATTTTGAAGAGATGGAACATATTTCAGAGAATGGAAGTCTAATCATTATTACAGTGGTCATGACCCTTTTCCTCTGAGTATTGTTCTCTTGCTCCTCTAACACGTGAGGAATGGACAAAGAAAAGGTGATAAATAGCTCCATGTGAAACAAGGGGTTTTTTCTTTATTGTGAATCTCATGTTTTCAAATAGAATAATTGCAGAGCTCACAGTTGCATTGGGCAACAATGCCCAGGGAACATTTTCATTCTATGACAGTTTCTAACAGAAACATCTGCCTGCAATTTGTGACTTAATTGACACTACCAAAGTGCTATTTCCACTAAACGAGCAAATGGGCATAAATATCGATATCTATGTGCAGTACCTGGCTGTGACAGAGTCCATCTGCATTCCTTTAATCACGGAGACAAATTCTTCAGTATATCAGAACAATGTTTTACAAAATTTGCATATCAGAGAATGTATATGTTAACCAGAAATTAACATTTTAAGATACAAACCCTGCTCCTGTGGTATTTGTCACTGAATCTTTTTTAAAAAATGGATGAAGACTTCCCCAGATGAGTATGCCAACTGGAAAAGGGGAAAAGAATTGCGCTGCTTCTGTTATTCAGACTGAGCTCAACGTAAAATTTAAAGCAATGGCATAAAACAGTGAATCATCAATTCAGTTTTTATCTTTTATGTTAACCATACATGTACTAATTCAGCAACACCAGGTCTTCTCATACCTGTATCTGTTGTTCTTTGCTAAATAGAGTGAAAATTGTAGAAGAGACTTTTATAATGTGATTTTTTGAATATGACACTGCAACACCAACAATAACACATCCCATAAAAATTGAAGATTGGTCCCATTTTGGGATGAATGTCAAATCCAAGTCAATTTCCAGTTTCAGAACCATTTGGCAATAATGTTCTGAGACAAACTGGAATACACCTGACATTTTAGCTTAGAATAAGACAAAACCAGAAGTGAATACTACTACTACTACTACTACTACTACTACTACTACTACTACTACTACTACTACTACTACGACTACTACTACTACTACTTCTTCTACTACTACTACTATTACTACTACTAGTGCTACTACTAAATGACCCCTCAAGTAAATCAAATGTTTTGACTAGTCTCAAAGTAGTATTATTCTTTTATGTGTGAAAATGTCTCCATTAAAAAATACATGTAATTTTGGCAGGGGGTGGGGACGGGATCAGGTCAGTAAAGAGGCTGAAAGAGCAGTCATAATAGCAAAACATTCAATAGGTATGTTATAGCTTTTTAAAAATAATGTAATGTGAGACAGTCATTCCCTGTCTTAGGAGAAAGACCAGATTGTAATGGTCATTCTCTTTATTTGAAAGACAAGTGTCTACTAAGGAAGGCAGGAGCCTCCCTTGGAATGGAAAATGCAACCCCCTTTCCTCGAATTATTATAAATTTGAAATTGAGGGGCTTTCAGGCAAAGGTATGAGGAATAGGAATAACAGTTCTTTTACTAATACATATATATAACAAAACAATAATACAAAAAACACTGGTTTAACCTGACAGAGTCAGGGTATGACCTGACACCCTGCCAGGCAGGGTGGTGGTAGCAGTCCGGTTAGGTGATACCTGCAGTTCTCTTTGAAGTGGCTCTGTTGGAGTGGTAATCTTGTAGAAAAGGTCTGGTCCTCCTCAGGAAGTCCAGTGGTGGTTGTGTAGCTCTTGTCCTCTGGCAACCCAGCAGGTAAAGCTGCTTGCGCTGTTCCAAACCCCAGATTATATCCACATGGGAATGCTTGGCTCCTTCCCCTTGGACGGAGCATCTCACAATGGGGTGGTGAGTCATGAGGCAAGGCATTGTTGGGCCCATTAACAGGAGATAGTCTGGAGATCTTGCATTTATAAAAACAGTGGATTTGAGGGGAAAAGAAAAAAACCTTTTTATTCTGTTATGTAACTAAGTTGATTTCATTGTGGTTCTGCCCAACTTGTATTGATTCTTTGCTGCCTCCAGTGGAAGCTACAGCTGCCTGACCATAAAGACATGGAACTGTTTTTTAAAGCTGATTTCAAATCTTGAGGCTGCTTTTTGAAGCTGCTGCAATTCCCAGATTCTGATGCTTATTTTATTCCTATTTAGGCCATGATGCAAAAAAGCTCATGTCAGTTCTACCAACTGATAAGAGTCCCCAAAGCTTTTGCCTTTATCCCTTGCAATACAGGTGAGACCCACAGGTTGTGGCTATACCAGAAGACAAATGTGAAAAGTGCCAGGGAGGTTTCCTGGCACTGGAATCCAGCCGTCAATACTGTGAAATTGTTAGGGCAGTCCCTGGAATGTGGTTAGTCTGTGACAACTCTCCTGATCGATCCCTGTGTATTGTTGGGAAGCCAGGCAGCCCAGGAAGTATTCCTAATGAGTAGTTTGTGTAAGGCTGTCCTCTTGCTGGCAGTAAGAAGGATGGACAGGATGGATGTGGCCTATCCTGTGCCAGCTGGCTTAAGTGCCACAGACTTTATCAGTGCTTTTGAGAGCATTATATTTATTCCTGCAGATATATCCTGTGTATTCCAGGTCCTCGGCTTCCCGCAGTTCGGCTGAACCAGAATGTTTTCTCTCCTCTAAAGGACAGAAAACTTCCATACAAGAAGAGACAATATTCATTGCCCTGGGCTTGTGCATGTACAGTACAGTATACTGAAAATATACTGGCTGCATTTTCATATCTTTGCATCACTTCAGGTGCAGAATCAAGAAAAGCTGAAAGTTGAACTCTGAAATAGACAGCTCTTAATAGTCTTCTGTTGCTGTTGAATAAACTTTCTGGCTTGACTGTAAAGATAGCTTAGTCCCATTATGAAGCTGATTACAAGGAGGCTGCCTGGGTAGAGTTTGGGACTGCAGTGCTGGTTTCTAGAAGAAGATAACCTCTGGTCAACAGTGAACATGTGTAGGGGACTCAGTGCTGCACAGTAATTGTAGAACTGTTCATGGCCTGAAAGATAGCTGCCTAGAAGGGGATTAATCCCCCTTCTTTCCTCAGCAGCTTTTGTAGGCACATGATCTTCCAAAGAGTGTGCTTGCCTACAAGAAGTAGACAGTCTGGACAATGGGCCTGCTTTGCATCTGATCTGTAAAAAGTCATGCAGCTCTCCACTGGATAGTCATGAGGCCTGCTCACTAAACCAGTGTGCCTGCCTACTGATGACCTGCAGAAGGAAACAAGTACCTCTGCTTTTTATAGTTCTTGATGCTTGTGCTTAGCATTCATATGCTGATGGTGAGTCATATGGGATATCCTTATGTTGCCTGAGATGGCATTTGTTTTTCAGCATAAATTTTTTATGAAGTGGTGCAAAGACAATGTGAGATAACATTCTCAGATTTAGAGTACACTATCAAAACATGTCATCATTTATCTGCCATGGCTCTAAAAACCACATGTGATCCACTTGTCTCTTCGAGCTAAGAACCATGGCTGTGATGAAAGACGAAGCTACTCTGCTTCTAAAATTACTAAATTCTAACATACACTGAAGCCTCTTTCCTTTGGCACAGAAAGACCAGAGTAGGCCAGAAAATGTAATGCACTCTATCAGCTAATGAGACATCAGCTAGGGCTTTTACTTGTAATCTTAATTTGATGTAGAAAGAGTTTCTGTGGCTGCAGCTATATAACCTTAAGTGAACAAACAGGAGTCCACAGTGAACCCACATGTAGCAGGCTCAGTGCTGCAAAGTAGCCATGAAAGGTAGTTTCTTAGAATGGCATTAACCCCTACCCTCACTTACCTGCTTAAAAGTTCAGGGTTTGGTCTATGTTAGAGTATTCCTGTAGGCAATAGTCTACAGGTGGAGAGGTTTGACTTGCTTCACTGGGCCATTTATCTTCCCTGTGTTAGAGAAAGTATCTCCAAAAACCTAAATACGGAATAATTCAGAGGAGTGGTCTCTGGAGATTTCAGGGGGTACCCTGAAGACCATGAAAAGCATCTAAAAAAAGTGAGACTGTCCTCTCGAGACACAAATTTTCACCTGCTGGTTCAGTAGGATTTCCAAAGGACCTTTTTGTGGGTGCAGCACTGTTGCCCTGGTGCAGCACTGCAAAGCTGATTGAACATAATTTTAAAACTGGCTCAATAACTGATGCGTTTGTCAACTCAGAGCTGTCTTTAGCCTTGAATTTACAGGCAGAGAAAAGTTCTAGCCAAAAATCTGGTTGGGAATTTTTGTTGTGGTTTCTTTTTTTAACTTACTACCAAACATCAAGCCGGCCTTGGCTGCAGTTCTGATGGAACATTTGGGAACTGTATCAAAGTTCTTCAGTTTTGGTTGCAGTGATGATTAATGGGATTTTAATCTTGTTGGCATTTGCATCAGGTAGGAAGTGGGGAAAGCCCTTAAAATGCTCAATTGGCTTTAATACCCCTAACATCTGCTGAAGTTTTTGTTCAAGTTATGTATGTTCTCTGGCTGATTTCAGTGCTATAGGAATTCTTAATGCCTCATCTTTAGTCTCCCCAGCAGCTGTCATTGGGCACTGCCTCTGAGAGTTGGAGGCTCACAGAGATGACTGAGCCAGGTGCATAAATATTATTTTATACTTATGTACAATACATTATATTGAAAACATTCTGCATTTTCATTAACTTGGAACAGAGATTTTGGAAAGTATCATCTGTTGGATGCAGTGTATGTATTTTTCTTTATAGATTTTAAAGGTAACTATCACACATCCAGATTCCATGTGTGTGGTCAATATTTTGTGAGTTGAATTGCTATGTCAACCAACTGATAGACACTCAACCCAACAGAATTACCAACCCCATCTCATTCCATAATACTAACTACTGGGATTGGCATGTAACCTGAAGATTAAATACTGCTTTTCTTTTGTGAGGAGTGAAAAGTCTGGTTTTTAAACCAAGAGTTTTTAAAGTTGATGTGATGTTTAAGGGAAAAAATGTATTTCAAAAAAATTTTTTGAGGTTCTGAGGTCGATAAAGAGCAATGCAAGAAGCATTTCTTTAGCCTAGTCATATGAATGTCCATTGGAATTTTCTTCAAGGTGTACACTCAGTTCATGTATTGGTTGTGAGCCTGATTTAGACAATCAACTCTGCTCTGCAATCACTGCAGAAAATGTTGCACTTGCTTTTATTAAATATAGATAGGAACCCTTATGTCTGTTATAATCAGCTGAAACAAGAGCGTGCTTGAAACTGTAGGGCTCTTAGCATGAAAATTTCACCAGCCTTTGACAACAGAACCAAGGAGAACACATTTTCTTGTTTTCGTGTACACCATGTAAGTAAAGGAAGTCAAGATATCTTTCCTTTTCTGTCTTAGCATGGCATACTAGAATGGCATACTAGAATGGCATACTAGAATGGAATTGGTGAAAACAGTGACTAATGTGTGTTATTTAACAAAGCTAGAAATTCTGCCTGGCATTTGGTCTGAATCCCAAATGTAGTGCCTCTGTTTCATAACCAAGGGAACAGGGAACAGTACACTGGCTAAAACTATCCACCAAATGCTTCATTTGATCTCCTCATTTGTGTATGCTTACTTCATGAGATCCTTATCCTGAGGATCACAATGTTTTCTTTAAAAATGGGCATTTTTAATAACATTGTAGATTAATCTATGCATAATTTTGATTATGGAAGAGTTAACTAACTTGGCATCCTGTAAAAATAAGACAAAAAATTTTAAAACTTTTAAATGAAAACCACTCTTCCAGGACAAGCCAAAAACCTAATTGCATAGCATTAACTCTAAGGATCTGCTCTCTCAGGTACATGTTCCTTTTGAGACCGAGTTTCAGATCTCCATCTCCACCTTCTTTCAAGGAAAGCAAGCAGGTTTTTGTCCTGGCAGGGAAGGTATGTTCATCTTTCATCTCTGCCTGAAGGGATTAAAACTTACATCTTGTAATTCCTGGAAGAATACTGTCTTCACCATCCTGGCTGTTTTGTGTTGACAAGAGTTAGGCGCTTCCCGGCATCCAGGGAAGAAGTCCAAGAACCTGTGAGCAGTCATAACAAACAGTGCACCTACTCACTTTAGAAGCCTCAGGAGTCACACTGAGGGTAGGTGGAAGGCTTGGGGATCGTAGTTTTGACAATATATATGCAGAGTAGGAGCTTGGTAGCATATAGGCAGTTATCATCTAGATGGCTAGCTTAGATGGAGCCCTAAGCAAATGTACTTAAAAAAATATAACCTGTTGGAATACTAAATTACCATCCTAAACCTATCAATGGGAATTTCATTTAACTCTATTGAAGTCATGGGAGCTATTATATATCTTTGAATAATTCAATGTAAACAAATCAGAATAGACCCTTGCCTTAGAATCTGCATGCAGAAAAGACAACAAACTGTTTATCTACCTCATATCTCAGCTAATACCTTCATTGTACTTAAAGTCCATGTTTACATTAGCAAATTTAAAAGGAGTATTCCTGAGCATTGGAATTCAATTGGTTATGACATTAACTTGTCCTTGGTCTGTCTTAGGGCAGTTCGAGCTACCCCATTCTCAGACACATGGTGGAGTTACCTCATAAGAGGGATTAATGCAGTTTCTGCTAACGTCCACTGTCTCTTCAGAAGGAAGACAGCTACATAAACCGTATTATTCAACAATTTGCTGGTTGTTCCTTGACACCTGGTCTCCATGCCAGACATAACAGGCGTATTTGGGTACATCTAAGATAGCAGAAATGAGCCTAGCATTCCTGACTTGAATTGGTGTGTACTCAAAACACATCCTTATATGATGATCAAAAACCACATAGAAATTGTAGCTGTAAGGAAGGGGAGAATCCATCCAGGTGTTTAGCTGAATTCCTCTTTCAGTTCTGCAGTTGCATCTACCTTTTTCCAAAAAGACTACTTTGGGTCAAGGAATACTTGCCTCATAATCTTAGAACAGAACACCAGGCTGTATTCTGCCTGCCTCGTTTTCCATCTTCCCTGTCTCCAATTGGTGATCTCAGTGTGTCAATATTTGGAATGACTAACGTGTAAATACAGCCATACCAAGTCATGTCATGCAAAGGGACATTCTTTCACACTGTTGAACTGATTGTTCACTTTCTTTTTTCCCCTCAGTCTTAAGGTGACTGGAAACAAACCATGAAGCCAAGAGGAGGAAGGATTCTGGACACCTGACAAAGCAGTCTTGTTCAGTCCTGCCTCTGGGTTTCTTTCTTCATCATGTGGTGTGTATTTTTTTTAATGGTTTTGTACCTTCACTTTGACAGCATAGGCCGAGATTTTTGTAGTAAGAGACATATATGCCATTCATATATTTGTTTTGAAGAGAAATCGATAAAAACAATAAAGCAGTTGGGAAACCCAACTGCATACAATACAGAAAAATCCAGGAGATGAATTTGTCCCATCTGCGGGAGCGTCCCAGGCGAGGCTGGCGGGCGCTGGGAGCAGGCCGGGGCGGTGCAAGGAGCCGCTGCCCGCGGCCGGGGGTCGGCCCCGGGCCCACAGCGCTCAGGGACGCGGTGCGCTCAGCGCCGCCTGGCGGTGGGCGGCGGCAGCGCCGGGCGCGC